>OY776288.1:37190787-37631142 GCA_963675345.1 Trididemnum clinides
GGAAGACCATGGGGCCCCAGAAGCCAGGCAACTCTCCAGGGTCTGGACCAGAGGTTGTAGAGTCAGAGAGTCGCCAAAGAGTGAGGGGCGCAAAGAGTCCGTAGCTGAACTGTGCAGAATGAGATGAGAGGTGTCCTGGGACGAGTGTCCGCAGGCGCTGCAGGAAGGATTCTCAATTCTGCCAATCCTAGAGAGATAAGAGCCTAAAAGAAGGCTGTGTCCGTTGCACCGAAGACGAGAGAGGACACAGCGAGCATGACGAGGGAGCACAAGTTCCTCGGTGAAAATCGAGGGGACCTGTGTGTCGAAGAATTTAGATGAGACAGTACGCCTCCAGTCCGAGATAAAGGCGAGAGTGGATACGAGAGGTAAGAGGAGAGAGACTACAAGGGATTGCGGAGGGCGCGAGTAGCGCACCCCGTCTGGCCAGCTCATCAGCCGCGTCGTTCCCCGGGAGAAACGAGTGCCCGGGGACCCATTGTAGTCTAATAGAACAGAGGGAGAGAGAAGACAGTTCCTGCCAGATGTGTCAAGTAGTTCGCAGCGACAGTTGGTAACTTTGTGGTGGTACACAGGCTGAAAATGGGAACCACTGGCTTAGAAGGCCCATTTATGTTATGATAGACTTCAAAATATTCCGCCATATGTTTACACTAGCAAAAATCCTGGCACGTTGCACATTTTTTACGCATGTTCCGTTATTTCCTTAAATTGACTGCATGACGCACTGGCAATAAGCACTGCTGATTTCGTTCCGCTGTTGGGTTTAAAGTAGTTAGTGTTTCAAATTATTGTTTGCTCTACAGGGTCGTGTTCGGTCCTCACCTTGTTATGCTTGGGCCTGATGAACATTTTACTCAGCTCTCTCTATCCGGCGGAAAACCGAAACGACCTGGAGTGATCCGCTCGCTCGCTCTGTTACTCGGTCCTGACTTCTGCACTGACGTCATTACGATAGAGACTTCAGACCACGCCAGACTTTCTTTGCAACTGGCATACAACTGGTGAGTATGCGTGTGTGTAGGACACTGATGCTCTGCTTTGAATGTCGTGGACAAAGGTACATGTGAAATATTCGTTCGAGTGTTGATTTCATGGATGGAATTTATCTTGACATGTCTTGGAAGGTTGCAAGTATGACATTGATGTTGTTCAGGCACTTCGATACTAGTAACGCTCTTGACAATAAAAAGGAAGCAGCGAAACTATTCAGTGTGCCGGATTTTGTCGGTGATATGTGCAAAGCAATCGCATCACGTATACGAGGAGCGGTTGCATCTGTTAGATTCGATGATTTCCATAAGGTAAGTTTAAAAGTGTTAGAAATTTATGCCATCACCTATGCGGCATCACTATTAGTGATGAAAAGGATTTTGAAAATGTCATTTAGTGTCTGATAGGAAGTTAGCGGTTAGGCATACATTCATATAAGCAATCTATCATCTCGTATTAAGGTGAAACTGATGTTATGACTGTGTAAGACATTGCTATTTTCTTGGTATTGACCAGCTGCACAGATGTAGGTTGTTCAATTGCTTAGTAGATGTTTCTGTTAGTAGTAAATCCAACTTATCAAATGATTACAAAATCTTCAGTCCTGTATTGACAAATCGGTAGGATCTGTTGTGCGTTTTAGAATTGTTACCGAGTAAAACCCAACAACATTAATACAGAGTTGTTTTGCGAAAAGTGTTTTCAAAGCAAACCCACAATCAATGCTACCGCCATCTTCGCCATTACTTTGTGTCCCAACCCACTTGGTTGGATTTTTTTTTATAAATTGCCGTTACAACGATGTTTGTAAAGAACTCGTCCCGCATCATTCGCTCTTCCGTGTTCGGGCTTGATGACAAGAACAAAGTGCGGGATCGATTCGTCTTCCCGCAGAATAACCTCGCCGTCACATCGATCGATATCCAATCGGTGGAACCTGTTGATCAACGAACACGTGATTCGCTCATTAAATCAGTGCAGCTGGCAATCGAGATTACCACCAACTCGCAGGAGGCCACTGCAAGGTGAGGTTGCTGCGATATACTTGCTCGGTTTATGCCTTGCTTTTCTGGGTGGTGGAGGTGGCGGGATATCCTTGCTCGTTGCATCAACCAGCAGCCACCTCAACATGCAGTCTCCCACCCTATTCGATTGCGACAAAATGGCTGTTCTCCATCCGGAAACTCAGCAATCCTGGCCATTTCCGCACCAATAAGTTTATCGTAGTGCTGTCCTTCGGACGACCGCAGAAGGGCAGCTCACATTCTCTTAAAATCGGCGCAATGAGGAGGAAGGTGAAAAAGGAAGTCAGTGCAATGCGCTGTCTGCCTAGAATATGTACACTTGCAGTGTGTTATCGTGTCCTCTTTAGAGTTTCTTCCTACTTCATATTTATGAAGTTGCCCTCCCTGCTTAATTCTATCGTTTCAAGGGAATCTCCACCGCTTTGGGGGCCCCCCTTGCGTTTATATCTTCAATGTGCTTTTCTTTCTGTCAGATCAACCCCCAAAGCGCGTCGACCTCTTCGTTCTTAGCTTCTAGCATCCCATTTATCTGGCTTCTCATTCAAAGCCCTTACTTTCCTTATAATCTTTATAATTTACACGATAGTTATTACTGATATCACTTGCTCTGTTTTTCGTACAAACTCTCTTCTTTAACTTATGCCAATTAACGTTCTCCATCTTTAAACTTTTCAAAAGCTCGTTTAAGTAGCTTAATGTTTTGTTGTTATTGTTACTCGACCCTTATGTCGGGAAGGGGTCATGGCACAAAACCGTGGAGCCCCAGAAGGTAGATAAGTTTTGACCAACCGGATCAGAAGCCGTGCTTGGAAGAAAGTGAACCAGTGGCGTAAAGAGTCCGTTGCAGGACAGGACAAAATAAAATGACAAGTGTTTTGAGTCAGGTATCTGCAGGCACTGCGCAGGTGACTTTTAATTCTGACATATCGGGAGAGAAACATTCAACAGAAGGTTTGTGACGAGAGAAGACACGGCAAGCCTCACGAGGTAGCTTAAGACGGGGTAGGGGGCTTTTGTGAGTAGAAAAATTTAGAGGAGGTAGTGCGCTTTCACTTGAAAAGAAGAAATGGATACAAAGGATGAGTAGGGAAGGCCTTCGCCGTGTCGTTACCCGGAAAAAAACAGTCTCCAGGATCGATTACGGCTGGAGAATAGAGGAAAAGGAAAGTGTGAAAAGCTCGTGCCGTATATGCCAGAGAGTGTGTGAAAGACAGAAGAAAGAAAAGGACACAGCGTGAGTCTTTAGTGAAAGAGATGTAGCAGGCTGTGTGGTGCTGCTGCGACAAGCGAATAGCCTGCAGAATAACGTAGGCTTAAGCAGAACAACTTAGGCTTGCTGAATATGAAAGGATGACTTCTGTGCCACAAAATGAGCTGTTGGCAAGGACGTCGTAAAGTTTCGTCGAAAGAAGAAGGATAAAGCCATCAGTTCAAATTACATGATCGTCATTTAAAAGAGAGTTGTAGTGGTGAAGTGATATTGTTACGAGCTTCGAAACAAAAGGTCTGGATTTTAAAATTTTATGAAAGCACCATTGGTATTCGTCAGGAAGAACGTCTTGAATTTATAGTGCTACGTTACTCTAACAAAAGCTTGGTTCGAAAGCCAGTGTGTAGTCGTAAACATTCACTGAATCAGCACGTCTGAGTCTGTGACTCACGGGGAAAAAAGAAGTAAAATCGGTTTTTTTTGAAGTCGGGAAGAGTGAGATTCAAGGGTTAAAAAGTGGAAGGGACAAGAAAACAACGTTTATGGGAAAAGGAAGAAAGAGCATAAGCTGGTGAATAATAGCAAAGTCTCTCCGACAGGGCATAGAAAGTTTGGGTTTCACTTTTCGTTTTTTGAATCCTAAAATAAAAAAAAGAGACTAATTGACGAAGAGCATGCTCGTAGAAGAACATGAAGAAATGAGTCATGGTGCTCGCAGAGGTGGCAGAAAAAAGATGAAAAGAAAGATAAGTGAGGACAAGAGGCACCCGGTGATGACGCGACCGGCCGCTTAGGCATTGCCAAGAAAAAGAAACCATCTCAGTAAAACACATGCGAGAATGGGCCGTAGAAAATCTTTGCTGAGAAGAGAGGGTAAATCCTTAGAGGAAAGCCGTGAAAAAGCGGAAATTCGGCGCAAAACCCTGAGGCTGGTGAAAACTTATCCCTCAGAGAAGCCCTGCGTATAGTTTAGGAAAAAGTGCGATGGGCGGATAGTCCAAAGAAGGCGGGAGCAGGGTTGAGCGGTGAGAAGCGGGGCTGAAGTTTGCCTGGTGGGAATGTACCAAAAAGAATGAGGGTTTTCATTGGCTTGAGTTGAGAGGAAGACACCGGTGCTGGGAAGTACTCTATAGTGTAGCCTGGGTTTTTTGTGTAGACTCCGAAGCAGCAGCAGATGTGTAAAGAATGCAGGTCCGATTGTTATCATAAAGAAAGCAGCAACTGACGGCGGAAGGAGAAGAGGAAGGGTTATTACTGGCCACCTCTTATCTATTTCTCTTCTTTTCTGAGGCTTCTCTGCCGCACCTGCGACCACCCTTTGCTCTAATGAGTGGGCTCTTCTATCGTTTTTTTCTCGGTTCGTAGATTGGCAAGACACAAAGCTTGTTAGGATTTCCTCGATAGACTTAGTTTACTGCTTATGTTTTTGCACAAGAGGTTCTACTTACTGACCCCCTTCTCCATGGTATCTCTATGCTTTCGGTCTGATCGTCTTGCCTTGTCAAGGTGCTGCTCTTGCAACCTTGACTTTCCTCGAAATCATTGTGATTGAATTGACGGGGCTGTCTTTTTCCTTCCGGCACAGAAGACCCCGGGCTCTGGCATCCTTTCTAACTTTTCACACTGTAACATTCAGTCGCTCTTTTTGGCATGCTCAGTTGGCTTCAGTTCCTTGTTGAAGCCTGTGCTCTTGTGCAAGCTCTCTGCTGACTTCGGCAACGCCAACAAATCTGCCAATACTCTGACATATCTAGCAAGAAGTTTTCACCCTTTTAGCTTAAATCAGGCTGCAGTGCGTCCCCGGTCATTCATTTCTACCAGGAAAAATGACACAGCAGATGGACTAGCTGGAAGAGGTACGCCCGAAGGGCTTCAGCATTTCGCAGTTCTTTGCAGCCTTTGTGTCTTATTTTTTCGGCACACAAGTCTCCACCGAAGAACCTGTGCTTGTTATCATTCTCGCTTTGTCCTCTCGTATTTGCTGCAACGGACACAGCATTCTGAGAACTTGTCCAGAACCGGTAAAGCTGAAAATCTACCCAGAACACCTCTCTTCTCTTTTTGTTTTGTCTTGCTGTGGACTCTACGTCCCACTCCCTTCGCCGACTCTTTTTGTACTACCTCTGGTCTAAGCTGTGAGAAGTTGTCTTGCTCGTAGGTCTTTGTGGTCTTCCGCTATGCCCTCATCCCTATTGAGGGGATCGGGAAATTACCTCAACCAATGTTCTTGTTTACAGGCACGAGGCACAGCGGGCAGAACAGGAAGCACGCGGTCGTCTCGAACGTCAGAAGATAGTTGATGAGGCAGAAGCGGAGAGATCGCGACGTGATTTGTTGGAATTGCAGTCACAGAGCGCTGCTATTGAGAGCACGGGACAAGCGAAGGCTGAAGCACAATCACGTGCTGAAGCAGCCAGGATTGAGGGGGAGACCGCTGTGGAGCAAGCGAAGTTGAAAGCGGAGGCACTCGCTATTGAAACGGTATGTTCATCAAACACGTGATGTCATCTAGTAAGATATGTATTACTGATGTAGTGTGTGTGCTTGCTTACTTTCTGTTGGTTTGGTTTTTGTGAAGTTGGTATTTATGAACAATAATGATCGCGTTTATGGAGGCTTTGAACTCCAAACAGCATCATGCTCTGAACGCTTTATGGAACTCCGGTGACAATGTCGCCCTTTTAAAATCAGTAAAAGAACGATCAGTATCAACGAGTTGTGTTCATCGTTGTTGTTATGTTTTGACAACATTTTCGTTGCTCAGGGTTCGGAATTGGAAAGGAAGAAAAAATTTCGTGACGAGGATCTGCGGTTCGTGAAGGAGCAAAACGAACTGGAAGTTGAAAAACAATCGCGGATCGCTCGAATTGAAAGCGAGAAGATTGAGAAGTTGGTGGAGAGCATAGGAGCGGACACCATTCGCGCGATTGCGCTTGCTGGCCCTGAATTACAAGTAAGGATGAGATTGTCGTACATCAAAACATTACTCTAGAGTAGGGGTTCTTAACCTTTATTCTCTCATTTACCCCTTGGCAAATTTTATAAGTAAAATTTACCCCCAAATGTTTTTATATTTTTTCACTTCTACAAATGCCTATGGTAATAGATAAAAGTGTGAATTTTTTGCTTACAAAATTTACCTCCAAGGCAGGTCAAATTTACCCCCGGTTAAGAACCCCTGCTCTAGAGGGTGCATAATAGCAATGCAATTGTCTTGATAAAAGCAACTTAAGGACGGCATCCTTCGTTGGAAGCTGTCCAATAGTTCGCTAAAGCAATATCGCAACACCGTTTTTCGTTTTCATGTTTACAGTGCAAACCATGGCTGATTTATCCTCCAGCACCTTCTATCAATTTTATCATTTTTCTTGCTAAATTTTTACAGAAAAAACAAAAATTCCAATACTCAAATGTAATCGATGTTGTTGTGTTTGCCCCTCCTGCTCCTTGGTATGATTGCACGGCGTAAAAAAATTATGTTTCATTTCATGCAGAAAACTAATCAAGGTCACGTTAGGAAAAATAGCGGTCTATTTTCGATCAGCCGCAAATGTGAATTGAAGACTGGTAGCCCCACCACCAACAAGACGGACTGCCATTGGTGGGTACCCAAGAGTCGCCTTTTACGTCGCGCTGAGTGAGCAGCTTCTACACTCAAGAGAAGAAAACTAATTAAACGTGGATTTGAATTCACGAGCCGAGCAATGAATTTAACCAAGAAAATCGAACGCTAATAATAAGGAGTGAATTTTAGATGACTAAAAAATGTTCTTCAATCCGATTTGAGAATGGGGAAATAAACTTATCGTAATAATAAGAAAGTCGGTTTTACGTCATTTTTCCCGCATTTTGCAGGCTCGTGCTGATTCAATGTATTTCTATCACTACACTCACGCTTTCGAAGCAAACTTTTTACTGGAGCAACGCAGCACTTTACATTCCGGATACCCTTCCTGCCGAATACCAGCGGTGTTTCTAGTCAGTTTTGAACTCCAGACCTTTTGCTCTAAAGCCCGCAATTATACCATTGCACCACGGCGGCTACTAATAAATAAACCTTTTCCAAATTCCTGTAAAACCTTTTACCAAATTCGAACACGGTACATTTAATGTGTAAAATTCGTATTTACAAAATTTTGTGGCCTGGAAGAATCGATCAATTTCTCTAGCTTGCGCATTAACAATTAGAGAGTTTTAACAACCAGTGAGCTTCTACAGTTTGAATATTTTCCTGTGATCATTAATGCTTGCAGTAGATTCAACTACTCTACAATTTTCACTCTTTTTTTCATACAGGTCAAACTGCTTACATCGCTCGGTATTAAGTCGACCGTTTTCACTGATGGAAGTTCCCCTATCAATCTATTCAGTGCTGCACAAAGTTTAGTCGGAGGAGGTCCGATCACTTTGGCACCACCCAGTGATGGTGCTAGCGCGCAGTAACATCCTTCACGTTTGTGAACATAATATGCTGTAAAAAGTTCATAAAGTTTCTCGGTTACACGAAGTAACGAAGCCACAATGCACCAGTTTAATTTAAGATCAAGTTGCCTGATGACCGGGAATGAGCAACTTGATGCCCCGCGAGTCACTTTTCGGAATGCAATCATTTTGTTTTCACTGCCTCTGCTTTTTCAAAAAGGTTTGTGATGTAAGAACGGACAAAAACACCAAGAAAAACCGATTTGCGTTGGGGTTAAGGCAAAACAATTGCTTTCAAAAAGTTGATTTTCGAAAAAAAGGTCTTAGAGAACGGGTAAAAACACTATCAGGTAAGGCTTGTGCAAAGGTTATCAGGTTTTAATAGTTAAGCTTAAAAATGATTTTCAATTTCAAAGTGGGCTATTAAAAATTTCATAATTCGGTTCTCTGAATGCCGAGAACAATTTTTGTGGCCCTCGATAGCGGCTAAAGTTGCCCATTTCTTTTGACGGTTAAGAGCAAACGCAAAGCGCTTTAATTTAATTGTAATCAAATTAAGCATTTTATAATTTAGTCTTTTACTGAGATTAGCGAGTGTATTCTATTTGAAACTCGCAATTTGATTTTGTTTCTCTTGTTCAATCAGTCATTGCGCACTATTAGCCTTGGGAGATTTGTATTGTAGTTGTGCTATTATCTGTAATATTTCCACTGAACAGACGTTCACTTTTATAATAATTATGTATGTTATTCTTCATACATCGTGTTTAGATTGATATATAAAATGTTATCGTGACTTAAGTAATGTGCTGGCTTCACGAGCAAGATAGGAATTTAGGTGGAAAGTTGCTCTGTTTGTGAGAGGACTGCGAAAACATGGTTTGCCAACACCATTTATGATTTAAGTTTAGGCTAGATGAAATACGAAGAATGTCTTCGAAATCCTCAAAAAGCGTGTATGACTGCGTCCACCGCTAAAGATTGAATATTGCACTGATGAGAGTAGGACTGGAGCCTACATCCATGCTTGCCCAACAAACGTCATGTGAGCTACGAAAAAAAAGCATGTTTCTAAGCTTCATTAATCTTTGTTGAAAACCTTGAAGTTCATGTAGTTACTAAGAGATACCAATACCATCCAAGCTATCCTTAGGCCCAATTGCTTTTTATTTGCATGAAGTTTCAGCAGACTTACTAACTAGACCCGTTGAGTAATTGTACAGTTTCTTGGTGGTACAGTTCTTCGATATAAATCTTAAAAAATCTCGTCCCAAAGCCTTTCGTGTCGTGACTGGCTGTATCGTTCAGTTCGAATGACGTAGGGTGGGTAGGCATGTCCACGATATAGTCCGTGGCTGGCTTTTGTTTTTTGCAAAATCGTTTTACTCTATTAAAAGGTAGGCTAACAGATTATTGAAACATATCCTAAATAATAACGTGAAAAACTCTTTATGACACACATTCTGGAGGGGTAATCAATCGTCTCTCGTTTCATTCTGCGCATATTAGTTTTGGAAAGTTGAAGTGTGCACTAGGGTTGTTTAAAGATACATTTTTTCAAAACTTTGAAGTCACACCGTAGATTGATTCCAGTTCACGACAAAAGACCCCGCAAACATTTGAGCTTTCTCTGTTAGGTATTGACCGTGTGAGTCTACTTAAGTTTTGAGGAGCCAAAACACAAAATCGACCATAGCTCCTAAACCAGAAGTTGTGGAAGACCTTGTGATCACTTGAAATTTACAGGATACCAATACACGTTATACTAAAGTATAACAAAGTGCATAATATTTGTAGCAATTAAAATATCAAATTTAAAAAATTAAAATTCTGGACAAACAATAAGATTTTTCGAGATTTGACATAACTGACAAATTGCTAAAAAAATTAAATTTTCGAAAAGTTTGGAACAATTTTTGTAGCAAAAAAATAAATTTCATAAACTGGTGTCAGACTGTTACAACTAGGGCCCGCTAAAGTCAAAATTTTTTCACGACCTTGTTACATGATCAAACGTGTACTAACGTTCGTTTCAGGTGTTCAGGAGTCTGTTTTGGTAGATTTTATAAGTCAAAATAAAGTCAAAATTTTGCATAAAGTCAAAACTTGTCAAAATTGTCTTCATCAAAAATTTCCTTACAAAAACGAACAAATTTATATTTTTTTAAATTTTTGAGCTGCTATTAAAATTTTATGCGCAGTTTTATTTGATTTTAAACTTCTCAAATAGTTGCAATGGTAAAAATGCGTGCAGTAATTGAGAAGGAAATAGCACTTATTGTGCATGAAATCGTCATTGTTGATGCATAGAGCCATTTTTTTTGACCTAAAAAAATATATTTTTGACCTTATTTTGACCCAACCGCGTTCGCCTATTATTTATGTCTTGTTGCACTTTTTTGATTAAAAATGTTTTATAATCCGCAATTTACATAAGTTTTTAAAGAAGAAGGTAGCCTACTTTAAACATTTTCTCAATCACTCAGTCTTGAAGCTAATGCAACAAAGCGACGCATGACGTCAAAACCTAGGATAACGAGCCATTGTGTGTACCGGTATCAATTAGTGTGTAATACAAAAAATGCGTTGTCATCGCAACTGTACTGTACATTAACAGTCTGTCTATGATGTTTTTAACGAAAGCCACACAGTATAATTACCAGGACTTTTTATTGTAATACAGCATCATATATTATTTTACGTTCTTAACATCAAAATTTCTGTCTTTTCTCAGTAATTTACTGAGCATAGAAAACGACCTCTCAACAGCAGCAGAGGTTGGCTGGGCTTTTTGCAATAGTGCGTAGCTTGTTGGGTCAATTGTCAAGTTGGTACAGTTTATTATTGTTTCTAAATCAGAGTTGGATAGTCGTTTTTAATGTAATTTTTAATTGCGCACGGATCATCATCGAATTGCATATTCTTCAGCAGTCCGTATGCTTTGGTTATCGTGCTGGCACTTCCTTCTAAGGACTCTACGTTGGCTGCTAGAGTCCGGTATTGATTTATTTTAACCAAGTCCGGCACCAAATCTTCCACATTGATAGCGTCTTTTGCTCTGCTGACTAAGAGGCCTGCACTTGTCTAATTGTTGACAATGGTACGAACAGCTGGAAGGTTCTCACTGTAATATAAGGCAGCTCTAAGCCAAGTTGCCCATCTTGTAATTACAGAGTCAGGAGGAGATGGCAGACCAGCATCATGAAAATCTTTCTTGCGATCTTTGTTTTTGACTGTTGCTATTATTTCATCAATATTTTTTAAATGAGCACGCACATGTGTAGCGCAGTTATGTAGTAAGTGCGCAATGCAGGTGACATGCATCAAAGAAGGGTAGAATTCCTTTAATGTCTTTCCAGCCAAAGACATGTACCGAGCAGCATCAGTCAAGAACAATGAAAAATTCTCGCGTTTTATTTCAAGTTGTCGCAATATGTCATTCACAGTGTGCAGAATAATACTGCTATTAACATTGTTACCACTGTCAAGTGGATGGCAATCAACGAGGAATATCTGATTTGGGGCATCTAAGCTGCCCACAAACACACTAATATACTTTTGTTTAGCAATCTCTGCTTCATCCACAATCAAAAAAATTTTTTGTCACGAAGTAATTCCTGAATTTGTTCTTCTTTTTGGGATGCTAATTTAGCAACACATTCCCGGGCTGCAGTCTCCGAAGGCAATACTTTTCCCATTGTAGCAAACCGAGACTTTAAAGAAGGATGGTTCAGTTTATGAAGTGGGATATGTGCAGGTAAGAATGAAGAGACAACCTGTTCCTTGAAGTTTACTTGATCGAGTTGTAAAAAGGTTTGCTTACTGCTGAAGAATATGCAATTCGATGATGATCCGTGTGCAATTAAAAATTACATTAAAAACGACTATCCAACTCTGATTTAGAAACAATAATAAACTGTACCAACTTGACAATTAACCCAACAAGCTACGCACTATTGCAAAAAGCCCAGCCAACCTCTGCTGCTGTTGAGAGGTCGTTTTCTATGCTCAGTAAATTACTGAGAAAAGACAGAAATTTTGATGTTAAGAACGTAAAATAATTTCTGATGCTGTATTACAATAAAAAGTCCTGGTAATTATACTGTGTGGCTTACAGTACAGTTGCGATGACAACGCATTTTTTGTATTACACACTAATTGATACCGGTACACACAATGGCTCGTTATCCTAGGTTTTGACGTCATGCGTCGCATTGTTGCATTAGCTTCAAGACTGAGTGATTGAAAAAATGTTTAAAATAGGCTACCTTCTTCTTTAAAAACTTATGTAAATTGCGGATTATAAAACATTTTTAATCAAAAAAGTGCAACAAGACATAAATAATAGGCGAACGCGGTTAGGTCAAAATAAGGTCAAAAATATATTTTTTTAGGTCAAAAAAAATGGCTCTAGTTATAACTAAAATTGTGATAGTCGTTAGTTTTAGTGGCACAGTAGCTATACTATTTATTAATGGTGAAAAGTGCAACTTGTCTATATGGGAATCAGGTTGCCAGTTTAAGCATATAGATAGCCAATATATAGCAGTTTGATAATACTATATAGAGCCATGGCCTACTAGAAGAATGCGGCAAAATCGGCCACATTCTAGCAGCGATTTCTAAGCGGCCGACGTTTTCTCTAAGCGAACAACCACATCGCGCAGTAAGTGTGTGTAATGCGTCTAGGACAGGGGTCGACAACCTTTTGCACTTAAAGAGCCATTTTAACCCATATTCCATAAAATAAAAACCACCAGGAGCCGCAAAATTATTTTCACAATAAAAAGAAAACATTGCGTACTATTTTATTTTTTTGGTTTTAATAAAAAAACTAATGTCTTGCATTTAAAAAAGCAGTTAATTCAATCAGACTTAATTAATGTAATTTTTGCTCTTGCATCTCCGCGCAAAGCATCTGCATATCAGGGATGTAGGATGTCACCTTCATCTTTACACAGAACTGTAAGTTGACATCTGTGAGATGTGTGCGATATCTGTGTTTAATGTAGACAGTTCATGTTGGACACAAGTTTCTCCCATATGTGTGTGGATCCAAAAATCTACAAGATTCCAAGTGCATACTTTTTCATGCATATTGGGGAGAGCATTCCATGTTTTGAAAATCAATTGGTCCGGTTTTGGGAGGTTTTCAATTTTACTCCAATTGTAACCCTGAGCAAGGTGAGCCTTTTGACGGGTTACATCTTCAAGGTAAGCTGTGAAGCGTCCAAACTTTGATATCCACATGTCTTTGTCGGCTATGTCTGAAGGGAGAAACAGGAAAGGATAAAGTTTTTTCTTTTCTAAACTCACAGAAGCGTCTCCCAAATAAACTTTGCATTGCTATAATTGCAGATTGCAAATATTCCAAATTTATAGAAACGTCACTGTGAGTTTGTTTGCACTCTCTCAAACAAGGAAAGTGAGATAATGTACCTCTCTGTAAATCTCTGAAAGAAACAGAAAACTTTCGCTCGAATTCCAAAACATCTTCCAGCAGGTGCAGTGCTGTATTTTGTTTTTGTTTTTTGTTTTTATTTGCCATATTTATCCTCCATTCACGAGAAAGCGAATTGTATCGCTATACTTTGGACGGGAAGTCCGCACTCGCTTGGGAGTTGCATTTTTCGAGGTTTATGGGCCACCTGTCTTCCACATAAAGGTGGGGCGTCCCGTTAAGTGCCTTGCCCAAGGACACAACAAGCGAACTTGCCGGCTTGTTCTCCACAACCTCCCATAAATGCCGAGCGCCAAGCAGGGAAGCTGCGGATGCCATTTTTTAAAGTCTTTTGGTATGACTCGACAAGGGGAATGAACCCCAGGTCTACCGACTGCGAAGCGGACGCTCTAACCACTACGCCATCGCGTCGGTATGTCTGTATGTCCTCTTTCTTGAAGAGCTGCGTTCAGGTGCGCTGTCATGTCTACTATAAAGTGTAGCTTTTTCAGCCATTCCTCCTGTTCCAGTTGAGGATAATTAAGCCCTTTGCTGTCCAAAAAGATTTTCACTTCTTTCAAACATGCGACAAAGCGTTTCAACACTTCCCCTCTGGACAGTCACCGTACTTTATTGTACAACAAGAGATCAGAATAAGCTTATATGCTATCCACCTCGTCCAATAACGTACGGAACTGACCGTGATTTAAAGTTTTTGCCATTATTTTATTGATAATTATTTGAATGGCAACATTTATTACTTCCGTGCATTCTGGGGAAAACGTTTGAGCACTCAGTGCCTCTTGATCTAAGTTGCAATAAAAAGTCAGCAGCTTTCTGTCGAAAGACTTTTGCAGAAAAGCCGCGAAACCATTTTGCGCACCTGTCATTTTAGATGCCCCATCAGTAGCTGCTGAAACCAGGTGGGTTGTATGTATGCCTTTTGCTCTTAAACATTCCAAGATAGCTCTGCAGATATCTTCGCCACGCGTTTAGCCTTTCAGTGGTATCAATTCAATTATCTCTTCTTGTGGCCCAACAGAGTTTACATATCGGCAAAATAGCGCTATTTGTTCAATATCACTTTTGTCTTTAGACTCATCACAGCCAATAGAGTACGCTACTGCGGAATTTATATCTTTAATTTGCTGTTTGATGATGTCTTCTGCCATTCTGGAGGTTCTGTCTTTAACAGTTTTTGCAGAGAGTAGCATGTCACGGATTTTTTGCACGATTTCACCTTTTGTTTTTAAAGTCCGTGAATAAATGTTCGGATATCTTAATGAATAAATTTTTTAAATATACAGGGTGGTCGCTAGAAAAGCGGAAAATTTGAAAATCAGATTAGATCATGAATAAAATGCGTGATTGACGTTTTCTGATTGGTTCTTTTGTTATCGAAGGGGCGTGTATTATTCATTTCATTAGTTCTGGCTTAATCATTTCTTCAATTTCTATTTTGATACCCACATCATGGACGGGAGCAGCAGGAAACAGATTTCAGAATTTCAAAGGCAGGTGATAATTCTTTTCAAAACTGAAAATCCGACTTGGGGACTGACAAAATGTCTAGCTGTGTTACCAAATTTTTTTTCAACGATGCAAAGCATCAGTTTGATAGTGTTGTAGCAACTTTGAAACGAAAAGGTCCTGAAGCAGCTGGTGCTGCTTTGAAGCTGTGACGTGACATAGACTCCATTGATGATCTGAAAACGTGCTTGGCAAGAGCTTGGAGTGATATCTCACAAGTCACCCTTCAAAACCCCACACGAGCTTGGATTTCTAGATTAAGACGTTGCAATGAAGTGCACGGACGACATTTTGAATATCTTTGAGTATAATATAACATTTGTCTTTGAAAAACTTTGAAAAAATTATTCTTTGTAAAAATAAATCGTTGATGAGAAATTTTCCGCTTTTCTAGCGACCACCCTGTATTTTCCATCAGTGGATGGCTCACCATGCTCGACTATTTCCTGAGCGGCCACAAAACTGGCATACGAGGTTAAATTTGCAGACTTGATCCACTTATTGAACTGATGTTTGCTTCGATCAACGTTCCGCATTAGTTCTAAAACAGCTTTTTTTCTCGCATCTCCTTCTGAATACTTTTGAACAAAAGATAAATACTTATTTTGAAAATGTCTTTCAACATTTGACTTTTTGTTGGTTGCTAATTTGTCGTCACGTACTAAGCACACCGGTAAACCGGTCTTATCAGCAATGAAAGCAAATGAATTTGTTCACGAAGCATTGAACGTTCTATGTTCTTCAGACACTTTTCTTTTCTTGGATTTACTCATAGTTGGTTGGCTATAATAAAATTGTCCTTCTAAAACTAGCAACCTAAAAATAATTTTGAATTAACTAATTCGGTGAGCAAAAAGTATAATAGTTACTTTCTTTGTTACATTTATTTGCAGCATGCGTCTTCTCTAATCGCAGCTAGTAGACTGCTAGAAACTATGTTAGTAGGCTATGTCATCCACTAAATATCAGGTAACAACCAGAAATATCAGGGCATAATAATGGCTGTTTTGAGTTTTTGGCATTTATGTTTATGTTTTTTATGTTTTATTTGCCATTTTTATTCTCCATTCACGAGAAAGCGAATTGTATCGCTATACTTTGGACGGGAAGTCCGCACTCGCTTGGGAGCTGAATTTACTTCAAGAGGCATCACTATCACATTTCATCAACTAAAAGAAGAAATAAAACAGCAGAAAGGATAAATCGCAAACTTAATTAAGCGCTCGCTACAGCAGCAATAAAATTTTTATAGCTTTATACTAAAGGGGAACTTTAAGGGTAAATTATCCTTCATTTTTTAATAACCACGAAGAGCCGCAACAGAAGGATCAAAGAGCCGCAGGTTGCCGACCTATGGTCTAGGGCAAACTCATTTCGCACATCCGCGTAATATAATTCAATGGACACGCGCATGGAATTAACTGCAGTTAGAAATGAAAGCAATTAGAGTATTTAGTTCTGTCAACTTGAATATAAAAGCTGCACTTTTCAGAGCACAAAAGAATTGCTGTATTAAAAGCAATCAAAATACTTATTAAAAGTACTATTCAAGTAAGAAGTAATGACAAAAATTTTTGACCCACAAGCTAATATATTTCACAGCGAAACAGCAAAAGCATCTAAAATAATGTTAACACTAAAAGTACCATAGGGGTCATTTTGACCCAAAGCTAGGGTTGCCAACCGTCCTTTATTTGAACCCCCCGTCCTTGTCCTTTATTAAACTTAGAATTGTCCTTTATTTCTAGAGCTGAAAAAAATTTACTGCAAGAGCGGAAAAAATTTGCAAAAGTACAGTCCAATCGCGGTTGTGTAGCACAACGCATGGAAAACCGGGTGTTGACCTTTTTTTTTTTTTTTTGGAGGCCACCATGTCCGCGAGCAGTATTTTTACATGGTGGCCTCCAAAAAAAAAAAGGTCAACACCTGATTACCCACCCGAACAAGAACAGAGGGTCTCCAATTGAGGATTATCCTTTAAAATACAGGACGGTTGGCAACTCTAGTCACAGTGTTCTTTATTGAAATTTGTCAAAGTTGGCAACCCTACCCATAGCTTTAAGTTAAGTTATTTGCGTATATCTGCAAGGTTACTTCCAATAAAAACGTCAAACTTCCTGACTTTTCCTAAATTTAGTTGTTGAACATGCTAATGGTAATTTCAGAAAAAAATATGTTTTGAATTAGCTTATATGTGGTGATATACCTATAAGTACCAGCAAGGGTCATTTTCACCGGTATGGTTTTCTATGTTTGCTGTAAATACAATTGTCTTGCAAAAACACTCTCAATCAACGTTTTTGTCTAGACAAAGTTTTTATCTGCAGGAAACTATTGTTTTTGTTTGATGGGAGCTTTGATCTTTTGTTGAAATGCAAAGTGCTGTTTTGTTGTAAGAACAATAGAGTGCTAAATACTGTAATTTGCGCCTCTATTGTGTTAGCAAAAATGCTGTTTGGGTTTCAGCAAAGATTTGATGCTCACTATCCAGTCATACAATTTTGTCACCGAAAAGCATTGTTGCAATTTTTGTGTTCAACTATACAGTAAGTTTATTTTTCCTTTGTAGCTTGACTAAAGGTTTACGATCGTTCCATTTATACCTGGCAATCCATTTTTAGCAATGCTCAGCAGCAACAAAGATATTCAGAGCGACTGAGATAACTTTCTGGTATAAGCCTACTCTACAAGTTTTGATAGTGCAGACCTAAATTATCAGTATCACCAGAATAAAGACGATGGTACTAGTGCAAGCAAGTAATTGTCAGCAACAAGAACCTAATACGTTGTATTAATTTTGCAGTTGAAAGTACTGTACAGGGCATGCATGCAACCTATGAATACCTATTATAGCTATTGGAATTGTTAGGATATAGAGCTAGGCCATTCTATACCGCTGTCCTGATTGCATGCCAAATCAATGGCACACCGAAAAAGACATACTGCGCTAAAAGTTATGGAGTTGCTGCAAAATATCCAGGAAGATGATTCTGATGCTGAAAGTGATGCTGAATCAGATATGAGTGTTTATCATTTAGATGAGAAAAATCGTGATGATTCCGAAAGTTAGTCTTTTTTTGGTGAATCGCTTGTTTCGGAATCATCAAACTCAGAAATTTCGGATTTTGAAGATACCAAAACGATTTCAGAAACGGATGAAGATCACGTTTAACAGAATAATGCAACAAGCCTTGCGACTTCAGCTGAAATTACTGGGGATCTTTTGGACCCTAATCAAAACAATTCCGGAAGACGATCTTGCCACAACGTTATCAGAGAAGCTCCTAGGCCATCTACTCAAGCACATCGTAAAATCGGTTCGCAGTGCATGGGATCTATTCATTGATGAAGGTATGTTGCGTCATATACAAAGATGTACTGAAGAAGAAGCTCGAACAGTTTTACAAACAGACAATTGGCGCGCGTCGTTACATGAATTAGATACGTTTTTAGCGATTGTTTATGCACGTGGAGCTCACAAGGCAACAAAGATCAAGGTACATGAATTGTAGAATAGGTTATGGGCAATTCCAATTATTTTTGAAACTATAGCTTGCAACAGATTCATTGAAATAATGAAATTTCTGCGCTTTGGCTATAAGCAAACACGATCACATAGACTAGCTACAAATAAACTGGCTTTGATATCAACAGTTTGGTATACCTTTGTCGGAAATTGTCTTAGGCATGACATTACCATGGATGAGCAACTTTTTCCTACCAAAGCTCGATGCAGATTCACGCAATACAGGCCAAATAAACCCGACAACTTTGGCATCAAATTTTGGATGGCCGCTGACGTGCAAACTAAGTATATGCTACATAGCTTTCCTTATTTGGGGAAAGATGATTCACGGCCGGCAGGAATAGCATTAGGTGAACACGTTGTTTTGCGGCTAACTGAACCTTACAGAAAGACAGGTCGAAACGTGACCACAGACAATTTTTTTACGTCGGTAAATCTCGCTAAAGCTTTGAGGCAGAAGGGGATCAGCATTGTCGGAACTGTCAATCGCATCCGAAAAGATATTCCGCAAGAAATCAAAAAAGTGAAGGAGGATCTGTATGCAACATAAGTTTTCAAACACGATGGCTGCATCTTGACTGTTTGTCAAGCGAAAACCACAAAAAACGTTTTGTTGCTTAGTACAATACATGCTACTGTTGATACAGGGGACGACCGAAAATCTAAGCCTGAAACCGCAAAATTTTATAACTCCTCGAAATTTGGAGTTGATGTGCTCAACTAAATGGCCAGAAAGTACACTGTAAATGCAGTTTATCGCAGGTGGCCTGTGCAATTTTTTTACAACATATTAGATTTGGCTGCAATCAATGCCCACATTTTATATGAGTTGGTTACCGGGTCAAAAATCTCATGGCGAAGGTATTTTTTGGGTTATCCGAAGAGCTTCGTTCGAGGTTTGTCGAAGATAGAAGAGCTTACTCACACCAGTCCAGTCAAACCAACAGTAGTATGCAGAAAAGCCAGAAACGAAAGCACTGCGAAAGCAACAGCTTCACCAACAAAACATGTGAATCATGCAGCTGTTGCTCTAAGCTTGTTTGTGGTAAATGCTTTGGAAAACAGGAAAAACTCATTTATTGTAGGCTTTGCTGCCTATAAATATTGGTCATGATGTGTTTTGTCGTATTTTTTGTAGCTATGCATGCAACAAAGCTTTGCCAAAATTTTTGAAATTTGTCTCACTTGGAAATCAAACCTAAGTCTGACTTATTCATAAAATAAATACCCCATGTTCACTGAGTCTACGGTTGAGTTAATTAAAATTTTTTAAAAATGTAAAAAGCGTCATTAAAAGGAAGGGTCAATCTGACCTCACTCGGTACTTCTAAGCGGCGTAAATTCTCTGGTACTTCTAGTGTTAAAAAATTTGTACCAACACTTGTATAAGTAAAATATAAGCATAATAGAGTAATGCTTATAAAAAACTGTACACTCAGTCAGAATTACTCAAAATGCAATGGACACAATATCAATTGATATTATATTGTTGCTTCTTAAATGCAGCTCACATTTCATTTCTGACTTGGCCAGATGAGATTTTTTATCTATCATTGTAAAAAACACCATTATTTTGATAGCAAACTTTTTGCACCGTTCTACATGATGATCGTTACACCCAACATTGATTTCGTTTAATTGTTCGTGTAGTACATATTCAGCAGCATATCTGGCTGGGATTTTTGGATGCTGCTGAAAGACAGTCGGCTACATCTAAAACTGCAAAACCTCTACCGAAAATATTGGCCAAATTTGGCGATGGTGTTATTATTCCTCCACGAGACAGTAATTGAAAATATGGCCTTTTTGTGAGCTACTATGAAGATTGCCCTACATTCGTCGCATTTTAATCGCTTCATCAATTTTTTTGCTGCGTAGCCAGAAATGATGTAGCAACCTCTTTACTATCCTCTTTCAAAATTACCGACGATAGCTCAACGTCTTGATGTGAAATGTGTTGAAGAAAGTCCTGTGTTACCGACTTTTTGATTTGGATGTCTTCCTCCCAAAAGTTTAAGTCTTTTTCAATTAGAGATCGAATCAGCAAATTCTTTTCAGAAGATTCCATTTCCCGTAAACTGACCAGAAATCGACCCCCACTCATTGCCAATATTGAGCAAAGCTTTTTTCGAGTAAATCACTTTGAAACTTTATGGCAATTGCAAATGTAAATCCCTCGGCATGGAGTTTACTAACAAGGCTTGATTGAGCTTTCAAAGTTCGAGTTGATGCATCAAAAGTTTGCTTTGAAAGAGAAAACAGACTGCAACTTGTTCGAGACAATGTTTTTTCGATTTTTGTAGATACATTTCATCTGCCATTACAATTATATTATCTGAAATCTTGCTAGCTCTTTGAAGAACTTTGAGAGCTTTTAGGGAATCTAAGCCATCTTGTTTGAATCTGTTTAACGTGAAAAATCAAGGTAGTGGGAAATGGTTTAAAACGTGAGACGACCTTTGGGCTTATAATATTGTCTCTGTAGCAAGTCATCCATGATTGAGGTGAATAATTTCGCGCTTGTGTTTCGCAAGTAGCCAGGAATATTTTGGAGCATGCTGTAGCGAGTGATCTTTTCATTACCTTCAGGGGCCACGCTGGAAGAGGAACTGGACAGCCACAGATTGCAACCAAACGTGAAGTTCGGAATCAATTTTGATTGCTTCTTTTATGGAAGGAAGCCCGGTGTTTTCATTGTAGACAAAATTATAGTAGAATATGTAATTGTCTGTTTTATAGGTTTGGAACCCTGACGGGCAGTAGCTAGAAACTAATTCATCAAAGTTCAAAATTGGTGTCAGCTTTCCTAAATTTAGAAGCTCCATCTCCCTGAAATATTCTTTCTTTTGGGAATTTTCGGCTAGTGCTTGTTGTTGGTAAAGTTGACGGCTTTTCTAAAGCAGCTTTAGAATGAATTGTTGGAACTGGAATGAGACTTTACTTCAGATTTTTTCGTTTTCTTTGCCATAAAATACAAATTTGTCTTCAAAAAACTTTATGCATATTAATGAATATTTTGTTGGTGTCCAATTCGATCGATTTGCAAATTTACAATCCAGTTTGATGACAAATCTGGTTTCTCGAATGGAAAAGTAAAAGAAGAAACTTTTTCTTGAGCAGATTCAGACGATAAATAGCCAGATTTACATCCATACACTACACATACATTTACCTTGACTACACAAAATACACTGAAAATATTTTGTTATCAAGTTTTTAGTGGCTTAGTTTGAATACAAACACAATATCAACTGAGTCTGATTGCAAGTCACAGTCTGTATCACAGATTACCAATAACATCTTTACAATAAAGTTTTGCTTAAAGAAGTTAACAGCACTTTGTTAAAAGCAAGCTTTACACCCAATTTTCTTGGAATTAATAGGTACTTTTACCCTGTTATAAAAGTGACATAAAATGTGGTGAAAAAGCATAAGTGGTCGCTAGTATGTACATTATATACTATATGCTCATAATGTTGGATTCTGATTTCATTAATTCCTTATATAATTCCAAACCCGATTGCCCAGACGTTGAATACCAGTAAACATAATTTTGAACCAGCGCAATTACTTATCTTAATAATTCTTGACAGTTCATACCAGGCAAAGAAAGTTGAATAATTTTAGGTTGTGCAAACTCATGTTAAGTTTAAATCAAAATATTCTTCTCATTGTTACTACCTTCACAATAGCAGTCCTTGACCTAAACGTAACTTTCTCTTAGTATGTGACAATTCTGCGCTTTTACTTGCACGGACTAAGAACTATTTCATAAATATTGAAAGCTACATACTACTTACTCTAACATGCAACAAACAAATTGACAAAACTGAATACTCTAATTGCTTTTATTTCTAACTTTGCAGTAAATTCCATGTGCGTGTCCACTGAATTATATTACGTTGATGTGCGAAATGAGTTTGCCCTAGACCAGGGGTGCACAACCTGCGGCCCTAGAAAGATTTTTTTGCGGCCGTGAAATTGTAAAAATATATTTAAGCAGATATTTATGCTAATTTATTAAAATTGTAAAATCAAATTGCAAAGATATATTTATGCTAAAATATATTTAGCAGTAGGAGCATAAAAATGGGATTTATTCGCAATTCTTAGTAAAAAGAATAAAGCCAAAATTTAGCCTAGCCTTAGGTGACCATTTATGTAACTGATGATGCTTTTAGTGTAAAAGCGAAACGTTTTAATAAAATGTTTACCAGCATTTCGGCTTTATTCTTTTTACTAAAAAAATATTTAGCAGTCTTTTTAGCACATTTTTTCGAAATTAAAATGTAGCATATTTCTTTTGGATCTAGCATTTTCTAGCATTTTTTTCAGAATAAAGTTTTAAAATTTGGTAGCATTTTAAATTTACACTTAAATTACATACTTACATTAAAATTTGTAAGTATTTCTATGTTATTGAAACGGAAAAGAACACTAACAGAAGAAAAACGAGTATTTAATTCAAAATGGGAGCAGAATTACTTTATGATTGAGACAAAAACACATTCTATGATGTGTCTAATATGCAACCAAGCTGTGAAGACTGTGAAAGGGGATAATGCAAAGCAGCACTTTCGTCGTCACGAATCGCACTCCCACGCGAAACTAAAAGGGGGTTCGAGAAAGATCTGCTTTGAAAATTTGAAAAAGAGTGTGCGAAAGCAGACAGCTTGCACAAAAACTTTTGCTAAGTTAACTAATAGCCGCTGTGAAGCATCATATAGAGTGGCATATCATCTTGGCGTTGCGGGAAAACCTTGCTCTGATGGCGAACTCGTGAAGCGATGCTTGATAGACGTTGTTAAGTGCATTCACTCTGGGAAGGAAGCTGGTTATTTATTCTTCAATTGCTCTCTTGCGTGTTACAATGCAACGCAGGCAAGATGATATCGCTCAGCAGTTAAAACTCTCTCTGCAAGCAAAGATAAACAAGAAAGATGGTTTATTTTCACTTGTTGTTGATGAATCAACAGATATCAACGACTCCATGCAATTGTTAATCTTCGTTCGTTGTCTTTCTTTGAGCTTTGAATTGTGTGAGAATTTCCTTTCCATGGAAACACTGGCTACTCGCACCCGTGGAGAAGACATATTTATTGCAGTAAAGAAAGCCTGCATTCGCTCTGGATTGGATCTAAAATACCTTCTGGGCATTTGCACGGACGGTGTACCTGCTATGACAGGTAACCAACAGGGATTTGTTACAAGATTTTCGGATTACGTGTCCAACGAATAAGACAATAAAGCATTCATCAACCTTCACTGCATTATCCACCAGGAAGCACTATGCACCAAATCCGTTGTTTTAAATACCATTATGAAGGATGTGAATCGCATTGTCTTGTTTATTCGCGCAAATGCTTTGCATCATCAACATTTCGAGAAATTTTATGCTCAAGTGAAATATCTGCGAAGGACATACCGGTACTTTATCACTTCGCAGTTCGTTGGTTGCCTATAGGAGAAACTTCCCGCCGTGTACTGCAATTGCGAAAGGAAATAGTAGAACACTATTCAACCAAAAATAAGGAGTGTCCCTGGCTCGACAAAGACTTTCTCATGTCGCTTGGTTTTCTGGTGGATTTTTTTAGCCAGGTTAACTTCCTGAATCAAAGTCTGCAAGGAAAGGCAACAACAGTTTGTCTCGTGTACAAAAAAGTACAAGATTTCCGTGACAAATGTCGTCTTTTCAAAAGTCATCTGCATCAGCGTAACTTTTTCCACTTTCTGCAGATGAAGGCTCTGATTGACAGCAAAGAAATTCAAGTGGATGATATTCCCATCATTCTTTTCTTAAGCGTTTTTGATGGGGTTTTGCAGGAATTTTCTAATCATTTTCAAGACTTCGAGAGGATTTCCGATACAACAAGGCTAGTTGCTTATCCACATTTGGTCGAAACCGAAGCTGCACCATTGAATCTTCAAATGGAACTCGTCGAGTTGAAGAACGACAAACAGTTTGTCAAAAGGTTTAAAAACGAAGAAGATCTGCTAGATACGTGGAGAGGAGCTGTTAAATATCCGAATCTACAAGAATTAGCCAGAAAAACTCTCGTTCTTTTTGGTAGTACTTACGTGTGCGAAGCAGGGTTTTCAAGAATGAAATATTTGAAGAGCAAGTACCCGAACCCGATTGTCCGACAGCAATCTGAAATGTGGACTACGACTCATAATATCTAGCGAGCCACCTAACTTCGCAAGTTTATCTGAGGAGGTACAAGATCAAGGAAGTCATTAAGTACAATTTTGTGATTTATGATTGAATAAATTTTCCAAACTTGAAAATTTAACTTTTTCTAATGTTTAATATGAGTAGTGAAGACAGCATTTACGGCAGAATACTTTAGCTCCCGTCCGCCATTTTGTAACACTGGCGTGCACGTAAATAGAGTTTCCATCAAAAATTTTTTTACCTGTATATTTACCGTCGCGGGAGCGAAGCACAGAAAAAAATTCAATTGCAAACCACAAATAGAAAGTTGGAAAGGTTTATATATAAAGGATTTTTGCTCGATCGAAACGAGCGCAAACAATAGCGCGCGCGTTAGCAAATTCATTTGCCAGTATATATACCGTCGAGGGCTGGCGATTAAAATCGCAGCCGGTATCCATACCGTCGCGGGAGCGAAAGGCTTAAAACGGAAGACCACAAAGCTGCTGTACGGCATCAAGAAAAATGTGCGCTGACAAACTTTTTGACGTATCAACGATAAACATCTTCTGCCAAAGATTATCTCTTTATTCAAGATCAGAAAGGACCCAGCAAAAGTATTTTTGGAGGCAAAGACTTCAAACTAGTCAAAGAATTGAAAGGACAGCTGTCTGCAGAAGAGTTGATAGAAAAAAGAAAAAAAAATCAGAAGCTGAGCAAGAACTGTTGAGGAAACCGATACATACTTCTCAGTATTTTTCAAGTACTAGTAGCGAAACGTAGTCAATGAAAACTAATCCAAGCTTCTAGAATTTTGAAGATAATTTGCTTTCTTCAAGGTGCAGAGCAATACCAGATTTTGTTGAACTGAAAGTTTTTAGAAGAATTCTCAACTCATCAGATTGACTTAATCTCATTACATTTGAAGAAGAAAGAGATCTTGCTGCACTTAGCAAATTGCAGGCAGTGACACTGTTTCAACCTATCAGGTCTCTTCAGTGCAGTTGGTGACCGACAAGAAACTAGAGGCTTTTAATACAGCATAGCTTAGACCGCCACACTTTTGAGATCTACACTAGATCCACTTGGTGGAAGGTCTGTCAGTACTCTGCTAAGCCGAATCACTCGTGAATGAGTGGCGGTTGTCGCAAGTGCACTAAGTCTAGCAACTGCTAGAACAATTCACGAGTGATACGGCTTCGCAGAGTACTGACAGACCTTCCACCAATTGGATCTAGTATAGGTCCCACAAGTGTGGTGGTCTAAGCTATGCTGTATTAAAAGCCTCTAGCTTCTTGTCGGTCACCAACTGTACTAAAGAGACCTAATAGGTCGAAATAGTGTCACTCTCTCCAGATTGCTAAGTGCATCGCTAGCCTCTTGCATTACTATAAGATCTTACTGCATTTGAGCATAATGCAGTTCTTTCAAGCCATCGCAACGGGACAAAGTTGTTAAGAGCTACATCTTTTGAAAAAGGAACTGGCAAAAATCAAGCTGAAGCAATTAAAAGTATCTTTAATGATTGAGAGTTAGATAAGCAATGTGTAGTGTTTTGACTGCCTCTCTATTCCTTAGTTCTCAGCTCAGCATCTTATTCAAACAACCATTTATTGAACCGTACAACAACAATAATAATAACAAACTGTTCTATCATAGTAACAGCAGTGACGTGCAGTCTGGGGCGGCAGGTGAGGCAGTGCCCAGCCCGGGATCTCAAACGATCCTCGCTACTATCGATTTTTCAAAAGCTTTTGACTCGGTCTGGCATCCCAACCTTTTCCACAAACTCATTTCAGCTGGCCTCCCTCCTTGTTTTGCTTGTTGGACTCAATCTTTGCTTTCTGATGGCGCGCTTGCGTGGTTTATCAAAATTACAAAAGCCGCTCCTTTCGAGTCCGTCGAGGTGTTCCGCAAGGATCCGTTCTTGGCCCTGTACTTTTCTCTCTCTTCAATAATCTTCCGGCTTCTCTACCTTTCTCTGTCAGCTTCTTTCTTTACGCTGACGATTTGGCCATTTGGTCCTCCTCCCCCTCGGTCCCCACAGCAGTGGAGGCCACACAAGGAGCTCTATTTCGATTGGAGCGCTGGTCCGAGTACCGGTAACTTCCTCTCAATCCGAGCAAATGTGAGGCCTTCATATTTTCAGCTGATCCCCTACCAAGCAAACCTCCAGCCCGACCTCCTCTTATTCAACTCCCGCCTCCGTTTCAATCCTACTCCAACTTTTCTTGGGGTCACCTTTGACCGCACTCTTTCCTTTTCTAAACATATACATTCGCTGAAAGCCATGTTCTTACCACGTCTCAAGGCCTTACGCTGTATCTCTGCTTCCTCGTGGGGCCTCTCTGAGGAGTCCCTCTTTCTTCTGTATAAATCGTTTCTTCCGCCCCTTCTCACTTATTCTTCACCCGAATGGTTTCCTTTCTTAAGCGTTACCAATATCACCAAATTGGAACGCCTCAACCGAGCGGCTAGTTGCACCATCACCGGCTGCCTCTTGCACTCCTCTATCCCACTTCTTTCCGAGGCTTCTCTACCTCCCCTACGAGTCACCCTGGCTCATTTCGCTCTTTCATTTTATGAGCGGGTTCTTCGTCTCCCAGCCTCCTTTCCCATTTCAGATTTAGCCAGACTAGAAGTAAAACCAAGACTTTGCAGATTGTTCTGTAGCGCTTTTTCATTCACTCACCCGCTCATGCTTCCTTCTACTTCTTCTAGGAAGGCTCTCTTTGTTTGCCCTCCCTCACCTCCTTGAAATCTGCCTTCCTTCACTGTGGATTCCACCCTTTCCTCTCCATGCTCCCGCTTTGATCCCCCCCCTTACTCATCAAGGTGCGCTCTTGCTCATCTTGACTCTCTCCTCCCTCCTGATCTGGTACTCTGGACTGACGGCTCTGTTCCTTTTTTTTGGCAAAGACGTTTCAGGCGTTTTCGCCAACTGCTTTCTATATGGCACTGAGGCCACTCTTTCCTTTTCAGCAGGCCCAGTATGCTTAAGTTTTTCTGCTGAAGCCGGTGCCATTCTGCAAGCTCTTTGCTGCTCTCAGTAGCACCAACAAGTCTGCCACTTCTCTTCTCTTTTTTTCCTATCTGACTCTCGTTCTGTCCCCATTACCCTATCCTCTCCTCCATCTTTTCTTTTACCTCAAACTCTCTGACAGACCTGGAAGAAACTGTCTTCTCTCTCCTCCAGTTCTATCAGGCTACAATGGGTCCCCGGACATCGTTTCTCCCGGGCAACGATGCGGTTGATGAGCTGGCCAGACGGGGAGCGCTTCTTGCGCCGTCTGCAATTTCTTGTAGTCTCTCTCCTCTGATTTCTCATATCCACTTTTATCTTTTCTCGGACTGGAGGCGTACTGTCTCATCGAAATTCCTTGACACACAGGTTCCTTTGATTTCCACCGAGAACTTGTGCTTCTACGTCATGCTCGCTGTGTCCTCTCTCGTCTACGCTACATAGGACACAGTCTTCTGTTAAGCTTCTCTCTCTCTCTAGGATTGGCAGAATCGAGAATCCTTCATGCAGCACCTGTGGACACTCGTCCCAGGACACCTCTTATCTCATTCTGCACTGTCCAGCAACGGACTCTGTGCGCCGCTCACTCTTTGGCAACTCATTGTCTATCTACGACCTCTGGTCCAGGTCCTGGGGAATTGCCTGGCTTCTGAGTCCCCATGGTCTTCGGCCATGCCCCCATCCCTCGGAAGAGGTCAAGTAACAACAACAATAACACCTTATGTACGCAATGAGACCAAACCCTTGTTATTGTATTGCTGTTGCTAAATTTCGACATTGGGCCTCGGGTAGCTTAAATCAGTAACACGGTTATGTAGCACGTCGTGTTACTTACAGCAACCGCTTTAACCAAATCTTTTTGCAAACCACAACTTCCATTTGTATCGCACCATATTATCGTACAGCGTATTACCTGCCAATACGACGTCTCAAAATACTGTATATTATATTTAAAAGCAGCCTCATAATCCCTTCATAAGCTGGGTTTTCAGTAACGGTAACGTCATAACTAGGGCCATATTTTTTTACCTAAAAAAATATATTTTTGACTTTATTTTAGCAAAATTTTGACCTAACCGCTTTCGCCTATTATTTATGTCTTGTTGCACTTTTTTGATTAAAAATGTTTTATAATCCGCAATTTACATAAGTTTTTAAAGAAGAAGGTAGCCTACTTTAAACATTTTATCAATTACTCAGTCTTGAAGCTAATGCAACAATGCGACGCATGACGTCAAAACCTAGGATAACGAGCCATTGTGTGTACCGGTATCAATTAGTGTGTAATACAAAAAATGCGTTGTCATCGCAACTGTACTGTACATTAACAGTCTGTCTATGATGTTTTTAACGAAAGCCACACAGTATAATTACCCGGACTTTTTATTGTAATACAGCATCATATATTATTTTACGTTCTTAACATCAAAATTTCTGTCTTTTCTCAGTAATTTACTGAGCATAGAAAACGACCTCTCAACAGCAGCAGAGGTTGGCTGGGCTTTTTGCAATAGTGAGTAGCTTGTTGGGTCAATTGTCAAGTTGGTACAGTTTATTATTGTTTCTAAATCAGAGTTGGATAGTCGTTTTTAATGTAATTGTTAATTGTGCACGGATCATCATCGAATTGCATATTCTTCAGCAGTCCGTATGCTTTGGTTATCGTGCTGGCACTTTCTTCTAAGGACTCTACGTTGGCTGCTAGAGTCCGGTATTGATTTATTTTAACCAAGTCCGGCACCAAATCTTCCACATTGATAGCGTCTTTTGCTCTGCTGACTAAGAGGCCTGCACTTGTCTAATTGTTGACAATGGTACGAACAGCTGGAAGGTTCTCACTGTAATATAAGGCAGCTCTAAGCCAAGTTGCCCATCTTGTAATTACAGAGTCAGGAGGAGATGGCAGACCAGCATCATGAAAATCTTTCTTGCGATCTTTGTTTTTGATTGCTGCCATTATTTCATCAATATTTTTAAAATGAGCACGCACATGTGTAGCGCAGTTATGTAGTAAGTGCGCAATGCAGGTGACATGCATCAAAGAAGGGTAGAATTCCTTTAATGTCTTTCCAGCCAAAGACATGTACCGAGCAGCATCAGTCAAGAACAATGAAAAATTCTCGCGTTTTATTTCAAGTTGTCGCAATATGCCATCCACAGTGTGCAGAATAATACTGCTATTAATATTGCTACCGCTGTCAAGTGGATGGCAATCAACGAGGAATGTCTGATTTGGGGCATCTAAGCTGCCCACAAACACACTAATATACTTTTGTTTAGCAATCTCTGCTTCATCCACAATCAAAAAAAATTTTTTGTCACGAAGTAATTCCTGAATTTGTTCTTCTTTTTGGGATGCTAATTTAACAACACATTCCCGGGCTGCAGTCTCCGAAGGCAATACTTTTCCCATTGTAGCAAACCGAGACTTTAAAGAAGGATGGTTCAGTTTATGAAGTGGGATATGTGCAGGTAAGAATGAAGAGACAACCTGTTCCTTGAAGTTTACTTGATCGAGTTGTAAAAAGGTTTGCTTACTTTGGGAATTGCTCCTTGTCTCCAATTTTTTTTGGTGTTGCTTACTTTTTCGGTGGCTTTTCACAAAAAACGTTTTGTCGCATTTGACTAACACGTCGCAAAGGTTGCATCGCAAGTCGCGGGCAGGAGTTGCCGAAAACTCATCCGGATATTCCTGGCAAATTTGCTTAACTTTCGCTGCAGAAGATTTGGCTTGTTTAGGCATTCTTGCTTTGCAAGCTACGACTTAAAAAGACCACGTGTAAATAGCACAAATGTTTTATAGGAATAGATTAATTGTCTAACAATTATGTGTTTATGCACCAACAATGACGATTTCATGCACAATAAGTGCTATTTTCTTTCTTAATTACTGCACGCATTTTTACCATTGCAACTATTTGAGAAGTTTAAAATCAAATAAAACTGCGCATAAAATTTTAATAGCAGCTCAAAAATTCAAAAAGATATAAAAAAATATAAATTTGTTCGTTTTTGTAAGGAAATTTTTGATGAAGACAATTTTGACAAGTTTTGACTTTATGCAAAATTTTGACTTTATTTTGACTTATAAAATCTACCAAAACAGACTCCTGAACACCTGAAACGAACGTTAGTACACGTTTGATCATGTAACAAGGTCGTGAAAAAATTTTGACTTTATTGACTTTAGCGGGCCCTAGTCATCAGGTTCAACATCAAGGTAGGCTCTGGATAAAGTATCATCTATATACATACATCTACCAGGTACATATTTAATACGTAGATCGTACGATTGTAGTTTTAGCGTTAGACGTCGTAAACGAGGAGGAGCTTTGCATAACGGCTTGCGCATTATAGCTTCAATGGGCTTGTGATCACTTTCGACTACAATCGAAGATTTGCCATATACTGTATATATACAGGGTGGTCCAAAAGTAGGTGGACAGTAGTGAAAATTGGCTTATACCTAAATTAGGTGAATATTAGTAAAAAAAAGATTATTTGTTGGTTATAGTTTGAGCATTTACGTTAATAAATACAGGGTGGGCCATAAGTTTCCATTCATATTGTATTTTTTTTGTTTTCCAGATATATAGTGTATTTGTTTTTGTTATAATACATACATAGTGTATTTTTTCTGTTTTCCACATACCCTAGAAGATGCGTTTGACGAAAGAGCAACGAATTGAAATTATACTGATGGCTGGGTCGGGAAGCAGTCGCATGGTTGCACTGAACTTCAACAGAAAACATGGAACGAACATCACACATGACACTGTGGCTAAACTTATTAGCAAGTTTAAGAAAACTGGAAATGTTGCAGATCAACCAAGAAGTGGTCCAAGACGTACGGCCACCGATGAAAACACAACAGCTACGATACTTACAGCGCTTGTACAGAGTCCCAGAAAAAGCACGCGACGGTTGTCTGCAGAAAGTGGTGTCAGCAGATCGAGTATCAGGTGCATTTTAAAAGCTAACAAATGGCATCCATACAAATTGCATATGGCACACCATTTGAGTGAAGATGACCCGGATAGACGCATGGAGTTCTGTGAATGGGCATTAAGTAATGTGAACGAGGATCCAAACTTTTCTACTAAGATTTTGTTTACTGTTGAAGCAAATTTTTACGTCAATGGAGAGGTTAATCGGCAAAATCTACGTTATTGGAGTAATGAGAATCCTAAATGGCTGAGTCCGACGAAGATGCAAGGTGCCGGCAAGTTGATGGTGTGGGCCGGGATATGGGGAGACAGAATTATTGGACCACTTTTTGTCAGTGAAAATCTTAATGCAGGAAAGTATCTAAATATGTTGCAAGAAGAAATTCTCCCTTCCCTGCTAAACGAGGAAGGTGACTACCCAGTTTACTTCCAGCAAGATGGAGCTCCACCTCATTATGGTATTCAAGTGCGTCGGTTTTTGGATCAGCAGTTTCCGGATGCTTGGATTGGTCGGCGTGGTCCTGTAGAGTGGCCTCCAAGATCTCCAGATCTCTCCCCTCTTGATTTCTATCTTTGGGGGCATTTGAAGTTTATGGTGTATCAGGTAAAGATACAAGACATAAATCACCTAAAAGAGCGAATCACCGACGCCATTAGAAGCATACCTTCAAATGTGCTGATGCGTGTTCATCAACAGTGGGAAACACGGGTTAATATGTGCTTTGAAAACAATGGGAATCATATAGAGCACATTATATAAATAAAAATGGTTTTTCAACATAAAATGTTTATTTTGCCTATGTATGGAAACTTATGGCCCATCCTATAGTATTAAAATTTATTCAATTTGGTCTTTTATTTTATCTTTTGTAAGTAAACGTGTGATTTTTAAGTAAAAATTTTTTACTGTCCACCTACTTTTGGACCACCCTGTATATATAATTAACTCGGTAAAATATTTAAGAGTGCTCAATAACAAAAACAGTTAGAGCAAATTGATATATCTTTATTAGCAAAAATACTACAGCCTGTTTCGCCGATAAGGCTCCTCAGGTGTTTCTTATTCAAACAGAAATACCAAATAGAAAAAGTTCTATTTGAATAAGAAACGCCTGAGGAGCCTTATTGGCGAAACAGGCTGTAGTATTTTTGCTAATAAAGATATATATATCGATAAAACTTTTGTCTGCGAAAACAATCGATAGCATCTCCTTTTCAATTTGAGCGTAGTTATTTTCAGCTGATGTCATCGACCTGGAGACATAAGCTATAGGTGTACTGTCTTGCATTAAACAGGCTCCAAGTCCAGATTGAGAAGCATCGGATTGGATTGTGATGGGATTGCTGACGTCATAGAAAGTCAATACCGGAGCTTCACTTAAAATTTTCTTAAGTCAGGCAAGAGCTTTATCTTGCGCAGAAGTCCAATTCCACGGATGTCCTTTTTTCAGTAAAGCTCTCAGGGGGAAGTAATTGTCGACTCATTAGTTATATATTGGACAAATACTTAGTCATGCCTAAAAGTCTTTGTTAGAAAGGAATGTCGCTGGGCTGCGGCATATTCACGATGGCCTCAATTTTCTTGTCATCTGGTTTTAGACCTTCGCGAGTGACAACATTCCCATATATTCAACTGCATCGACTTTGAATTGAGATTTGTCCTTATTGTAGCGAACACCTTTTTCACGAGCTCTATCAAGAACGGTTCTAAGAGTGATATCGTGCTGTTTTTCAGAGGATGCTGCAATGATGAGGTCATCAGCAATTACGTGTGCACCAGATATGTCACCAAAAATTTCTTCGTTCCTCTTTTGCATGATCTCACAAGCCGATGAGATTCCAAATGGCATGCGGAGAAAACGTTTGCGACCCCATGGCGTGTGAAAAGTGGTCAAGTATGATGAGGCATCACTTAACTTCACGTGCCAGTATGCGTCTTTCATATCAATCACTGTAAAAATGGCATTTCCACTAAGTTGAGCTTGTACGTCGGCAGGTGTGGGGATCATATGACGTTCACGTTTGATTGCTGCATTAAGGGGTTTGGGGTCAAGACATAGGCATAAAGAGTTATCTTTCTTTGTGACAATGACTAAATTGTTAACCCAGTCCGTCAGGACGTCTACGTCAGCAATAATGCCTTGGTCTCTGAGTTTATCTAGGCAAGTTTTCAATTGAGGGCGTATAGCATAAGGAATTTTACGAGGTGGCTGTATAACACCTTTGGTACCATCCTGAACACGAATGTGATACTCTTTTTCATAAGGGCCAATGCCCGTAAATACGTCAGCATACTCAGAGTAAATTCGGGGTAGGGTTAAAGGGACGCTCTGACTGAGCACATCAATACGCTTTAGCAGTTTAAGGGTACAGCATACTTTGGCACCAAGAATAACTGAATCAATTTCATCTTGCCAAAAAATTTATGGTGAAGCAATTATGAATTTTGTCAAAACAACGTATGGTAGCAGCACCTAGATGATTCACTGTGCTATTGCCAAAACCACAAAGTTTGATTTTGCATGGACGCAATGGGCCTAAACCAGGGATGCGGTAGCGGAAGCGGTCCTTTTTCTGCCGAAGCGGAAGCGTGAAAATTCTACCGCTTCCGCTTCCACATAGGTTGTTTGACTTGAAGAGTAACTTGGCGAAAAAATTTGTCCATTTTTCAATGTGGATTAAACGGTAAAGTTGCATTATAAGTCTGAATAAACGTGCGATATCAGTAGCGCGAGAGAACAAGAAAAAGTATAACTAGCATCACATTTTATATCAATCACAGGTAAGAAAAAGATAATTTGGACAATGAAACGTAGCTAATAAAACGATGATTTGATTAAACTTAACTAACCTTGGTTAGGGGGTTGAAAATGCTGAAAAAGAAATTACTCACGACGGAAATAACTTGATCGTTCCACACCAGTGCTCTTCAACAGGGGTTTTGCAAAACATGCAGTTGTGTTCCGTGGGGAGACCGTGAAGGTTTTTGGTTTATTACTACCATTTGTTTCTTATTTCAGTGCATTGATTTCTTATATGTAGTGGTGTTCCGTGTATATAAATAGTAATGGAATCTTGTGACAGCAAGTTGCAGATTGTGACGTAATTCTGTTTACAACTTTAAGAACGTCTGAATTTGCTTACTCCCTTTGTTACGTAATAAAGCATCTGTAATTTCAGTTTTGCTGTTGTTGTTGTTGTTGTTGTTACCCGACCCCTTCCGAGGGATGGGTTGATGGCGGAAGACCATGAGGCCTCAGAAGTCGGGCAACCCTCCAGGGTCTGGACCAGAGGTCGTAGAGAGTCAGAAAATTGCCAAAGAGCCAGCGGCGCAGATAGTCCGTAGCTGGACAGTGCAGAATGAGATGAGAGGTGTCCTTGGACGGGTCTCCTCAAGCGCTGCAAGAAGGATTATCGATTCTGCCAATTCTAGAAAGATAACAACTTAACAGAAGACTGTGTTCGTTGCAGCGAAGACGAGAGAGAACACAGCGAGCACGACGTAGAAGCACAAGTTCCTGAATTGAAGGAACCCGTGTGTCAAAGAATTTAGATGAGACAAGAGAATGCTGAGGGAACAAGTCGCGCTCCCCGTCTGGCCAGCTCATCAGCCGAGTCGTCGTCCGGAAGAAACAAGTGTCCCGGGACCCCTTGTAGCCTGATAGAACTGGAGGAGGGAGAAAACAGTTTCTGACAGAGATTGAGGTAAAAGGAAAGATGGAGGAGAGAACAGGGTGGCAAGGACAGAGCGAGAGTCAGATAGAAGGAGAAGAGAAGAGAAATGGCAGACTTGCTGGTGCTGCCGAGACCAGCAAAGAGCTTGCACAATGGCGCAGGCTTCAGCAGAAAAAATTGAGCATAATGGGCCCGCTGAAAAGAAAAGGGTGGCCTCGAGAGCAGTTTGCAAGTACGCCAGAGCCGTCTTTGCCAAAAGGGAAAGGAACAGAGCCGTCTGTTTAGAGCACCAGATCGTAAGGAGGGCATTCAGTGTCAGAGAAGCAAAGAGAACAGCAGCAAAAGAAAGAAAAAGAGACGAGTATTCCTCTGCAGAAGGACAGTGAGAGCCAAAGTAAAAAGCAAAGTCATCCCAACGAGCTCTTTGAAAATTCAAGGAAGGGAGATGTTCATTGGGGCGAAAGACCGGAGGAAGAGGGACGGTTAGTAGAATTGGTAGGTGATCAGAAACCAGGTTCTGAAGCACCCAGGAGCAAGATAAAGTGAGATAAAAAAGAGCAAAAGAGACGTCAGGGGAAGAGCGACTGCCAGAGGAGCAATGAAGAAGAGTAGGTATATCAAGGTCATTGAGGGGGAGGAGGTCCGAGGAGATGACCCAATCGAATACTTTCTCCTCACAGGGGTCGGAAGTACTTTTTGAGTCCTAGAGAGGGTAATGGCAATTGAAGTCTCCCAGAATAAAGAGATTTCTGGAGGAGGGAAGAATGGAGGGACAAAAGAAATTGATTTTGCTGTCCTTCGGAAAAGAGCGAATAGAGGGAGTACACACATTAAGGAATGAGAGCGAGGAGGAGCCGTTTAGAGAGATGAATCTCGACTTTGGCATACGGAAGTGAAATGATTAAGCTTGTGACATAAGCTGCAATTTTTTCCATATGCTGGACACTTTTTGGGCTCATCATGTTTGCCACAATACTTGCAATTGCATTGGATTCGTGGTCTAGTTGTCGAGGGCTGTGTAATTCTATCGAAAGTTCTACGTGGTGGTTGACGCGAGGACTGCAGTATGTCTGATTTGACCACATTTATGACAGACTTCATTACTTCGGTTCGAGCCTTGCTAGTTTCCGCTGTCTGGCATGCTTCAATACACTTGTCTAAGGTTAGCGAAGTGCTCTGTTCAATCAGTCGTCCTCGCAAGGAGTCATCTTCTAGGTGAGGACAATCTTGTCTTTTATATGCCGTGTGTGCTGGTCTTGAAAGTTACAATCAGCTGCTGGGGTTTTAAGATCATTAATCCATTTTTCTAGACTCTCACCAGGAATACGGTTGCGGTTCCAGAATTTGTAAGTGGCATATATTTCATTTTTCTTTGGCTCGCAATATCTTTTGAATTTTACTAAAGCATCCTCTACTTTGGGCTTGTCTTCATCTTCATTAAATGTAAAGTTGGAAAAATTTTCTTTACCTCCACGCCGGCACAATGTAATAAGATTGTAACTTAAGTAGCACCTTTTTTTTTGTCTAGTTCTGACGCTGCAGAGTAGATTTTAAAAGCTAGCTCCCATTTACGCCAAGCCTCAGATACGTTGGCTGTGGAGAAGCACATCTTCCTTGGGTTCTAAACTCTGTCATTGCTTATAGCAAACGGATTTAAAATAGGCTAACCTAGTCTTCAGCTAATGTCTTCAATTAAACAAGATAATCTTCTGACACCATGTAGTGTTTTGACTGCGTCTCTATTTTTTAGTTCTCAGCACAACATCTTATTTAAATAAGTATTGATTGAACTGTACAACAACAATGATAATAACAAGCTGTTCTATCATAGTAACAAGCACATGTAAGTTGCTATGCAGGGATTGTGGGTACTCTTTTAGGTGACACTATTTACATATGTTACACAATGCGCGGCCATGTGTTTTGATACCACAGCATCAAATACTGGAAAATTCAACGACGCATGCATACATTTGGAAGCACTGCTAAACCACCCTTTGCTATGGAATGCCTGCCACCATCATAAGCACGAAGTAATTTTGTCACAAGTTTTTTAAAGCATCTTTGGGAAATGTAGTAGACCCCAAATAATGTTTTTTGAGATTTTGAAGAAAAAATGGAGTGCTATTAACTTTGATGTAGACACGACCCATATTGCAAATTCTTCAGTTAAAGCGGATTCTGAAATTTTAGAGAATGTCTTCAAAGCTCTTCACGAAATAAGGTACGATTGCTCAATATCGAGCACGTTAGATGTTTTGAGCAATATATGCACTTAACATGTTGCTGCTCCAAACTCGACCTTACGTGGATGCAAAATTCTCAAGGGTTTAGATCTGTTTGGTCATTTTGTTGTTGTCATTATGCAAAGCACTGGTTTAAAGCCCCTGTAGGTGGCCGCTAATGATTTACAGTTGTACAAGCTGCTGCTGGTTCCTAATCGAATACCAGTATTTAAAGACATATCTGATGCTGCTCTCTCAATATTTAAAGACATGTTTGGTATTTGAGCGGAGAGCTAATCCCATTTGCTCTGTGTTTTCACCAACTGCAGGTGCACACTAAACAAAATCTGGCTTCTAAGTTATTTCGTGTTAACCTAAAATTTTCAAAAACAGACATGTCTCCGCAGAAGCCGATATTTTATCAGAAGATACAAAAATTCAAAAACTTGGTAAAAGGTCAGTTATCATTTTTCAACGTTTAAACTTTGCAATTAAAGACGTTCAATTTCTACGGTATTCATGCACCAAATGAAAGAACTTCAAAAGTTTTCGAAAATTTAAAAGGCTTGGTTTCAACGCTGCATGTGACGAACCACTTAGGAGAAAGACGTAACAAGATTCTTGAAGATTATAAAAACATATTGACAGAAAATTCGGAACAAAAACAATGATACTACCTTGCGCGGAGAAAAGTAAACGTGATCGACCTGGTTTTTCGAAAGCCACCTTAGCTGGCTATTCTTCATGAAAATAGAGCTTCCAACAATACTTAAATGATTCTGGCACTTCGTATTTACTTACTGTGAGTGACATTCACCACCTGCACAATTTTACTCAGGAAAAATCGTTTTACATGAAATACCAACACTCCAACACCCGTTTATAAATTTGTTTTGGTTTCTTTGCTATAAAAAATGTTCTAAACACTTTAAAAATGAAGTTTTTTCAACAATTTGCCTTGAAATTTGTTGAAAGTTATGTCAAATCTCGAAAAATCTCATTTTTGTCCAGATTTTTATTTTTTATAAGTTTGATTTTTTCCTACAAATAATATGCCCTTTTTTTATACTTCAGTGTAATGTATATTGGCACTCTGCAAATTTCAAGTGGTCACATGGTCTTTTAAAACTTCTGGTTTAGGAATTGTGATCGATTTTGTGTTTTGGCCGCCACACGTTTCCCCCGAAATTCAAAAATGGATTCACACGGTCAATACCTAGCCGAGAGAGTTCAAATTTTTGTGGCTTTTTGCCATGCATTGGAACCAATCTACGGTGTAACTTTCAAGTTTTGAAAACAGTATGTTTTTGAACAGCCCCATTGCATAAGCACAAACGTATGTGCAGCCAAATCTTTAGTTTACAGGATATAAGTTTTGTCATGAATGTAAGATAGTACAAACTCTAACACGGGGTGACTATGGCAACCTTCTGAAAAAATCTTGTCAGTACTCCGAGGAGTTATTTTTGTTCTTCATTACAATTTGAAGTGATTTTTAGAAGTGTTTTCTAAAAACTAATTTATCTGTGCATGTGTGTAAAATTACAGGGTGCCTGATAAAAAACAGGGAAATTTTTGAAGTGTCTGTCAGAAACTGACATTTCACTTTTCGGTAGCAAACAATTCTCTTTTTAAACGTTATATTTAGTCCATTTTGAAATCCCCGAGTTCTCGAAATATTTCACGTTGACTACTGTGTAGTCTCGACTTTTGCTGACAGGAGATATAGAGAGATCCAGTACGCTTTCCGTAATGGAAGAATCCAGGCATGTAGCAGTTCTTGTACCTAGTTTACGCTTTTCAGCAGCAACTGGACCCTTAATTTTTTGTGAAGTAGCAACCGCAGAGAATTGGTATCGAGTAATTTTTCCAAAGAAATTGGGAAGAAGCTCTGCACACCCTTTTTATCTCCATGTGAGATTTTCAGTCTCAATCAAAACTATCACAACTCGTTGAAAATCTGACAGCTGGTATTTTGGGATGAATGAATGAGTCGGTGTGTTGATCGTTCACGAACAATATAATTTTGGTAACAGCCAATTAATTTTTTGTCTGATCTTTTTGGCTGACAGCAAAAGAAGTCGAGATGACAGCAATCAAGATAGATAGTTGAGAGATCGCATGAATAAATAGGTGTATTTTTTTTTTTTTTTTATTTGCCATATTTATCCTCCATTCACGAGAAAGCGAATTGTATTGCTATGTTTTGGACGGTATGTCCGCGCTCGCTTGGGAGTTGCTATTTTGGAAGTGTTTGAGCCAACTGTCTTTAACATAAAGGTGGGGCGTCCCGTTAAGTGCCTTGCCCAAGGACACAACAAGTGAACTTGCCGGCTTGTTCTTCACAACCTCCCATAAGTGCCGAGCGCCAAGCAGGAAAGCTATAGATTCCATTTTTAAAGTCTTTTGGTAGGACTCGACAAGGGAAATGAACTTCAAGTCTACCGACTGCGAAGCGGACGCTCTAACCACTACACCATCGCGTCGCGTGTAATGTATGAACACCAGATAAAATGAAATTTACCGGTTTTCTACCAAGCACCTTGTAGTTCTGCTAACCTCATTTTGTGCTGTGTAGTGCTTAACTGAAAAAAACCTCTGAGTGGGTTATTTTGAGCCAAATTGCAATCTTTAGTTTTAGTATTTGCTTTAGTATTTTTTGAGCTTTAGTATTTGCTACTCGATTGCACTAATAATGTTTCTAAACCGACGCGATGGTGTAGTGGTTAGAGCGTCCGCTTCGCAATCGGTAGACTTGGGGTTCATTCCCCTTGTCGAGTCATACCAAAGGACTGTAAAAAATGGTATCCACAGCTTCCCTGCTTAGCGCTCGGCATTTAAAAGGGAGGTTGTGGAGAACAAGCCTACAAGTTCGCTTGTTGTGTCCTTGGGCAAGACGTTTAACGAGACGCTTTTACGTTTATGTGAAAGACAGGTGGCCCAGTTTTCCCTCCGAAGAGGCTTGGTGGCAGGAAAGGTATCCGACCGTAAAAACAAAAATGCCATAAAATGCAAATTAGTGCTGTGGCAACCCCAAATCGGGAATTAAGGCACTGGCGACCCCATATATAAATAAAGGAGAAGAAATTTGAGTAAATTTCTCTCAGGGAGTAAGATAACATGCCACGACAGTACAAACAAAGCTAAGGATACGTGTCTATCAAAGTACTGACGATACTCTCAAAAAAGCGCTTGCTGAGCATATTGCTGGCGCTTCTCAAAAGAACGTGTGTGAGAAGTATTACGAGACCTGTATTTCAAAGGTGCCTTTAACAACATCGGTTTGGAGAACATAGACGCACCCCAGGAGGTCAAACTGCTTTGAACCAGGAAACTGAGAAGCAATTGTTGATCACCTGCTGCATGTATCTGAGTGAGGTTTCCCATTTGACATGCTAGATCTCCGGATGACAGTGAAAATGATGCAAGACAAGGAAGGCGCTAAATTTCATCGATTCAAAGCCAACGTGCCAGGTGAAGATGGACACGCTAGATCACTTGAAGACAAAACAAAAAATCCCCTCTGCCAAGATCGATTTATATTTCCTGTAATTGGGAAAGAGCCTTGATGATGTTTCCACAGAAAACATCAATTACGATGAAACTATTTTAACAGATCATCCAGGAAGACGGCAAATGATACTCAATCGGGGGAAGGCTATCCCCAGAGGATCATGAATGGCACAAAAGCTTCAACAAGTTGTATGCTTTCAGGCATTACGGCAGGGGAAGTAATGCCTGTCTATGTGGTGTACAAGAGTAATTATCTCTGAAATACTTGGTTTCAAGGAGGCCTCCCAAAGCCAGAGGCAACCGTACTAAATCTGGCTGGTTTGACCACACATCTTTGTCGATTGGTTTAGGACAGAAGCTGTATCTTTCTGCAGAAAATATGCCTATGGTAGTAAGAAATTCTTTATCGGGGACGATCTCTCATTACATTTCTCAACAGAATGTTCTCGTAAGTGTGGGCGCAATAACTTTGAATGTTTACCACCCAATGCTACTCATTTTCGTCAGCCGTTAGACAGCGCATTCTTTGCACCCATGAAAAAAAAATAGTGGCCAAACATCTTGACAGCACATAAAAATTCAAACTGAAACAACGCAGGATCTGTGCCAAAAGATCAATTTTCACGTTTACTCAAAAAATTCATGGAAATGCCAAACCAGAAAAAAAAGGATTAAATGGGTTTTGAAAGTGTGAAATTGTTTCTCTGGACGAAAAACAGGTTTTGAAAAACTTCCATGCGATTAATTGCACGCCAGAGAGGCTAATTCGTCTTTTTCCAAAGTGTTCGCTGTACACCTTCAACAGCTTGATGAAGGAAATTAATCTGCCTCAGTGAAGAGAATGCGCCACAAAAGAATGGATATTGTTCCCGATTGAAGCATTAACACCCTTGATGAATCAGTTAAACCAAGAGGCAGGGCAATCTGCATCAGCTGCCAGTGTACCGGCAAATCCTGGCAATGAAAATACCATTTTTCAATTTCTGTATAGACGATAAATTTGGGATTTACCGTCGGTATACTAAACAATGTGTTTTAACTGTATGAAAGATGGCAAGAGTGATAATGATTAGTAGAAAGGGGAATTAGAGAAGAGAATAAGCAGCAGTTAAATCAAATACTGTAATATTTACGCGCACCTACACTGAAGGAAAAGAATAACAATATGGAAAAATTGTCTTCTTCAGTTTGAGTCACATCAAACGATTTTTTTCCTTTACCAGAAAAGTTTCCTAAATATACCTACCATCTTCTTGCCAGTTATGGCTTATTTTGAGTAAAAAAATGAACAAAATGTGTGCAGCGAAGAAAAATATGCTTTAAAGAAGCATAATGTACAGTAGCTATTTACACACACCCGTTATTCTTTAACTTATAAAATTTTAAATCCAAAGTTGTAAATAGGCAGTCACACACATTTTACAGAGGGCGAACTCTGGACAGATCAATTCTCCAGCGCAAAGTTAGAACAGTGGTTCTACTCACCAAGAGTTTCGTACAAAGCGTTTATTACCAGTCTATCATAATACTCGTAGTTGTGGGGTTATTCATGACTGGTTTGAAATACCTCACCGATATTCGACCTACGGCTAGCACATCTGAAAAAGCACAACTCCCGATACATTTATGGCGGTTACGTGTACATTTTTAAGCACTAATGAGTCATTTTGGTGTCGAAAAAACATAAAGATTTTTTTTCTCTTTGAAGAGAAAATTTCGAAGTTGATGCAGAAATTCCCAACATCAAGAATACTTTTTACAATTATTCCCTACACAGCTTTTATCGCTAAAATTCCGAACACGTCTGAGAATTTCAAGACGTATGCTAACGCAATTAATTCTATTTTACCTACGCTGGGTCCCGGTACCAAAGACAGAGCAAAATCATAAAGCAAATCCGGCAATGCGAGGTGATTAACATGACGCCATAGATACAAAAGTTTTATTGAACAAAATAAATAATAAAAACCGGAACGGAATGAAAAATAAAAAAACGGAATTACGTGGTGTTCAACCTACAAGTACGTCAACATTCACAAGCACGTCATCATTCGATTCGATAGATCGGTTTCATAGTGGTTGCCGTAGTGACGATCTTCACTACTACGATAATGAGCCGATAAGTCGCTATCAGTAGGCGGTAAGCGGTGTCTGTGGGCCGAGTGATCTTCTAAACGATTGTGATCAGACCGATGGGAGGTGCATGCTCTGTTAACCGACAGATCAGCCGATGAACGACTCTGAATAGCTGTTCCGCTTTCGTGTGGCCACTGGTGATGACAACGTGGGGTTTCTCGAGCACTGAACTGGCTTGAGTTGGAGCTGTACCGATCATGAGGACTGTTATCAAGTTCCGGTAAACTAGGATAAAAAGCGGAATCACGTTGCTGATCCGTAGAAGAGCCAGTGAGATGACGAGAGCATCCATTCGAAGTGTGTTTGCTTGGAGGAGCAGTGAGACGTTGTACTTCCAGGTCATTTTCATCCCTCTCAACAAATTCATCATGAAGATGACCACCACGCTCCCATCCAGAAGAGGAAGGATGTAACAACGCCCCCATTGAAACCGGAGGATTAAATGTGCAAGTCAGCGAGGAAGGTTTCGAACCCGTGGTGCTACTCGTACTTAGGTCATTTACTATAGGATCCTCTGATCCGGAGCTGGTGAACGATTTGCGTTGTAAGCAATGTCTTCCAAGTCGAAAAGACTCCGCAGTTTTCTTCCTTCCGTCACTGTGCATCATCGCTTCATCGTCAACCGAATGTTGAATGCTTAATGGGAGGAGATACGCACCCTCTTTATCATGATCACGTGGAAGGTACTCATCTTCCATCCTATGAAAAGGTTTGTTCCCGGATGTCAAGAGGTGTTCCCCACACACATGATTTTGCATGTTAGACATCGTGTTTGCTTTTCTCCCACGCCAACCAGCTTTTACCTCACCCGCATCAGCTATCTTCTCTCGACCAGGAGTACAATTTACCATATTTATAGTTCGAGATCTTGCTGGAGGGTAGGGAACTCTTTCGTGCTGTCGGGCTTTTTCAAGCTGGATTTGATTGCAGTCCTTGACGTGGCAATGCCGTTGCAAATGATCATATGCATCTTCCGTATCATGATACGTATGCTGCAAACACGGAACGGATTCCGGTTGACGATGGTGATTCAATCGAGCTGCATCTGAAAACAATTGATAATGTTACTTGTGATGCAAAAAAAAACTGGAGATATGGAGGTTGTGTATAGCTCGATGAAGGAGCAATTAGTAATAGTATTAGGAGTGTACTGAAAACATCTGTTGCTATTACTTGTATCCTATGGTCAGATTATTCGACGCTTTGCTCGAAACGATATACTCCATGCATTATAAAGCAACCTGCCGTGGATAGAGTTTAAGACTGATCTTGTTCACAATTCTATGCCAAACATTTCGGTGTGCAGGAAATATAACAAGATGTAAATCAGATTCTTCGCGTCGAATTTCTATATCAAAGCTTTGCTGCACAATAATTTCCGACACCAGGCTTCAACCGCATAGGATGTCAAAGTTGTGCAAGTCGCGCTCGTAAACTGTATCAATGAATTTACTGTGCGGTGCAAATCAATTGACTCACTTATATTTCCTTGAATAAAAATTTAAAACAACATAACCTTGGTTAATCCAAAGTCAGTTACATAGGTTAGGGTTAAACTTCACAAAGAGTCGATAATAGATAAATAGTGCAATATAAGATGAAGACACATAATTCTCCGGATGGGGTCACAATCAACATTCTGGCAATATGACGTCACACAGCATGTAGTTAAACACAATCAAATTTTTAAAAACATCCCTAATTTTATCACATTTTGTATACCTAAACAGTCAAAATCTCGTGGCAGATTCCACGCCAAAAAACCATTCTAGCATTATAACACTACACCAACATTACCGTGCGACTACAAGAAAGATTTATAAAGTTTTTAGAAAAGTCAAAGCGTCGTGTCGTGATCACTAGCGGGGTCATTATCTCACGGACGAAAAGTCAAATAAGGTAGAAAACCGAAAACAGAAAAGATGATGCCTACCACTTGAGAAAAAGTAAGATCCCAAGGAAAAGCAGCAGCGATTTACAGAAAAATTTAGCGCTATGAGGGGTAACAACTAGCCGGTCTCTCCGTTAGAAGACAACTTTTTAAGCTGGAAGAAAAACCTCAAAAAGGGCAAGCAAAAGGTTGTGTTTCTGATATGAATCCCACTTCTTGGTTTAGGGACAGCTTAGTCGGGGTTTAAAAGAAAAGTGATGGGGATACGGTAAGATCATACCACATAAATGAAATCGTGATACACCCATAAAAGACGTTTCGGCAAAGTTTCACTCAATATAATGTTGGATCTCTGGTTGCTATTGCAGGAATGATAAATGCTGACAAATATAGACCTATTGAGTTGATCAAACATAAAGTCGTGAATGACATAAGGGCGTTTCTTACTGGAGGGGGTATTTTTTTAGCACGTCAGACTCCATCTCGTGCTGCCAAACAAATAAACAAAGCTTTTGATAAGAACAATCTGGAGGTTATTGATTGATAAAGGAATTCTCCTGACATGAAGCCAATAAAGAATTAGTAAAGCAAAATCTCGTCTCTCGAAAGCAGATTGTACCACCATAACTAAACTAATTTTAGCAATTATTCACAAGTGGCTTTATGATAAAGAAATTACAAAACAACTGTAAAAACTTGTAGCACCCATGCCAAAACAAGTTACAGTATTATACATGGAGATGGTCACATCTTGTTCTAAAAGCGATAATTTATCAAGTTAAACTTAAATAAAATTACACATAAAACGTTTAATTGCACTCTTTCTGTCTTGAGTCAATTTTTTCCACAACACTGTATCCCGATAGAACTTTAAAAAAAGTTTTTTTCTTAAAGTAAATTGAAATTACCACGCTGAGGAATCCGAGCATCATTGCGGACGGAGAGTGTTGCCGATTCCGGCGGATTATGAGAGTTACGACTTGCATCCGGCCATGCTGGACGGAATGAGTTTTGAGCCTGTATTGAATCAGCCATTAGTAAAGGTTGACAAAAATAGCATAAGGAACATTAATAACTGGATCAATCAATCGACCTATTATAACTCCCAACCAATTAAAAGCAAGGCTGATAGTGGGGCTCTCTGTGATAAATAATAGTGGTGTCTCCCACTTAATCTAATTTATTCAATAACAGTGGGATTCCTACATAAGACAGGGAGTGCGGCCAAGTTTAAATGATGGGTGTCAACAGGCCTATAACTATTGTTTCGGAGATTGGTATAAATACGGGATCAACTGCAACTCCCAGCCATTTTAACAGGTTGAAAGTAATACGATCATATTGTGTTGATGCAGCAATACGTCTTGTGGATTAAAAGCGATCAATGCTATAATATCCCGCTAGACAGCTAGTTGTATGATAGGCTGCAACAAACTGTTCCGCTAGTTGATGACAATTCACGCAAGTACTCACGTTTACGGGATCAGGGGCAGGGGACCTTTTTCTCATATGAGGATAGTGCTTCGAAAACGACATACTATTGGTGACGTAAGAAGTTTGTGGTGATTCTTGACAGCATGAAAATCGTAAAAACAATCTTTCATATTCATTTCGTACCTGTAAAAAAGCGCGTGTGGTTTCATTAGATGATATGTGTATATTAATTTTAATGACTATTCTATCAAACTGTCACGTGAAATTGACAAATATTTTATAACTACTACAGTATTTCTTATAAAAGCAAGATAAATGTTTAAAAAAATACAAAATCTATCAGATACCGATGGGATTTGGCTACCTTCCTCTGCAGCAAGCAATGAAAAACGAAAATGAAGATGCCCTGGAACGCGCTGAAGATGCAAAACAGGTACGCCATAATGGGGTTATCACCCCAGATCCATAATATTCCAAACGCCCACGTGATGCTCAGCAAACACAAGAGAATGGATGCCCCGCGAACGGATGATCTGTACAAAAAGGAGTGTAAAGTGGAAAAGTCAGGAAAGAAGTAGATAAAAGCACTCACTTGAGATCGTTTATTTTTGACATGTCAGCCGTCATTCTATTGCGTCGATACATGTTGCTCACTGTCACTCCGACAAAGATCAAATTGCATAGAATAACCGCACAAACAGGCCCCACAAAACTCCAAATAAATCCGGAGTCAACTCTCAGCCAGCACGCATCTTTGCTCCCATATCCGCTGCTATCCACAACCGCAGAGACTCCTACGATTACCAAAGGAATTCCTACAAACCACTGAAGTTAGCATGAACCAGGTTTTTCTAGAAAAAAGCACTTACCATATCCAAGCGCATAGTACCACAGCCGGTACGACTTCGTTTCAAGGACTTGCACCAACATAATATACAACTGCACGCTTTCTAGTGCCATCCACACGAATGCGGCCAAAAACATATAATGCAGAACGCCTGCGATGATGGCGCAGGCGAGTTGGTTCGATGTTTGTGAAATCCCAAATAAAAACACCGATTCAGCAAGAAAAAGAGACAGGCAAAGATTTTTATGAATCGTGTTGTAATCATTCTGAAGATTTCTAAAAACAATTTATCAAGATACATGATGTTATCCAGTACTGCGAGAGGGTCACGTAGTAATTCACTTTCGTTAAATTGGGAAAAAATTCAAAATCCAGTTATGATCTTGTCCAAGAATTCCTTTCGCTGGTTGTGAATTATCTCAACGAAAAAAGGAAGGGGAGGTTCAGAAAAGATCTGCTATTGAAAAATATCCCAAACCATCGCTCGGAGGTTGAATTTCCTTGCGACATATAAAAATAAAGACTATTTCAACCACTATCATCTTCCATTGCAATTTTCAAGCTGGTATCTGCGGTTCTTTCGAGCTCCGCAAAGTAATATTCTGGGACCGCAAAAAACGTTGTGAGTCTTCCATAAACGAAGCAAATGATGTGCTTGAAATATTATAGAGAGCCAATTTTGTACTTTTTCAATAAAAAACGTCTAGTGAGGAAACAGTGGCCCTGCTGCGGTTGTATCATTTATTATTCTCTTTTCATACATTTTTGTTTTCGTTCGCACAACTGCAGGCGAGGAAAATATGGCGTCATAATTGCCAGGTAGCTGTTTTTCGTGACCAACAAAATAGTTGGACTGCAGAGTGTCGATGCCTTCAAACAAGAAACAGCACGATTTGCTTTCACAAAGAAAAATCGGGCAACTAGCATACCCGAGAAAAAATGTATGTAGCAGACACGATTAACAAGCGTGATTAAAACGCAGTTTTTATATTTGCGTCGATTTTATGGCGGACAAAAAGTCATCAAAAAACTTCAAGGAGACCATTTTCAAAAAAGTTTGAGAACCATCGATCTATAAAGAGATGGTTATATATGATTCCAACAACACCAATAAACCAACCTGAAACATGAGAACGTTACGATGCTAAAGAAGAGACAGAAGAGGGATATCGAGATGCCAACTATCGTTATTACATCCATCGCTATCTTCTGCTCAGTTGAAGAAGGCTGAACTTTTGCCACATTCACCAACACTGCAAAGCTGGTCACGTGATCGCACGTACATTGAGTGTGTGTCACGTTGTATGACGTACGACAACCTTGAGAAGACCACGAACCAATTCCGTCGCTGTTGAGGTTAAATGAAAATTATTGTAGGTGAAATTCTACATCTATCGCTATTCCAGCCACGTGTCAAATAATATATTTCTATGTCGTGTTTGCAGTGTAGACTGATAATGGTTTTCACGCCGCACCTCCATCTCTGCGAGGAGTAAATTGATCATTACCAAGTGCTTTGATATCGGAAAGTAGAGTTCGAAACCGGACGAGTGATGACAAAACAATAACAAGTGTTTTAAAATTCACAGCAGCGACTGGCAATATTCTGCACCAATCAACAGCCGCCTCAACGTAGTGGTGCGGTCCCGACCCCGTTTGGGCTGGGTCGTAATCGCTGTTGGCCTTCCCGAAGGTCCCAGTTACCCGAGCACTTCCCTCGCATAAATCATTTCTTCGCCGTGCTGACCCCTGAACGACGGCAGAAGGGTAGCCGCAGCTTCTTTAATATCGGTCGCCTGTCTTCTCCTCTCTTCTGCCTTTCTCTTGCCCGTCTCCTCTTTCTTCTCCTTCTCCCGATGAGCGGCAACGTCCATTTTAACCCTGCCCCCGTCTTTCCCTGTTCAGTGTGCGCTGGAAATGAGACCTGGCAGGGTAGGTCAGCGCAATGCTGCACCTGATCCAAAAGGGTCCATCTAAAGTGCACACCTCTAAATGCAGAACTCTTGGCAGCTCTCACTCCTGGAGCTTCCCCCCTACTGCGTCCCTGCTTCTTCTAAAGACAACACTATGACTTCCTCCACGGACTCTTCCAGTTTATATACCTACCACTGTTCAATTTGACCCATCTGGCCCTCCCTCTGCTAATGCAGCACTCCCGCCTCACTCTCGCCTTCAAACCTCTTATCTCCCTTCCGTCCACTTTGTACCTTCTCCCTGTGCACCCTCACCACCGCCTCTTGCTCCTGGCTGTCTCTCTACACCTCCTTCTTCCTCTTTCCCTCCTGACCACCTCAGGATTCTTCAATGGAATACTGGCGGTCTTCGAGCCAGGAGCACTGAACTACTACACTTTATTTCGTCTCATTCCGTTGACCTTATTTGTATCCAGGAATCTAACTTCAATTCATCTTCCTCTTTCCGGATTCCTGGATTCTCTGCTCTGCGATCTGATTGCAGCCACTCCCCGTCGGGCATTTTCGCTCCTGATGCCATCCACGCTAGCGGCGGCGTCATCATTTTCGTCAGTAAGGGCTCATCCTTCTCGGAACTTTCTACCTCCTCTATCTCTCTACCTCCTACTCCGATTACGTAGGGATCAACATCTCTCTAAACGACTCTCCTCTCATTCCTTAATGCTTATCCTCCCCTATTCGCTCTTCTCCGACGGATAGCAGAACCGATTCCTTTTCTCTCGCCATCCTTCCCTCCTCCAGAAATCTCTTTATTCTTTGCTCTTCTATATTCTCTTTATTCTTCAATTGCCATCATTTCCTCTGGGACTCAAAAAGTACTTCCGACCCCCGTGGGAAGGAAGTATTCGATTGGGTCATCTCCTCTGACCTCCTCCCCCTCAATGACCCTGATATACCTACTTTTCTCCATCGCTCCCCTGACATCTCTTTTGCTCCCTCCTCTCTCGTTCTCTCTTGCTCCTGGGAGATGCTTCAGGACCTGGGTTCTGATCACCTACCAATTCTACTAAACGTCCCTCTTTCTCCGGTCTTTTGCCCAACGAATGCCCCCCTTTTTTGAACTTTCAGAAAGCTCGCTGGGATGACTTTGCCTTCTACTTTGACTCTCACTGTCCTTCCGCAGAGGAATACTCGTCTCTTTCTCTTTCCTCCGCTGCTGCTCTCTTTACTTCTCTAACACTGAATGCGACCAAATTTTTGATTTCTTTCGGCCGCATCAAACGCCCTCCTAATACCTGATGGTCCGTTGAAGTGGAAAAAGCGGTTGGTGAAAGACGTAAGGTTTTCGCTGCAGCTCAAAAAAGTGAAGATCGTCGGGCTTACGTCTCCGCTTTCCGACCTGTTTCGTCTATCATCGCCAAGGCCTAGGCTGAAGCATGGCAGGCGACTTGCTCTTCTCTCTCGCCCAAATCTAACCCCAATTCTGTGTACTCACTCCTTCGTTCTGTCGCTGGCTCTTCTTCCTCATCTTCCTCCTCTCCTAACTTCCCCAACTGTTTCTCTCCCAGGGAGTCGGTTTCGATCTTCGCCGATAACCTGAGCTTTCACTTTTCTGTCTCCCAGCCAAAGGCCCTGCGTAGCAGAGCCAGAGGCTACCTTTCTGAGCTCCGCCGAGCCACATGGCCTGAAGAGCCTTACTTATCCTTTTGCTCCGCGTTTTCCCCCGCTGAATTTATTGCGGCTGCCTCTAACCTCTCCTCGTTCATTGCCACTGGCCCAGACAAAGTTGCCTATCCCATGCTAAAGCACCTTCCTCGCTCTGGCATGGATTTTCTTCTTCACATTTTCAATCTTTCCTGGTCTCTGGGTTCCTTTCCCTCCATCTGGAAGACATCTTCCATTATTTCCATTTATAAAATGGGAACGCCTCTGGACTTTCTTGCTTCCTTCCGGCCTATCTCTCTCATCTCCTGCGTCTCAAAGCTTTTTGAATGCATCATTCTATCCCGCCTACTCTTCTTTCTAGAGTCTAGCTCCATTCTCTCTCCCTGCTAGGCCGATTTCCGCCCTGGATGGTCTACTCTAGATCAAATTCTGTTCCTTTCTCAGTCCATTTTGGATGGGTTTAACAAACCCAGGCCGGGCTCTCGGACGATCCTCACTACTATTGATTTCTCCAGAGCTTTTGACTCGGTCTGGCATCCCAACCTTTTCCACAAACTTATTTTGACTGGCCTCCCTCCTTGCTTTGCTCGTTGGACTCAATCTTTTCTTTCTGATGGCGCGCTTGTGTGGTTTTTCAAAATCACAAAAGCCGCTCCTTCCGAGTCCGTCGAGGTGTTCCACAAGGATCCGTTCTTGGCCCTGTACTTTCCTCTCTTTTCATTAATGATCTCCCTGCTTCTCTACCTTTCTCTGTCAGTGGCTCTCTTTTTGCTGACGATTTGGCCATTTGGTCCTCCTCCCCCTCGACCTCAACTGTGGTGGAGGCCACACAAGGAGCTCTATTTCGATTGGAGCGCTGGTCCGAGTACTGGTGTCTTCCTCTCAATCCGAGCAAATGTGAGGCCTTCATATTTTCAGCTGATCCCCTACCAAGCAAACCTCCTCTTATTCAACTCCCGCCTCCGTTTCAATCCTACTCCAACTTTTCTTGGGGTCACCTTTGACCGCACTCTTTCCTTTTCTAAACATGTACATTCGCTGAAAGCCATGTTCTTACCACGTCTCAAGGCCTTACGCTGTATCTCTGCTTCCTCGTGGGGTCTCTCTGAGGAGTCCCTCTTTCTTATGTATAAAGCTTTTCTTCCGCCCCTTCTCACTTATTCTTCACCCGAATGGTTTCCTTTCCTAAGCGTTACCAATATCACCAAATTGGAACGCCTCAACCGGGCGGCTAGTTGCACCATCTCCGACTGCCTCTCTTCCTCCCCTATCCCACTTCTTCTCTCCAAAGCTTCTCTACCTCCCCTATGAGTCATCCTGACTTATTTCATCCTGTCATCTTACAAGCGGGTTCTTCGTCTCCCAACCTCCTTTCCTATTTCAGGTTTGGCCAAACTAGGAGTAAACCCAAGACTCTGCAGATTTTCCTGGAGAGCTTTTGCATTCACTCACCCGATCATGCTTCCTTCTTCTCCTAGGAAGGCTCTCCTTGCTTGCCTTCCCTCACCTCCTTAGAACCTGTTTTCCTTCACTGTGAAGTCCACTCTTTCCTCTCCATGCTCCCGCTTTGATCCCCCTTTCACTTACCTTGACTCTCTCCTCCTCATGATCTGGTGCTTTGGACAGACGGCTCTTTTCCTTTTGGCAAAGGTGGCTCTGGCGTATTTGCCAACTGCTCTCTCTGTGGCACTGACACCACCCTTTCCTTTTGAGCAGGCCCAGAATGCTTAAGTTTTTCTGCTGAAGCCTGTGCCATTCTGCAAGCTCTTTGCTGTTCTCGGCAGCACCAACAAGTCTGCCACTTCTCTTCTCTTTTTTTCCTATCTGACTCTCGCTCTGTCCTTGCCGCCCTGTCCTCTCCTCCATCTTTTCTTTTATTTCAATCTTTCTGGCAAATCTGGAAAGAACTGTTTTCTCTCTCCTCCAGTTCTATCAGGCTACAAGGGGTCCCCGGACACTCGTCTTTCTCAGGGAACGACGCGATTGATGAGCTGGCCAGATGGGCAGCGCTACTCGCGCCCTCCGCAATCCCTTGTAGGCTCTCTCATCTTTCGTATCCACTCTTGTCTTTTCTCGGACTGGAGGCGTATTGTCTCATCTAAATTCTTCGACACACAGGTTCCCTCGATTTCCACTCTGTCCTTGTGCTTGTCCTTCCCTTGTGTCCTTGTCCTGTCCTGTGCTTCCTCGTCACGATCGCTGTGTTCTCTCTAGAATTGGCAGAATAGAGAGCCTTTTCTGCAGCGCCTGCGGACACTCGTTCCAGGACACCTCTCATCTTATTCTGCACTGTCCAGCTACGGACTCTTTGGCAACTCTCTGTCTCTCTACAACCTCTGGTCCAGGCCCGGGGAGTTGCCCGGCTTTTGGGGCTCCCTGGTCTTCCACCATGCCTCATCCCCTCGGAAGGGGTCGGGTAACAACAACACTGGCAATATTGCCATTGAGAAGCTGAACTTCCAGCGTGGTGCACCGGTGTAATCCCTCCAGTGGTAGCGGTATAGTTCAGTGCACATCGCGATGAAAATAAACGCTATGACGACAACTTATATTTACCTCTCACTATACTTCCAATAAACGCACTTTCGCGGTAAATTCTTTTCCTATAACAACAATAAGATTGAATGAATTATTCATCCTGCTGAGAATTACTTCAGCTGAAGTGTTCATATACTACAATAATAAAATCAGTATCTTTTAAAACACACTAGGCAAAATACAAAAGTTGGTTTATTGTAATCGTCCTACAATTGCAAAGTCAGAAACTGTTCAAAAACTAATATTTACAACAAAGCAACAACTGGTAGGTATACATGTACTAGAAAAATCAAGTAAAAGAAATATTATTGATTCGTAGTTATTATTACCATCAGAGACGGGCAAGTGGTTCGAAATATTGTTTGGAATACGGAAACATACGAAAATACCTGCACTTCGTCGTTTTTGCGCTTTTTTGCTGAAAATGTTAACTTACAAGGCATTGGGGGGACGTATTCTTATTTCCCCTGACAATGATACAACTGTCAACTACTACAAGCACAACATACATACTCCATTTATTCGATGAGTCATTTTTACAGGAGTGCTCAGCTCTTGATGTTTTGATATTGCTAGAGCAACAGACACAACTTCGGAATCAATCCTCCAACTTCCTTCATCCTTCTCATGCACAGAAGCATTCACGAGCTTACCGATGTTGTTATAATAAATAAAAATAGCGGGAAATAAACCTGCAAAATGGAAACCTGGTCACAGTGGCATGGGGAAGAAGAGGACTTCATCTACTCACCATCCTGATTTCGCATTACGTCACCAGGAAGAACAACTCGGCATCTGTCGTCATTGGCCGGACGAACATCAAGATGAGTGGCACCTGGTCTCCCCACTACTGCGTGCAAGGATACCTCGGTCCCTGACACAATCTCCTCTTCTGTTGAAAGTCAATTGCGTCACCAATAATTTGACCACGAAACACATAATTAATAACTGACTTGTTTCATAAAAATAATCTTGAGAGAATCTGGTCAACAAGGAGTTGATAAAGAAAAATCCTGCCTCTTCCATGCCTATCAAGACGTTATCCACATTCTGGAACCTTTCTTCCACACCCATACTCTTCCATGCCTCCTCCGAACTCATGATAATGTCCACTGCATTGACCAGTCGCTATAAACAAAGTTTTTATCAAAATATGGCGATTAGGCATTAAAACGACTTAGAATATTTGGATTTTTACTCATGACCCTCAGTCTCAAAATGTGCTATGGGGGGAAGGTAGTCTCTCAGAACATTTGTTTTTACATTCTTTACCACCACGCATACAAAAATAACACACGCGACAATCGAATTGTTCAACACTTCGCCTATTAAAAATGTTTGTATCGTCATTGGTCGACATTATTGCATGATGGGTTTTTGCAAATGTTGAACAAAATATTGGTTAATCTCCTGCGGCAAATCGGTCAACCGTAAAATGACGTTAATTAAACACTTGATGATAAGAATTAACTGTCATCATATCAGGGTCCACTTCATAGAAAGCATTATCAAGCAAGGCAGTCCTCAATTCAATAGGCCTCTTTTCCAGGATAACTGTGCATCATAATTTTGATGTTGCACAATTTTTTGAGATTTAAAAATATTTATGAAACAAGTAGTTTACACAAATTCAAAATTTTAAAGCAGTTTGGTCAGTAAAGTCCTGTAATTTTGGAGTAATGCATTAACATGTTCTAAGGAAATTTTATGCAATTCGTATTTTTAATGTGCACAGGCCATGACGCGAACAGAAAATATTCAATAACACAACGGCACGTGTTCGCTTCAACAGATCGCGGTAACTGGCAATGAAAGGTAAGCTTTTCTTTGTACAATTCTCTTTTAGCAGCTTCCTGGCAGTCAAGGGGCTCAAGATTTGGACTATGAGAAGACCACGTTTTAACTTGTTTCGTTTACATAATTTTAAGGTTTCACGCGTCTTTATGTGAATATATTTGCATCGGTAACTTTGTTTTATCCTTACTTTGTCATCATTTCCTGTTGCTATCTTCCACCGAGTATCACTTGTTGCATGTGAGTCAAAAAAATGTCATAACTTTGGAATTCGCAAACTGCTTTTTTAATATAGCTTTGAAAAAAGCTGTTTGAGCCATAAGCTTTTCGTGACGCTCTCATCAGCGGCGGTATCGCGAACTGCTTTTTATTTGTAAAATTAGCTTATACATTAAAGACCAAAAACAACTGCTCTGAGAAAAGCAACAAGAATTGCAGAAAACGTTTGAATTCTGAGTAAATAAGTTACTCTTTTATCTGTGATTTGCTTTGCAACGCTATGGATTAATAAATTATGGAATTCACACACAAATACTTTTCGATAAATTGTTCAAGATCTGCTTAAAATTTCGCAAGTCAAATAAAATCAACATATATCCCCAACCCCACCTTCCCTACAAACAGTCAAACGACACACCTGAACGAAAGGATAAGTTATAACATTAAAGCTACTTGACAAGAAAGCCAAATGCCTAGTATATTCACAACATACAAAATATTGAGATTTCGCAATATCACTGGCACTTAACCCAGCTAATGCATCCATTACTGGGTGGATCGGTTATCTGCTTGTTGGTTGTGACAAATATAAAAAAATGGGACTCTATTCATTTCCACCAAATCAACTCTACTTTATGAAACCAACAATCAATTGCGAGATGGAAAAGTAATTTCTATGAAAATCCACAGTAAAATTTTTCAAATGGGGGATGTTAAGAAACAGCCAGAGAGGTGGATAATCTATAAGAGCACAAAGCGCAAGTTGAGCTACTTCTGCAATCGCGAACCTTACACTTCAATTATTTTCTTCCAATGCAAAAGTTGTGCTGGCACCAAGAAAACTATTTACTGTTGCGCTTTATCGCGATGCGCACTACAGAGAAATCATACCACTCGCGCTTGTTAGCGTTTCGTTGTAAAGTTTTTAATTTTGAAAAGTGCAACATTTGAAAGTAGTCTATCTCTGCTTTTGCTACTTATTCATCTAAAACAAATGGTGTTGGTCATTTTGAATCAAAAGCTAATAGAACTGATAAAATGGAGTTCAAATAGAATCGCTTCCATTTTTTCATCATCAAGCATGCGCTGAAGTGACTATGAGAAGCAATAACAGCATTCCGAGTTTAGGGATAGTGGGTCGATTGTTCCCAATTGGGTCTGAGATTTTAAAACCGTTGATTAATCCTGATGACCTCAAAAATTTTGAGCGATTGGTAATGATGAAAGATAAACCTTCATTTGCAAAAAGTCATTTTCGCGCCCCCCGACAAAAATTTCTGCAAACGCCCCTCAACAGTAGGTATTCTTAATTATAAATTTCTGTTTCTACTGTGTCGCGATAAAGATTTTTCGCTGTCGTGCTCCCTTTATTAGCTTTGAATTTTTGCTCTCAATAGAATGCAGTTGATTATGAGGATACTGTTAATGTTTTTTAATTTATGCATACTGAACAGGTGCGCTGCATTATACCAAATAAAAAACGCCATTGCGCACCTATTGCGCTTCAGTCGCTAAAAAAACTGCTAACGAAAGTTGCGCTGCGCTTGACTTTTTAAACAAAATTTTGCGCTTCATGGCGCTGCCCTTCTAAGAATTATCTCAACATGTCCAGCTCATGAAACCATAAACAGTTGAAGTTTGAGTTTAATAGCGCGTGATATTGAGGAATACTAGATGCTTCATAATTGTTTTATGGATAAAGCGTAAAGACGAATACAATGACGACATCCCGCAAAACACGCCGCACTGCAGTCACTCGTTTATTAGTGTACACAGTGGTTCTCAACCTTTCCACACTTGCGGACCGGTAAAATTTAACTGTTGCGGCCCGGCGTTCTTTTAAGATCAAACAATAATGTGATAAACACAATCGTAAAAAAGAATTTTATTAGGACAAAAGTGTGCGTTTGACATAAGATGAATTGATTTAACGAAAAATTAGTGGCTGTTTTCTGAACATAGCACGTGCTAAACGCGGCTCTAATAAAATTTCTGAAAGGTGAAGCAGAGCATTGACATCCATGCGACTTTTCTGCGTGGCCTTGACGGCCGATAAGGTGAAAAAGCTCTTATCGCATAAGGCAAGTGGTAGAAAAGATCGGAAGCAATCTAGTTGCTTTGTCAACGAGTTATGGAAGTTCTTGCTTAAGCGATTTGCAAAATTGTGACGAAGGAAAGTTTTTATGCTTGGACATTAACGTGGTTTCGAAGGAAACTTCAATAAGCGTTTCTTTGTCAGCAGTGTTTTGACAGCACAATTAATGTCCTCTGTAGAGAGATTTAAAAAAAAAACTCTGTAGAGAGATTAACGATCCAAAATCTTTCCCTTTCGTGCACACCTCATCAGATATAAGATCTCTTGATGAGGAACTTCTTTCACATAAAAACTGATTTACTTCTTCCATCAACTCATAAAGACGCGTGAGAACATAACTTCTCGACAGCCAGATTACTTCTGCATAAAATAAGAAATGATGGTGTTGTGAACCCATACTCTCTCACAATGTCGTGTTGTGAGCCCATACTCTCTCACAACGCCCCAAAGATCCTGGAGAGCAAGGCTCAGACACAAACATCGTTGACGATCGTTACTAAGCCGTCTATAATGTTGTTTGATTCAAGAGGCAGTTTCTTTGCCGACAAATATTCCAGGCGGATCATGCAGTGTGTATACCGGTGGTTTCCAACCTTTTTACGATCTCGTTTCACTTGGGCATTCCTACTGTCAACGCGTACCACTTCTTTCAGAACAACTCATTTGATGGAGTCTTTGTTCAAGCACAAGAAGAACATATATTGAAATAACAATAAAAGGCCACGACTCAATTTCATGAGATTTCTGCTTTTGTTTACCTTCCGTCAAATGGTCGATGCGCGGCTTAAATTTTCTAACAGCGCATCAAAAGTCATACCCATGTGCAGTAAGTCGGTTTCGGTTTTTCGATTTAATATTGATCATGACCAAAAATCCTGCTCCCATTCCACGCAGAAGGGATTATTAGTAGCCGTGGAATAGCTTTGAAAGCTAGCGTCGAGTAAAAAGAGGCCATTATAAGCCGGAAGTTCACTGTAGAACATTCTTTGGGTTTTGTCTTTACTGTCTGGTCCTCCTGAATATCGATCAGCTCCTCTTGCTCCCTAATCCCGACAAATAAGTCGACTGCATTGATGATGTAGGGACAACTTGCCGCATCTGGAAAGTAATGCAACAATTCAGCATTAAATAATCAAAGGTGATGAATGATTTCGGGAGAAAATCATCAATGAGATTCACTTTTAGAGCAGATAGAAATTAAAGCATTCCATAGCGATTTTTCTTCTGTAGGCCCAACTTCCAGAGAAAGACAGTTTTGAAATAAAGTCACAGTTTCGAAATAAAGTCCACGATAGTGCAGTTTGGTCTTGAAATGACAGATTTAAATAGTTGAAAACTTCGAAAACGTCTGACAAGTAAGCCCGTCTTGCGACGAATTCCTCATATCCCAGATCTTTTTGAAAATCGTGATCACTCTCTGAAAAATTTAAGTAATTTGTCCCTCAATTCAAAAAGTCGCTTTGTTGTATTTCCTCCGAAGAGGTAGCGCACTTCTGTGTAATAGAAAATAAAAGTGTGGTCTGAGCCGAGGTCTTCACAAGGCAGCCTAAACAGTCAAGTATCTAAAACTGACATTTTAACAAAAATTACGATTTTGACAACTCGGTTCAAGCACATTAAAAACTACGGAGGGAGCACCTTGGCGCAATGGGCTTAGCTTGTGTTTCAAGCAATGAACACCAATGATGTTTGATGACACAGCTTTTACATGGGATTGATATCCGGCTTTCGACCAAGCATGGAGGGAGCCCCATTTGTCGTGCATCAGACAAGCCTTCCGCAATCCAGGTCAGTTTTCGTGAAGATTTTATCCAAAACGTTGAAAATATCTTTTCCGATTGTTGCAGTGGGCACCTCGTGGCTTAGCAATAATTCAGTTTTCACCATATCGTTCTGTGTAAAGCGGACGTAGATAAGTCGTTTACAGCAGTTGGTGACATCGGTAAATTCGTCAAATTGTATGACAAATCCAAACTCGGAAGCTCCTACTCCAGCAGCCACTTGGTCGGCGATATCGACAGACATTTCCTCGATGCGGCGCTTTATTGTATTGTTGGAAAAGGAAACACTCTCCAACTTTGCCACCGACTGATATCCAATTACTCGCCTGACCAAGATTTTTGTCACCGGCCTTTCAAGAGACCTCCAATCGCATGACTTCATGTCTCTAGCCACCAGGAAAGCAACATCATCAGGTGCCTTGACAATCTCTGGATTTTTCTGCTGGATCTGGCCAGTTTTGTCCATGCGCTGCCGCTTCACGTGTTCGCCCAGTCGCTGGAAGTAGCTCTGATCTTGATTTATCGTATCACCGTAGTTCGTTTTAAGATAGCGTTTGAGCAGGCTGGGTTTCATGGCCGTATTGGACAGTGTTTTCATGCAAACCACACACTGTGGAAGAACTTCTTCTCTGTGCTCAATTGCGATAAAACCGTATTTCATATAAGCCGGATCATACTTTCGCTTTGGGCATGGTACAAGATCGAGTAAAATACTTCATTAAACTTCAAAAAAATAGCCTGACTTAATAATTCAAAAGACAAAGTTGGTAACAAAATAACGGTAAAAACAATTTTTAAATATTTGATTCTTACAAGTTGTTATTGTTTTGTGGTGCATACATTACTGTTTGCACTGCCTGCATTTACATCACATTACCTGCACGCTTGCATTTACACTGCACACCTGCATTACCACCAGTGATTTTATACAGTCATTATGAAGCATAAACTACCTCTTCAAATGTAACTGTTATTGGGTATTTTTTATCAAATCTATTCCAAACTTAATGCCAGTTTGTATTTGACAACTAGCACTCGCACGATTCACCAGGGCCTGGCCCTAAACCTTCTACGTACCATTCCGGACCGCCATCTTGTGCGTTTCATCATGAGCATTTTATCAAACCGCAGTTTCAAACTCAAAACCAGCACTGGACAAATAAGTCGACTGCGCATACTCAAGAATGGTTTACCGCAAGGCTCAACACTGTCGCCTATCTTGTTTAACATCTACATCAGCGACATCCCAACAACTGTCTCCCATCAGTACGGTTACGCAGATGACATAACACTTCTTTACTCCCACAAATGCTGGACAAAGTTGAAGAAACGCTATCAAGAGATATGGAAGACCTTGCTGACTTCTTGCAAACCTGGAGACTAAAATTGAATTCATCAAAGACAACTTCGACTCCTTTCCATTTGAATAACCATGAAGCGCAACGGCAACTAAACATCTGCGTCCATGGAACCAAACTCCATCACAACCCACACCCTAAATACCTCGGGGTAAAACTGGACAGACAGCTAACGTATAGACAACATATAGAAGGTCTACGTAGAAGAGTGATGGCAAGAAACAACTTCATCCGATGCCTGTCTGGATCAACTTGGGGTCCAAATGCTAAAACCCTCCGAATAGCAGCCCTTGCAATTGTTTACAGCAGCGCAGAGTATGCCACTCCAGTATGGAGCCGAAGCTCCCATACCAAAAAGCTGGACGTATCCCTGAATGATACCATGAGAATTATAACCGGCTGCGTGAAACCCACTCCCACACATCTCCTTCCTGTACTCTCAGGAATTGCCCCAGCCAAGCTGAGAAGAAACTATGTCACCAACAAAATATGTCACCACGCATGGGCCAACAAAGAACACCCACGGCACAGTCTGGTACCTGACCCACAGAGCCTACGCCCACGTCTGAGTCACGCCACCCCTTCTACCGTCACGCAGCAGAACACCATAACTGCGACCACGATATCATTGAGGCCTGGAACGAAGAGTGGAAGAAACATCAACGCACTAAGCAGCTGACGATAACCCCGGACACTACTGCACCACCCGGATCCGACTTACCTCGGAAATTGTGGGTTATCCTAAATCGCCTTAGAGCTGGAGTGGGGCGGTTTGGCGCAGAAATGCACAAATGGGGACTCAGAACATCAGCCTCATGTGCGTGCGGAGTTGCCACCCATAATGCGGAGCACATCTTGTTCGATTGCAATCTCCTTCGTCCACCTAACACCATCAAGAACCTCACTAACGTGACTGATGATACAAAGAACTGGCTTCAACATCTAGTCGAAAACCTGCGATGAGCCCTCAAACGAAAGAAGAAGACAACTAGCATTGATCAGTCTGCTATCGGTAGCTTAAGCCATAAAGAAGTAAATGAGATCTATCAAGTCGTGAGAGAAGACGTAACGCTTATGAGCAATCATTTGACCTAATTAACTCCCACAGCGCCGTACTGGTCTTTAAGGCGACTGCGCTCTTTCTGTTGACATGACCTGTATTATGTAGATCGTAAAGTTCTAAAACAATAGGAATAACAGGCTACATGAAAATGAACTAATTTAGAAACAAAACCCGATAGGTGAGCTGGAAAACAGTAAATCTAGGTTTTTGAGGAAAAAAACGCAAGATACCCGCACACCACATAAAAGAGCTTCGCCTACAACAGTTTGGAAACTCTGGTGTAGACAGTAGATCTTTGTTGTCAACTGGTCATATTTTTGTTATTACACCGGAATGACAATCAATCATGCTAGCAGCTCCATCAGTACACATTCGAACTCATTTTTCCCAGTCTAAGCCTTGCTCTTGTAAATAAATAATGCTCTTGTAAATAAAGGCAACGGAAATATTTCTAAACTGATTGTTCGTCCAGACAGTTTAAAATAACAGAGGCGTTCTGCCTTAATTCTGTCATCATTCTAATATCGAACGTGGAACAAAGAAAATAAAAATAGCACAGTCGCTTAAATCCGTTGATTCGCCCAGCTAACTAGAGAAGTCTTTCAATATTTTTACCTGTTCTAATACTTGCTTTTCAACGTCCATTGCCATTCCTATAACTCTTCTTTAAACTAAGTCATTTGACATTGCTGCACCTTCAACTTCCTGAACTGCCTTTCAATTTAAAATCTTTTTTGCAACTGCTCAGATTGAAGGTTTCACTACTTCTTTCACAACAGTGAAAGAAGTTTTGGTATCGCATATCTGTAGAGCAGTTTTGGGAAGAGCTTTATAACTTGTTTTCAATTTTTGCATTTTATTGCATAGAGGTGTAACATTGCAACCTATCTCGGTGGACAGACAGCTGAGAAGCAATGGTGTAGACCTCAATTAACACTAAAGCTTGCATCGAACTTTGAAGCGTGGCCCGCTAGAAATGCCAGTGCGTTCTCCACACCTACAAAAATACCGAAAAATTCAAAAGCCATGTATTAACCAATTAAGGATCATAAGATTTTAATTCATAAAATTTGAGACAATTCAATAATTGTTTGGTAAGAGCAGAACTACAACAAATTGGTTATTACATCCTAATGACATAACAATTAATTATCATGTAGCATATGCATTACATTGTCCCTCAAAGGGTTAAAAAATAATCTACAAAAATAATTCACATTTTCCAATAGCTCCCTATCGTGTTGACAAATCCCACCAAATTATTTTGATTCTGTCAAGTCCTCTTCTCATTTTCAACTTTGAAGTATTGGTAATAAAGTACTCTTCTCATACCACGTAGCAAAAATCAACAAACTATATACAACTTATTGAACATTTTATTTTAAAACTGAACACTTTCGGGTCGTCAACATGGCCCGAGGAGGGATGGGCGGCCTTTTTTGCAGGCGGGTCAATTTCTCAAAATTTGTGGTCATCCAGAGAGGTGGTAAACACCTCATTCTCACGGTCAACACTTCAAAGCGACATAACAATCCTTTCAAACCGATCTCCAAAACATAATTGGTCAACACACGTTAAGTTAGAAGACTTTGGTACAAAATGTAGCTTTGGAGATATTAACCTCCAAAAAACAAAACAAAAGGTCTTTACCACCACATTTGCAATGCTTTCCGCGGGCCACAGGTTGAACAAACATTATTGCCTTATCAAAATGGCCCACGTCGGATAATCTAAATAATACACTGACTCTTCAACTGAAAAGTTTAAAATGAGTGTGTACGCAAAACCAGTAATGAAGCATTTACAGCGTACAACCGCCCATAGGTGACATCATAATACCGTCAATTACGTAATAAACAAATACATCTATAGAGGTAACCTTATAACGTAGAAAATAACAGAAACTAATCGCAAAAAAGAATGTAGTTTACAAGGAAGACAGCAGCTGAATAGTACAATCAATACAAAACTTTAAATAGATTTAGCAAAGACTAAGAAGAATTGGCAGAGTGGCTTGTCTAGTTGTGGATTAATGTTCTTGATTATTAGGACTTCATGAATTTTAGTCTCGTATTCTGTGTTGCACTTTGTAATGATATTGAACGACTTTACGTTGCAATTTTCCATAAAATCACCACTATGGCGAGTTTTTCAATAAAGTTGATTTTTTTATAGGCTTCAGCGGCGTGGTTTTTATAAGAGTTTTCGATACATAAAGTATATTTTCATATTCTTAATTTGTGGTCATTATACAATACCAAGGTGGCTAAAGTGTAAAAGGATCAAGTCAAAAACTTTGACCAACCGAAAACTGAGCAATTATAGCTGAAGATCACCACTGGCCGTATCTACAGCTTTTAGATAATTAAATGCAGGCAGTCATTCAGCTTTCACTGTTTAAGTGTTAATAACGGAAAATATATTTCAACTATTTAAAATAGTCATCATCATCTCCTTATTCATTGAATAAGGAACTTACTTGAACTTTTTGTTTCAACTGGCAGTGTTTGACAATTTCTTATACGATAGTTAGGGTTACCATACGTCCCGCTTTAGGCGGGACAGTCCCGCTTTTTGAGGCCTTGTCCCGCTTTTTTGATCGCAAATCCCGCTTTTTGCTTCGGTGAAACACAACGGATTTAACCAAATTTATGGACATTTCAATTAATTCCCCAACAAAAGCGGGACGGTGAGACGCGGTAGCAGGCTTGATTGTGGAGGCAAGGGTACAGATCCGAAAACAAAGACGAAAATTGGGATGATCTCCAAAAAAAAAAAAAAGGTCAACGCCTGCTCGGTTGCAAAATTCTTCCACTTTTGGCTTGAAAATGACACAAAACGTGTAAGTAACAGATGATGCCCTTTTTTTTTTTTTTGGAGACCACCCCAATTTTCGTCTGTGGTTTCATATCTGCAACATTACCTCGACAATCAAGCCTGCAACCGCATCTCACCGTCCCGCTTTTGATAAAAAAAACGTTGGAGGGGCCATAAATTTTGTCTCGTCAAAATTCGTCATCCAATGTCCCGATTTTTGCTTTTCAAAATATGGTAACCCTAACGATAGTAGGCTACAGATTGTCACTTCTTGTCACAGTTAGACGATTGTGGTGCAATGATCAAGGTCAGACGAAATTATTTGCGACTGTGTTGCAATCGAATAGTCGCGACAATTAGGAGGCGCGACACTCCACATTTGTTAATCAAAAACGTTTGCAGTATAGCGAAGCGGCGTCTACGATGCTAGTTTAGAGTCTTTAGACTATCTTTTTATTATTCAAGGTGAATCAAGAAAGAGTGAATATTGCAAATGAGTGAATATGTGCAAGCTCACTAATAGATGGTGTTTTACTATTCTACAGCGGAATCAACTGTCAAAACTCAAAAGGGTGGCGTGACACATTTATTTAGATTTTGCTTTAGCTTGTGGTTTAGGTTTTTAAATGATGCCAACAGTTAAAGCTACCAAAACATCTAGAACTCAATCCGTACTTCAAGACTTCTTTCAAGAATTTATGAAAAGAGCAAATTATATTGCAATTTGTGCAGCTGTACGGTTTCATGCCCCGCATTGAAATGTTTAAGGAATAAATCTCGACAAACATATCTGCAAGATAGCTACTTGCATCAATCACTTTGAAGCGGCAAATTTGTGTATGTGTTCAGATCCAAAATCAAAGCACATTTTAGCAAATAACCGTGAGTAGAGAGCTCTGGCTTTAATGAAATTCCGACTTGAAAGACATCCTGCATCACTTTTTTCAACTCATGTGACAACTTTCTAGAAGCAAGATTTTCACGGTGGAGTAGACAATGAACAATCACCACACTGGGATTTTCTTGCTGAACTCGCGCAGTAGAGCCATGGCGTGCTCCTAACATTGCTGGTACATCGTCACAACAAACACTATAACACTGCTTCCAGAGATGTCCTTCTTCCTTGAAGAGTGAATCCACCATCATGAAAATGTCTTCACCAGTTGTTGTGGTTTGTAATGGCCGGCAAAACAGAAACTCCTCTTTCGTATTGTCTGGGCCTTGATACTATATGTAAGTCAAGAGTTGGGCATCATCACTAACATCAGTTGACTTGTCCAGTTGAAGACTGAACTGCCTACTCGTTTTATGGCTGCAATCACCTCGTCTTTTATGTCACACGACATGCTCTGAATTCGTTTATGAACTGTGTCATTTGATAGAGGAACATTTTTAAGTTTGCAAATTCATTTTCATAAATAGTCCGGCGCATATGAAGAGATGCAAGGTTTACCAATTCTTCGCCAATGTAATGTGCCTTTTTAGCTCTTGCAATTCTCCAGGCTACAAGGTACAAAGCAAGTGTTGCTTGTTGCACGCGGATAACCACTGCGTTGGTAGGAGCATCCAGCCTATGGCTTTTCAGTTTTTGTTCTCTTTCAGAGTAACTTCGCTCTTTGTTAATTAGTCCACTATGCTTTGCTTCGAAGTGTGGTCTTAGTTTGTTGTGCTTGAAAGATTTGTTACTCCAAAACTTCGCACAAATAACACATTGTGGCTCAATTATGCCATGTTGAGGTGTATATGTGAAATCCAGGTTGAGGTATTCAGCCTTATACTGTCTCTTAGCCATGATTTCCTAATACTAAAAAGCAACCTGAAGAAAAGAATCTTAATACAGTTAATTTCGTTATACCGGCCACACTGGTTCCTGTCAATTTTAGCTAAATTAAGCGGAAAAAAGGAGTTAGCCAAATCAACTAAACGCAAAAGCAACTCTTCTCATTTTCTATTCCCCTTGTCTAATGCAATGCCATGCCATACTGTAATAGTGATGTCATAAAGGCCATTGTCGAGTCACAATGAAATCAGTGGGTCGATTCTTGATCGGATGAGCAACTTTGTAAATAAGCGTTGAATATTGAAAAATAATAAGTCAACAAATCCTTGGCGACCCCATTCAAGTGGTTAGGCGACCCAATTGTGGGTCGCGGGCCATAGGTTGAGAACCGCTGATTTAGATTATCCGACGTGGCCGTGTTGATAAGCTGAAAGCGTTCAGTTTTAATAAAACATTTAATAAAACAAGTTATAAATCGTTGTCCTGATATTTTCTATTTGTCGTGGAAGTGTTTCAGTGAACTACATAAAATCATCATAAAATAATATAGAAACAAAGCAAACACTCAGCTACTTGAATGACGTCATCGTGAGATCAAAAATGGAACGTGACCGAATTTCTATCAGCAAGTAAATGAAAAGGGCGCTTTCCCCGTATTGGCTTCCTAACCACCGATTAATCGCTAGACACAGCATGGACGACAGAAATTATTCGACCCTGACCAACCCTAATAATGGCCAGGTTTCCTAACTCAGCGGCTTGACTCATTACATCACAATTACAACAAACCGCGACCAATCGCACTCAACCGTGACCGGCACTGCTACGTTCTCATTACCTCAACAATTTCACGGGATTGTGAGGAGTTAAGTGGAGGCTTGATGGTGCGGGCAGAGGTGCTGATTAATTTCACCAACTCTGTGGCCCCCTTAACTTGATCTTGATTCAGAGGCTGCATTTGATGCGCAATGTGTGTTAATCTTCGTGCAATTGTTTGTGACGCAGATACAAGGTCGATGCTTCCTGTAAAGAATTATTGTTGGTCAACAAGACGCTGCTCATACAGTGCGGAAAATATTCATCTTCATTACAACGAAAGAAATAACATATGCATATACTTTTTATCAAATGTATTTGCTTTAAAAACTATACAAAGCAAAGTTGCTCACAAGTATATAAGGAAGCAAATTGTTGTGCAATAAGCTTGGTCTGACTCCATACAACAGGTTGTATTATGCTTAAAACTCAAATATCCCTGTGCTTGTCATGACGTCACCGAGCACGGTTTGAATTAGTTTTATTGAACCACTGACCTGATTTAATCAGCGAAGTGATAGCAGCCATCCAACTCTCACATGCGCTCATGTTCGGCCCTTGAGGGTCCCACTGCGCCGGCTGTTTGGACGCTTTGATGCAACGCCACTCGGCCGTTTCTACAAAACGTCGAAATCAATCATTACGTAGCTCTTGTACATGAACACTGGCAACTGGATATGATGGGGTGGGGGTGCGCGCCTTCTTGGATTTTTATACAAAACTTGGCCGAAACTAAAGATAGCAAAAATTTTGAAGAAGTTAATATTGTTTCTTCTCCGCAACAATGTTAAAATAAAAATTCTAAAAACTCTTATGACAAGAATAATGAAACAATAACGACAAAAATGTTTAATATTTTCGAGAAACACGCGCGCGCAAAACATTATGTGGGTTTTTGGATTAACTGTCTCCTTTTGCACGTCCTTCCATGTAGCTCAATGAAAGTAATAAGTATCAAATTGATGCAAGACACTAGTGAGAACAAAAATTTCAATCCGGCAAACAGTTGGTATGATGGGGAATTACGCTTGTGGTAAATTATGTAAAACTCAAATTTTTTATGCTACTTCTACTCCTTAGTTCAAAAATTATTTCGAAGCAAATCAATTTTTGCGATCCTAGTTCAATTTGCTTTGGTTTATATAAAATTGCGTTTCAATTTACAAATTGTGAGGATGGAAGTGCCTCAACACAAAGTTTACTGGCGCGTCGCATCGATTGCTAATCATCGGAGAACGATTTAATGTTGGGCGCAATTAATGTGGTTATGTAGAAACGGTCGGCGCCTAATGAAAGCAGCTCGTTACTCATTCCAAGCTATGTGAGTCAACTTCGCAGTGACATGTGGGTTGCTATAAAATATTGCTAATCGATGATTAGCAGAACGAAAATCAGCTTGTGCGCAATCACATGTTGTTTGATAAAAAACGTGCACAAAAATAATTTCATTGAGATGTTTAATGCAGTGGTCGGCAATCACCGGGCCGTGAGGGGTTCGTTGCCGGGCCGTATACTTTCGAACGTTTTATGAAAAAGAGACTTGATTGCTCGATTTTTAACATTCTGTGATAAAATAATTCCAGTTCACACGAAACAATACAGTCAACAATGTAAACATATCGTCAATTAACACGCTCAGTGCGTTCGGGTGTATTCATACGTCTTGCTTCAACCATACGCAGAGAGCGACTCTTTAAAGGTAGTCACAAAAGTACGACCACAACGTCTAGAAACGTTCTTGAATGGTCACGCAGATGTCGCATGATCTTTTGCACATAATGTATAGCTTACTTTCTCGACTTCAAATTTGGATCTACAACCGCATGCCCTGCCAAACCAGCGCGCTGGCTAGGACCTGCTCCGCACTTTTACCCTTCAAACGCGCACGACCATTGCCGCACTTAAAGTGAAACAGCGAACATTTGAATTTGCTTTGTTTATATAATCGTAAATGCTTTATAAATAAAATTTAATTACGTTATAGAGTTGGTTTAGATTTGCAAGTTAAGTAAAAAAATAACGTTAGAACTTAGTTAAACTAAACTCTGCTCTTCTGGTGGGTAGAAAGACAAAACCAATAAAGTTAAAAAAGAATTAGGTTTAGGAGCTACAATTATAGCAAAGCTGCAGTAGCGGTTAAATTAGAAAACTCTAGTAGACATTGCCACTGAAAATTAACTAGTAAATATAACAGATGCAAAAGTTTTAACATTTAAATTATTAGTCTCATAAAAACGAGTACAAAACAAACATCAATGATAAGTTTTTTGGAAATGGGTCAACACCATTTGAAGAATTTGACGTCGTGGACAAGGGGATTACAACCACAGAAAAATGGAAAACCTCTTTTAATCGCTAACATGAGTCGTGCCTAAAGTAGGGATTCATTTCAACTGGTGATTCCGGAGCACCTTATCCATTCTGCCTAATCTGCAATAGCAAGTTATCAAACGAGGCAATGAAACCTTCAAACTACTTTGGCAAATGAAGACTGCTCACCTCAAATTAAAAAATAAACCTTTGGAGTTTTTTGAAAGAAGGAAATGTGATTAAGGGAAAAACGATTATTGAGAACTGCTTTGTCAACACATTTAAATACATTTAAAAGCAATGTATTTGGTGTCTCACCGCATCGCTAAGACTAATCAACAATTTACTATAGGAGAATTGATTTTTCCTAGGTGTACTGATATTTGCCGTGAAGTTTTAAGGGAATCGGCAGCTAAAAAGATATCTCAGGTTCCTCTTTCGGCTCGCACTGTTGCGAGACGTATTGAGGATATGGCGGAAGACAATGATTGTTAGAGCGGATTGTTACATCACCATGGTGTGCGATTCATTGTGATGATTCAACAAATATCGAAAACAAAGCTATGCAACTAGTTTTCGTTCGATATTTTTATGAAGAAGATATTCATGAGGCCATGTTATGTGCTTTGTAATTGCCAAAAAACACAACAGTCTCCGAGTGTGAAGCCACTCGTTGCGTCATTCTCAGGAAAATGCTGGCGAGCCGAAAAATATCACCTGAGCTTCATAGTGTGTTTGATGATATAGTTAAAACGATCAATCTCATTAAAGCTCATGCTATTACACCAGGCTATTTGAGCAGATATGTGAGACATGGATGCAGAGCACAAATGCCTTGTCTAGCACACAAGAGATGTTTTTTTCGAGGAAAATCATTAAGCAGAGTGTTTGAATTACGTGAACCACTGCAAAGGTTTCTATTGGGGAAAAATTCAGATCTTGCTAACAAATTTAGAGATGAAAAATATGTTCCAAAACTTGCCTACTTGTGTAACATCTTCAATCTGCTCAACAAACTAAATCTTTCACTTCAGGGCAAAACGACAACTCCATTGAAGTTGGCAGATAAGGTGGCTACGTTTAAAGACAAACTTAAATGGTGGGAGTAGCGTCTAAACAAAGAGGCATTTGACATGTTTCAAACATTAGCAGAGACTTTGAAAGACAGCGAGCCTGAGCAAGCGTTCTTTGATCTTGTGAGCAGTCACTTGCGTGTTCTTTTACAAGAGTTCAAGCGCTAAAGGCCCTCGAATTGCAAAGAAATGGATCCGTAATCCATTTATTTTCAAACCAGGTCAATCGACCTTACCTGTTCGACAAGAGCACCAGCTGGTAGACATTGCAAGAGATGGTATTCTGAAATGTATTTTTTATACAACGATTCTACCAATGTTTTGGATGAAGGTCTTGCCAGAATACCCCGAACTTGCCAGAAAAGCATTAAATTTTGCTGCCATTTCCGACATCCTGCTTATGCGAATCTGAATTTCCTGTGAAGGCAGCAACAAAGACAGAGCCGCAAAACAGACTGGACGTGAGGGACACGTTACGGGTGTCATTGAGTCGCATAATCCCTAGGTGGGAGCGACTCGTTGCGGCAAAACAAGCTCAAGGTTCTCATTGAATCAAAGTTGCAATAACTTATATGAGTTGTTATAAACTTTTAATAGTGAACATTTGTGGTTTTTGCAGACTTGTACGCGAAAAAATTTAAGTTTTAAACCGAGCCGCACTGCAAAAAAGGTTGCCGGCCCCTGGTTTAATAGACAATGTCCAAAAAGTGATTTCATAAAACATAATCTTAAACATGAGGCGAAGTAGCAGCAATGCTCTCCTATCTAAAAAATCAAATAAACATTAATATTTAAAGCAAAAAAATTTGGCAAGATTTTCTGCACCTAAACTTTTCTCAAACAACCAAGTCAAGCCAAGCACACTGAATTTACATCAAAACTCCTTTTCATAATTTTCGTAATATTCATATTATTGTTATTTATTAGTATTATTCTTGAATTTCATTATTATTTTCATTTGATTACTTTTCATTAAAACTTTTACGATAGCATTCAAACAGCTCCAAGCACATACCGCTTCCATCATAAGGACAGCTAACCCGGGCGCTCATTCCAACTTCCGTAATCGGCCACTCCACCCATTCCCACATCACACGAGGACACTGTCCAGGTTCAGGCGAGGTAGGAGGAGCAGCGAGATCAGGTGGTTCCGTTCTACTAGCAACTACTTCCTTCCGGGTAGATAATTTTCTAGTGGTAGTAGTGGTCGTGGACAATGTAGTGGTTGGTTGACCAGCTGTAGTAAAATCTCGTTAATATACAGTAATGGTCGTTAATGTGGTTAGAATGTTTGGTTAAAAGTCAATAATTTGATGTCAATAAAATTAAATATCTTCGTGAAATCGATTAAAGAAAATTGTAAAACGTTCATAGAAGCAATCTCAAGATATAAGATGGTGATTGCTAGTAATAAGATATATAAGATGGTGGTTATACGATGATGTTTGCTAGTAATGATGACAAATAATAAGATGGTAAATAATAAGAAATAAGTAATGATGGTGGTAAATAATAAGTAAAGCAATGATGGTAAATAATATAAGATGGTGGTTGCTAGTAACCACGTGCAAAAAGTACTATGGAGACGAGTGGCACATGTATCTTGTAAACTGTAACGTACGCAGGCGAGCAGAAGGTTCAAAATGCATTCAGATTATTGAAGCAGTAATGATTCCTATGATTGTTACTACTTGAAAGGAAATTGCTTTGACGTATACCATTATAAGAAATTTCTGCGGCAAGATTGTACGCATCAGCATTATCGGAAGGTTAGCCGTTGATCTATTTTACACCTCCCGGCTGTACAATCAATCAATACATCATCAATAGTTAGTCAGTGAATCGAATTAACGATTTGGTAAAAGCTCTTTAATTGTTGATAATGTATAAAAATCAAACTCACAAAACTTTTAAAACATTAGCAAATAGAATCAAATAATGAAAAGTGAAACCCATCTCACTTGTGCCAGGATTGGGAGCTCCAAAATGAAGATTGTAAAAGACGGCGGTGCTTCTCACACCATCCCATGCGTACAACAATCTATCTCTCGGATTGTACATAAGCGACGTAAAATTATACGAGAGAAAGGAACGGAAACCAGATCGTCGCCCGGATCCAAACAATCTTTGTGGAGAAAGTTTGTGTTGTTTCCGTCCCAACAAACCCTCCGACGGAAAGAGGTGGTTTTGATCGAACCCCACCGATACAGATTTGCCGTTATTTGATTTTGCGTTCGTGTTGTACATGTATTCCACCTCTCCTGTCTCTCTTCTTACTACATAAAGGACCCCGCAAATAACAAATGTGTGGAGAGATTGCGATCGAATGGCAGAAGTTTTCCACGTTTGCTGGAACAATATTACAATTATCAACATATTAATTACCAAAACAACATCTCCGTGTTTGCAGATCTATCCTCGACGTAACATTACAATAAATCGAACAGGGTTCATACCCCGGAAACACTGTAGTATGAATCTATTAAATAAATATAGCAAACGTCTAGTCTAGAAAAAAATGCTTTTCGCTTTTCCCTATAAATCTGTTGAAATGTTAGTAGTATTTAAGTATGTTGCTCCCCATCCATGAAACTGGTATTCTAAAAAAACACATTCATTTGTTAAGCCATCCTTGAGAATTCCTCAACATCTGCGTTGAGAGTTATACATTTTATTCCTGCAGTCACGATACTGGAACACTTGTGTTTATTTCCGCTTTAGAGTTAGTTACTGGTATCTCCGGCACTTGCACCTCTAACTACAAGCAGCGCAATCAACCAGGGAAATTATCGTTCCCACATTACCGACGCAACAACCAAGTGTGGTCCCCAGAAGCCCCAGGAGCCGAACAATTACCCACGATCTGGACCAGAGGTCGTAAAAAGAAAAAGTCAATAAAAGTATGCAGCGTAACGATTTTGTAGCAGTACAGGACAGAATGCGGTAAGAAAAAAACCCGAGTCGGATGACCACGAGGGCTGCGCGAAGAATTCTCAATTTTGTCGATTCTGAAGAAGAATTTAATAGAAGGCTTATTCAATGCAGATTGCAGAGATCACAAAAAAAGGACACAGCGAGCATGACGCGGAAGCACAGTTTTCAGTATAGACAGAGGAAACTTGGGAGTCGAAAAACGTTAACAAAACAGTACACCTCCCGTCACCTACTTGAACGCGTTTCCGACTATTAAAGCAAACGCTGACACCAAGAACGTGCCGCGAAATCATTACTTCGCCTTGCTATAATATGTGTCTTACTTTAATTTGCAACGTATCTTTATTGATGAGACTTATATCCATTCTTCCATTTCTACCAACACCAGCATATACAGCCCATAATCCCTTTTCATCTACGGCAAGATCGATTATATTTGAAGCTCGGTTTTCTTGCTCATAATTGCCTCGTAAACTTCCTTCTTTTATGCGGAGACGAGCAACAAAACTGTACTTGACAATTCTTCGTGATTTTTTCTGATATAACAATAACAACGTAATGAACCGCTACACAGCACTTCTTTATTATTTGTTCACGTTCGCCAAATTCAAGTTCATTAAAACAAGAAACATGGCAGGCCAGAGCGTTTTTGCATTGGGCACTAAAAGCATCAATTACTGATGTACGTGGTCGTAAAGCATTGCACCACAAAGTTCAAGTGAATCACTTATGTTCAGTTACCAAGCGAGCTCATTCGTTCACAGAACTTAAACTTTTAAACACGTGAGAAAATGAGCACAAATTTATGAAAACCTTCACTCTACCATATTTCCACATGTATATGAAGCTAACTTTTACACTGATATTATTTCACTTACTTTAATATAATAGAAATATCCATCATATATGACATAACTAGTTGCTTCAATGGGATAGGGAAGATCATACACTTGCATGGAGCCATCTCCTTTCACAAAGTCATCCAATGTATGATAAGCCTATGCGAAAATGAAATTTTTATCAGCTAAAACAAATATCAAACAAATTTGGAGGATTGGAGATTTGCCTCATGATATCAGTGAAAAGATCTGATTCCAGCAAATTTCCTCTTTACGAAGTTGAGCTCCCACTCGAAAGCAGCCCCCAAACTTAATCCTAAGCTAATGCAACAATTTTTCTTACTACTAAGCAAGCCTCTTGCTACCATATCAACGTAGCCGATAAAAAATTAAACCACAATCTTGAAGTGGTGGAATAGACGTGTAATAGCTCTTCCGTCATATCACCTACTTGCCCCTCCACCTGAATAATAACGTCATCGTATATCTAATAAGACGTACACTAAGTGCCTGATGATAGCGAATATATGAAATCCAAGACTGCACAACAAGTCTCCTTATTCATATAATCATCATATACCTGTACACTTTGCTCCCCCTCTGGTATAAAGAACGTGCGGTTAGATTCCAGAATAGGATCTTTACTCCATGAACCAGGACCAGGTTGCATCGATGTAAGGAAGGTTTTGTTTAACCCAATCCCGATGAGGGTACCGGGACACCCAAACACTAAAGCAATAGAACATAACATTACCCACCAGAGCGTCACGCACATACTAAATAGCTGAATTTTGCAGCAGCGGCCCTATAAAATAATAAGACATTTTTTAGGGCATTGCCAATCCGTAAAGTATCTGAAAAGCTTCACAGTATCTCCGCCCATTGCTCAAAAATAGTTAAGATTTGATATTGCAACCCCACGATCGTGAGTACTGTAACAAGTTTAGCAACCAAGATCACTATTAAAGAGAATATAGTTACATAGCATGATGTATTAGATGAGAAACCGCATCATCAGCAAATAAACCCTATCAGCACAAGCGACATGATGTCGGTGGTTTTTTGTAGCAACGTCATGCTTATTCAATGTCTAACCAACTCCAATTGTTTAACCTTTGTCTATTTTATCACAAAAAAGCGCTGAAAATGAATAGAAGATCTAATAATATTCTTCGATTGTTAAATCATAGTTAAGAGCGAAGAAGCAGCGCGTAATAGACAGGCGAGCACAGCCGTACCCACGTGACCGCAACTTACAATGGACGATGAAAATGACAATTACGGTAGAAGAAAGGATTTCTAAGCAAGTTATTAGAAGATGATTTAATCCAAAAATATTCAGAATCGATCGTTACAATGTCAACCTAATAAGCCTGTTTTTCTGTTTGTTGATATAACGAATGGTATATTTCATGTCTTCGTCAATTCTTAACCTCATTACTCGGCGTAATAACCAACACCCAACTGTTCATTGTGAAAACAACTCAGTCAAAACTGCACAAACACTCACAAACACACACATACACACAAGTTCAGCGACTCAACGAAATATAGAGAGACGTATGCCTATTGCGTAGCCGCTCATCCATGCGGCTGTGCGACACGCAGCAATGAGCCGCCACTAGGGCTGCGTTGATGGATTGGTCATGGATCAGTGGCAAGCGGTTTCAAATATCATCAGACAGTTAAGCTTGTGAAGAGATGAGAGATGTCGCTTATCAAGGAACACCAGTTACGCTTTACTGGCTACCAGGAATCGACAGCGCATACGACATGCACCCCCAATAAGTAGGTCATAACTATCACTCACTGAATTTCACACATTTGTAATTGATTCGAAGATATTTGAAAGTACCAGGGCATGGGTCGGGAAAATTGTCTGACGTCACATCAAGACTACATTGAGTTTTGTTATTGCATCTACAAACAACAATCATCTCATAATTATATAAAGTCCAATATCCTGCTTGAAATATCCTTTATCTTGATACTACAAACAACAATCATCTCATAGCATGAGCCACCCAGCAGGCTCATACTTTCGGCATGAACATCATGTGGCGATGATGGCGTAGAAAATCACATAAAAACAGCAGTGAAGCGCAACAAAGGAGAGAGCTTTAAAAGGACATTTTAGAGAAACAAATAAAAATTAAACGTGAAAAGCTTGGCAGAAGCACGGTCAGGTAGTGGAATGATTGCTGGGTGGTTTGTTTAGCTACGCTCTGGTATGTGACTGCAGCTCGTATAGAAGGTAACAGTATCTTTTGTGAGCTGCTTCACATAGTAGGCCACAAACCTTGTTGTATCAATCTAATGGAGCATATCGTTAGAAGCTCGTAATAGATGACTTTTCATCGACACGCACCGCTAGCAATCAGTGAAATATTGCCCATGGCTATTCAAGTCTCATCAACACATTACCAGTATGTATCAACGGTCAGTGATATGCCAGTATTTTGCTGCTACTTGCCTTATACAAAACTTGAAACATATACACAAATAGCAATCGCATTTATGTTACAAGTCTTAATTTGGCATTGAGCGTAATGCTCGGATTAAGTAAAGCTTATTATCACTTAAAACAATTTCAACAAATAAAGCAGAAAGTTATCCCCATCATTAATCGCGAAAGCAGGATGATTAGAAGATTGCGTTATACAGCTGAACGACGCTGTATTGTTGTAGCTTTTCTTCAGTTCGTTGTTCAGTTCTTCCCCAGTTCGTTGTATTGTTGCGGTTCTACTCCCAGCAGAATATACGAGTCATTCCATCACTTACTTCATGCCAGCGATGAATGAAGCTTGTGGCAGATGGCAGTTGAGGTTTGTCATTTTATCGGCAGAAGTGGCGCACGTCTCACTGTTTGTTCGTCCGTACTCAGCACTGGCAACCTTATAAATATTAATGAAGTTATGTGTTTGATATATGAGGGCCATCTATTCACGATCGTATCAACACCAACCCAATAACTGGATACAACGTTCAATAACGCTTCAAACCTATCCTTAAAAAGATGGTGGATTACTTTGAATGCGTAAGATGAAAGGAATGTAATGCTGGCAGATAACTGGGTACTTTTGTTGAAATTTGATGCAAAAGAAACTTGGCTCGGGTGCGGATTAACAAATTTACCTAACAAAGCAGACCTGCAACTAGACAGCTAGCCATCGCCCGAGCTACGTTTCAATATTGATGATTTACAAAATGGCGACCACAACATACCTCGATGACATCGGTACCGGGGCAGCGGACGACGATGGGGTATCCCTCACACGCCATTTCACTGGGGAGGGGGAAACTGCCGCCGTTGTAATCATAATCAAAGCCTGAAAAAAGGGATATCGATAAATTCGATACAATTTAATACTAACCGATAACAGTAAGTAGCAGCGCTAAATAACGGTCAGTTTTTGTTACACTCGCACATGTGCTGTCAAGCGGGTGTCTGTGAAGGTATTTTAAGGTGTCCATAAGATGACATCCAACCAAGAACTTCTTTTTTTCGGTAGTAATAGCGTGTGTTTCTTGGTGGGGGTCAGTGGTTCGTTTTGGAGTGTCGAAGAGATCCGTGGCCAAAAAAGTTAAACCCGTGAAGGTATCATACACGAAGTTGTGCTACATTGTGAATACATTAAGATGACCTCTTCGAGGTATATTCATGAAAGATCACGGCTGTAAACACGAATCCTTTCGAAATTATTTCATTTTTTTCGCGCCAATCAGTGGAGGCCTTCTGCATAAAATTGATGTTTGCAACTACATAGATAATCAGTCGTGAGAAATTTTTCGAGTTTGAAATCCCCAACTTTTTTCATACAATTTCTTAACAGGAAAAATGCTGAGAGCTGTATCTCCAATTCTCCTTGGCCGGATAGCACCGGCTAACTCGTCATGAAGTAATAATAAGGTGATGGCGTCACGCAAACAGGGCTTTTCAAATGCTAAGTGCCTGGCAATTTGCTGAGTGAAATATCACTGCGCACGCTGCAGCTTAATAGAACATTGCTTGATCTCACCATTCAGCCAAATTACAGTTGAATTTGTTAGAAATCACAGAGTCATAAATCTATAATCATAACTTCTCAAGTATTGAAATTGAACATTTCACCTTGAAAGAATTATAGCATAATATATGCAAAATAAGTTGAGACTCCAAACAATATTTTGAGACAATTCAAATACGATATTGCCAGCGACATTGCTGCAAAGCAAAGCATTTCACCGAGTACAAAGATGTCTAAATTCATCTTTTCTTGACGTATCCAAGGGCAATTGAGTTGTTGATGAAAAAAGTTAGAATTGCAAAAGTACAACGGATTTGTGAAACAGCAGCAATTCATTTCCGTGATTCCATAACATGGCAAACCGATCTGCCATTTCCCCTGCAACTCATTCACTTTCGTCAAACAATTATTTTCCCTTGATTTACTTGACGCTTTTAGTAATTATTTTTTACAAAAATAGTCGTTGCGCAGCTGCATGTCATTGTGACATCATACGCATATATCTGGTGCTGGTTAGATATAAAAATGGCAGCATTTTAAACCAAAAAATAATTAACCCTTACAACAGACAGTCATGTATAAAGTAGGGATCATTACACTCTCTTTCTCTCTCCCATACTTCAAAATTTGATAAACATATTAAAAGTTAACTCGCAAGCAAAGACTAGATTAATATATACACAAGACTTGTCATAATTTCAACCAGCTATTACGTGCCAATCACGGTCTACATCATTTATTGGTAGATAATTCGGTGATTCTTCACGGCTAGTTCGTTGATAAATTCTACCAATTTTATCTTTCAAATTCGTTCAAATTGAGATTGAATTGAGCTGACAGCTTGACAATTCCTTGGCTATGTTGCCGATAAATGAATTTAGGAGCAAATCTGCAGCATTCGTGATTCAAAGCCATCAAAAAATACAGCCAGCAAAATGTTTCATTTCACCAAAATAAAAGCGCATTTTTGACGTCATGTAAAGTACGTGAAGCTAGTCACCCATCATTCTGTAAGAGAGCGACCTAACAATGGCATGTCTGCAGCATTGGGCCGTGGGGCTACCGGTCTGCAGCATTCACCTACGTTTCCCACGGGCCTCTTTATAATCGGGTTGGCGGTGAAAACCGTAACGGTAAATAATTTGTTTTACATCGTGCCTCCGGCATAAGAGGAGGGACGCACAATTGCAAGAATGTCTACAGTGAAAATGAAGCAAAAACACTTCGGCACACTGCACAACTGATCTAAAGGTAAAAGAGGGGAGAGTAATTCTGCGCTCACCTCCAGAGTTGATTAGAGGCCAACAAGGAAATAAACAACACATTATGACTACTAGTTTAATAGTTCAACATTTCTTAGCTAGTAATAGTCATCAGACAGTTCTCTGTGTAATGAATGTCAACACATTCTTTATTAAGTTGGTGCATGCAATTCAAACTCTCGACGACTCCTCACTTACTTTTAAAATATTCCAAGAAAGACATTAACAACGCCTCAATCACATTTTGGTAACAAAACAATGCAAAAAACTTTCAGAAAAAGCAATGTAGATCGCTTGCATAGATGCTTGGCTGACACTTGCAACAACCTTTTATGTAAATACTGCAAAGAAAACTTGCATGGTACTCGTTGCTGCAAACTTGTAAAATTTAATCTACGCCCTTGTTATATCAATATGATGGTAGATTTTACAAAGGCAGAGGTAAAAGCCAATTTTCTGTTTATCATCAAAAGAAATGGCAAGAACAAATAAAGTCAGTGATGTTTGTAAGATTTTGGACAAAACAATGGACGAAACACTACACACATATAGATGAAAATGCAGTTAGTCGATTAAGCGTGGATCTATACATCGTCTCATTAGAATGATACGTACTGATACACTTAACACAAAGTTTCAATTACTTTCCTGAAATACTCGTCGTATCTGTTTGTTTAAAACTAATGCTCAGCCCATGGGACTACAAACTGCCATACAACCACAGCTGGTCACGAAATCGATTGGTGATTATGAAAATTTCCTCGCTCATTCAAATGAATGTCACAAAAAAATTGAAAGTTTTGTTGTCAGAAGTCGATGGCTGGACAGTGAACTTATTTCATGCTAATAAGATTGGCTCCGCGTGGCTCATTATACGACCATCCATTCACAAGCAGTGAAAGTGAACCGAAAACTCATAAAAGCTTGTTATTTGAAAATAAGATTGTAAAGAAACTGTTTAGGTTTGCGGTCATTATAAAAGCTAGGAGTAGTTAGGCTCGCCATTAAATATTTAAAACTAGTAGGCTATCATATTTTAAATTAATTTCAACAAAAAAATCTATTTACGTAAAAACCTTTCATAAAATTGATGGAAAGCTTTAGTAGCCCATTCTTCGGTCGGCAATGAAATTTAAATCAAAAAATATTTTTCTGGGTTTTTTGCCGCGCTTCACCAAGCTGGTGCGGCGGATAGCGATTTCAGAAATCAATGAATGAAGTTAATTTGAAATGATTTGACCAAAATGAAGAACTTTTATGTTTTTAAACTACCGCTGCTGAACGGTGACGAGGTAAACAATGACACATAATCACTCTACATGAGAGTAAACGAACATCAACATTTTCTTCCAATAACCCATCCATCATCACTAAATCAGATAAGTATAAGATTTGAAATACAACGCTGGCCCTGTTTGGTAGACCAGAGAACAAGATTTACAGGCGATCCAATATTTGATATCATGTTCAAATAAACGCGCAAGCGTACTGATAGCAAACATCAGAGGTACATAATTCACAACTCGTTCGTGGCCTAACAACAAAGTGATTAGCGAGATTATAGCATTTTACTCGACGTGTTGTGCGGCTACATTAGAAAGAATAGCGACACTCCCCTTTTTTTGTAAACAATGCCTTGAAAATTGGTATTTTCAGATAAAATGGTAAAACAAAAGTTTGGTCAAACATTTTACGGGATGTCGATGTCTGCAGCCCCAAAAAAGCTGTGATATCAAGTTCAATGAATAATGCGATTACATCAAACAGCGCGAATTCATAAACTTTCAAAGGAAGCGCTCTACAAAAAAGGATGGAGAAACTCCAACCAGTAATATGACAGCCTCCAAGCATTTGTTGACACAGAAAGTTGGTTTGTTTTGTTGGGATAGTCGCGATATGATTTATTTGCGGAGCTTCCACGAAAAGATAAGCGAGCAATTGCAGAAACTGATGTTTCTTGAAAACGAGCGGAGTGGCGAGCTTTTACTGAAGAAACTGGTCAGCTTCCATTTGTAAAGGGCATTGCACCAACCCCCGTAATATATGATACATTACATAGAAACATTGCAATGATCAACTTATTGGACAGGATAATCTAAGAAATATAAGTCCACTTAAAAACATCAATCTCTTAGTTATTAGTTTGAATAGATGAGATTGCCACCTCACATCACTGCGAGTTACACTGCAGTAACATCGTCGTCTGCTGAAATTTCAACGAAAGGTCGATGGAGAAGACGATTGGATTTAAGTTAACAAGAGCATTCTATCGAAGAAATTAGTTACAACCAAACACCATAGAAAACAAGTTATTCAGTGCAAAATCTACGAAAGCATAATCGAAACAACAAATTTAAATAAAAATTAAACGGATGAAGTTAAAAGCAACACTCAAATGCACTGTAAACATGTTACAAAACAATGACTTACAAAACAAAAAACAAAACAAAACAAAACAGAGACATTGACTTAATCCCGGAGAGAAAGTGATAAATACAAGTAGACCATCCTCGTTTCTCGACTCGCTACATTTTCATTTCAATGAAGCCTCACCTAGTACAGCGTCATAAAGCCAACGCTAAATCGAGTGGGTTCGGTCGCCTGATCAACAATGAAAAGAGGCCGACTATTTGCTAAAGACAAACTGCCTCTCCAGTTTCGAATTGATATAATAGAGCTGGCTATTGTGATGAAATAATGCTAAAAATCAGCGATGTTATCGACGTAGTAACTAATATTTACCGTTTAATACTCACCTAGGCCAAACGAACAAAGTAGAGCAGATGTGATGATAAAATAAGCCTTTCTATCCATCAAGGCAACTCCTTATCTTGCTTTTTCTTCTATCACTTACGAGCACAAACGCAATACTTCTTTCTTCAAATCCAATGGTCATTTACTAGTAATAACTATAATAAATTTTTAAATTATAATATTTTCTGTTAAGTTCAAAATAAATGATAGTGCAGCGCAGGTTTAAACTGCAGTAATAAACTTGCACAAATTCCTGAAAAATGTTTAGCAAAAAATTTTGAAGCTTTTCCTAAACCCAAAATGGTACAATTTTCAACAACAAGCAATTATCAAGAGGCTTCATCTTAACCAGCAATTGTGCTCCAAATCAAAGCGGGCCGCCAATGAAGAGCCCTTAACACAACCATAAGCCTTATCAAGGCCGCCCCTTATCCTATTTGTTGATTTAATAACCGCGAGAATTCGTTTCTAAAGCAACCAATCAATAAGTTTAATAACTAAGAGGAGGAAAATAATGATTGTCACATCATGTGAGTTAATGGAAAGATATTTTGTAGTGAAAGCCGAAAGCAGTGGTCCGAACTCTTTGAAAACAATTTCATTTTTGATTTCAATATTCTTTGATTTCATTCGACAACCGCAGTAGGTTTTTAAGTCTAAATTTAGGCTTCTAAATAAGCTACAGCAACATTGCTTGTTGAGCATAACCTACTGTACTTTTTTAATGGGCAAATGCTTAGGCAGTTAGACTGCTCAGCGACCAAAACGTATAGACCTATGCCTTGTAAAAATACGCAGATTGCTGCACTAACTAAAAGTAACTAGTCGTTTGGCTAATTGAAGAAAAGAAAATGTTGACTCGGATTCTACGACTTTCTGACAAACGTGGTATTACCACACAGCCTAGCGTTTATGTAGCCCTTAGCTTGTTGGCACATTAATATCACACCGCTAGTCGATATTGATCCGGATTAACTGAAATATAATCTTGACAATGCAATCGTGAAAGCTAGTATTTATCTCATGACATGAAGGAATCGCTGACGCCACTCCACTACTAAGCGCTTGTTTTCGTCTCTTTCAGGCTTATTCTCGCTCCATCACATAATCCGATTGATAGTGTTTTCAACAATTACAAACTAAAACCGCACCATAGCGATCGGTGCACTCATCCTCTCTACTACGTAGACCTGCCAGAGCCCAAGAGCCAGTGGCGTATTTAGAAACAAATTTTCGGGGCCAGAGCATTTTGTAAAGTTGATTTTTTTCGGAGATTACCGTTTGGCAACCGAGATTTTTTGCCCAATTTGGTCTCCAATCGGACTGAACATCTTTTTCTTTTCATAATTAAAGCTGCTATCATACTGTTTGGGGGGCTATACCGCCCTTTATCCCCCTAAATACACCACTGCAAACACCACATCGAGACCGAAAAGCTATTAAAATCGGGCATTGAAATCGCCACGCCATACAAGCACCTCGACCAGGATTAAAGATTCTTCGTTCAAAGTATTCCGAGTAATTCGACTTTTTGCGTTTTAACGCCTTCATTTACACCAGCACTTCAAGTACGCTTATTCACCAACAACCTAACATGTTGTCCGTTCTTTGCGCAACTTTCTTTTCATCATTTAGAAACAGATAATTCTTTAAGCCTACCACATGTAGAAGTATAAGCTGCTTGTTTATTTAAAATATAATTTTAAGTGACTTTTTATCACTTACACCTGGCAGTTTAGATTAGATGCAATCCTTTTAATGTGCTAGCTCGTTATCAGAGTTTTAACGCACGTTATGACACCGCACTCTCTCCTTAGTTTGGCTTTCTTTCTTTCTTGTTTGAACGCACAACTAGCAATGAAACCAATTGAAGCGTATTTGGTAGTCGACGGCGTTTCTTGCAGAAAAGAAAAAATATTTGTAGAAAAGAGAAAAGCGTTGACGCTTGAAATACGAAGGAGGTAACTGATTGATCGTCTTTCACAAACTCGTCGTTGTTGTGGTCTGCACTGTTTTATTTTCAACTTTTCGCCGTCGCCAGGCACTGCTACCAGTCGGTTAAGTCAGGGTAAAACATATTCATTCAGCTGCCCGGCTTGAGGCAAGCAACAATTGTGAGAGCAGAAACGAAAGCTTGGTATAATGGTAGGCATACCCTCAGTAACCCTGATCCCGATCATCCTACTTTTTGGTCCAGAGTGGTGTTACAATCACTATCATTTCACAAAGTTTTATCAGTTCCTTACGATAAATACCAAGGAAACATGGTAAAAGTTTTGGTTGGACACCAAAATATTTATCTTCACTATAAAGCGCAATTTAGTTGGTGTGTGTGTGTGTTTTAGCTCCTCCGAAACTGCTGGATGTACATACATCAAACTTGGCACAATTAATCACCATCCCGAGCGAGTATCGTAAGGGAGTTCGCATCGTCATCATGACGTCATAGCCAAAGAAAATTTTTAAAAATTCGCATTCCTTAACAGAGGAAAGCCGTTTTTTTGCTCAAACAAAAGCCAGTCCCCAATTCCCTACTTACAAAATCTTTCATCCTTTTTGGGGTCTAAAATGAACTCACAGATAACGCTTGATTGAACAATTTGTTTCCTGTAATTTTTTAAAAGCTACTCATTGAAAAAACGCGATTAATTGTTTTTCAAGAGATATTAGCAAGGAGCTTTCGATAAAAAAAGACTCTGTTGTTGCATCTTCAATTGAGCTTAAATTGTTGTTAAGCTCAATTTTTCAAGCCTTTTGAGCATGCTTCTTTAGTTCCTGCACGCTGCAAACTCGCTGTGTGATGCCATAAAGCTGTATGGAACGATCAACACTCGCTAGATATCATGATATGATGATTTTTTTCATATTGCAACATGTTTGCGAAATCTCTTTAGTTAAAACTTATTTGTGACCTCATTTGCCAACCGATTTTCAAAATTACTTTTACGGATTGAAGGTTATTTCAAGGTAATTCAGATAATATATGAGTTGTACTTTTACTGTTTGCTTTTAACATCTGTACTATAACTTTTTACTAACGTTAAAAAGTGGTAAGCTGAGTAAAAACAGCTAAGCTTTCTAGTTAATGACATAGTACCAACAATTAGTGTCGTTTAAAAGCTTAGGAAATTTTCTCTCCAGCAATATGTAACCCTAATTAGTCAGGTCTAAGGATCAGTTTATAATGGCTGATCAAAAACTGCTTGCCATACATTAGTTTCCATTTTAAGTCAACAAATTTTTCTACTGGACCTTAGAAACTTGCAATTTTATTGAAAAAGTTAGTTCTTTGGTATATTTGGACCGTTTTTCTTCGAAAGCATGGTTTTTTGGTATTATCTATCTAATTTTCAAAAAGATTCATCAAAAAATACAATCTTTAAAAATTTTAAAATATAGCCTACCAAGCACCATTCCACAATTTCGATGCGCTTTCAAGCGCTTGCTGAATTTTTACCAGTTTTTTAAGTTAAAGAACTGTCTTCTTATGCTGAAAACATGGCAAATGAGACGTTGCCAGAGACTCATGAAACTCGGGAAACATGGAGTGATTAGGCACAACCCCACATAATGTTTTTTAACTGATTTTGTTTCAAAAAACAATAGTTTTTTTTGGAACGAGATTTTGCTCTGTCAAAAAACAAACTTTTTTTGCTGGTTTCACAACTACGCATTAGATCAAGAGTGGGCAAACTGCGGCCCGCGACGAACTTTTGTGCGGCCCGCGAAAGACTCAAGCAAATAATTTCAAAAAAATTAAGTAATGTAGAAGAACGTGATTGGGTGCATTTTTCTCATTGATAGACTTTGAAAATTAAATGTGCTTGCATTTTCAATTGAATAAAACTACTTTGATTCATTTGTCTAATAATTGTTGGTTTTTAATGTTATACCAAATTTAAAATGCAAATCAATTAGAATAATATACCAATGCGTTCGTTATAAAGTGCGGCCCTCAGCAAGCTTCCGTGACCGCGATGCGGCTCTCAAGCCAAAACAGTTGCCCACCTTGCATTAGATAAAGCCGGCTGAACGCGATTGTTAGCCTCGACATTACTGATTGGCGGCCCTGCGGGCAACGCCGGCAGAGCCGGCTCACAGAAATAAGCTGTAAGTGGTAGGCCTACTTCACGACTTAATATAATCGATTTCGTAGTAACATTGGCGAACCTAAATTCCTAGCAGCGCTTATGTTTCTGGTCCCAGCATAGGCGTAGCCTCAAGGGAAAAGGCGAAAGGAGCCATTCTTCCCTTCACATTTCTTGCTCTCTCAATTCCGGCAGACCGATTGAATTGTTTTCAATTTTTCTACCTACGGCGAGACGTCCTATTGAGGTTGTACATTCTTTTGATTTCAGCTCAAGCTATGGCTTCTACTAGCTTTCCTTTAATTTGTTATCATCAAAAGGAATATAATTTTTAATTTATTTCAAATCATAAATTTCATTGAAAGCTATTTCAAACTTAATATGAAATTTGCAAGAAAAGAATAAAAGACGTGAAAGCAAAAAGGATATGACAACTGCTGCAAGACAAAATTTTTGATTATAGCAAAACTGACTACGGTATTTTTTGGACGATAAAGTGCACCAAAAATATTCAAAATTCTCCCAAAAATGGCAGTGCGCCTTGCAATCTGATACTCTTTATGAATTAATATAGACCTGCTCAGAGACCATGCGTCTCATAATCCGGTGTGCCTCATCATCCCAATAATACGGCACGATTCATGCTGACATTTTGATTTCAATATTTTAGAAGTTTACGCTGTTGCTAAGGCCTACCGTTTTCAATATTTTAAAGTTTACGCTGCTATTAAGGCCTTACATTGATGCTTCAATATACAGTAGAACTCGTAAAAATGGTACCTGTAAAGAAGCATGCTTGCCAAGCAATGATTTTAAATTCAAGGCCATCAATTGCGAAAAAAACATGGGAATAGAGCAGCTGCAACAGAGCATAATTTCTGTTTTGGTATATGCGTCTACTAATCGGATGCCCGTGTGCATCATCGTAAACCTGCTCATAGATTATACGTCTTTTAGTCATATTTAACCATTACTTGTAAATTTGGGTTATTCGTTTTCTCAAAAAATACTGACTGAGATATGCACGCGGTTGACTGCTCTTTCGGGAAATATTTACAAGACACTTTCGATAAAATAAGTCTCTAGCAAATTTAAGCTCTATCGACAATGCAACAAGCAATTAAGCTTTTAAGCGTTTTTTAAACATACTTCTCTGCCTTCAACGCTTCCAAAAAGCGCGGTTTCGTCTTAATGTTGACTGGTACCAATTTTAATGAAAACAGCAGCGAGCAGCCAGTAACGGCACTTTTATTCACGGACATTTTGAAAGCAAACGTAAATGGTTGATATGACGCTTGTTAAAGTACTATGATACAGGAATTATTTAACACCAGTTTAAATCTTTTTTTAATCATGCAATGGCAGTTACGAAATTTATGATAACTGAACTGTAGGTGGAATCGACGTTAGAATTCCTTTGTAGCAGAGTCATGTCACGTGCCTGACTAATCTTGATCCCTAAGACCAATGTTCCCTCTATTTTTTTTTTCGTCATGTGTGGGGAAATTGTGCTAAATTTGTATTGAAAAAATGTAAATTTGATGCGCGTCATTATTTTACTTGCGTGCGCAAGCGCAAGCGCACACCTTAGAGGAAACATTGCCTGAGCACATTTCTATCACGTGTAGGAAAATGGAACAAAATGCCCAGTTTTAATGGGAAATCTTTTAAGATTCGAAAAAATTCCGCTGTTCTTCACCACAAAAAGCTGATCCATAGGTTATCCAGCAAAGCTACTATCTAACTTATTGTAGTAACTCAACTATAGATCCTGGACTATGAGCAGCGGGGAATTCGTCTTCCACTGGCTGCATTTATGCCGGGAGCAAGGAACATACGCGCAGCCTTTTGCGAGACAAATGCGATGACATATGTTTACGAAACCAAGACAAGGAAAGCCTGAGGAAGCGGTGCATCCGCAACATCCCCCCCTGGATCCACCTCAAGGTATACTTCTCTCTTCTCTTCTCCAGGACTAAGGTACATAGGTGCAGTCAAGAAACTTGGTGTTATAAGTATCATTGCGAGGCTATGGGTTGCTCCAAGGCGTGAGTTAAGCGTACCACCAAACAGGTTACTTCTGTAATCGTAAAACAAAAACCATTACGGCGCCCACCCGAAAATTTGACTTTGTGACCCTACGGTTATGGGAAGAAATGGGTAGAATTTGTGAAATGATTAGCAGTTTGTAAGTTTAACTGTCGTAATTCAAAGAACTGGTGCGACATTCGGGATCAGGGACATAGGAGCGATACCCTCTTTGGTACCAAGTAATTATTGCTGCTCTCAGAAATGTTATTCGGGTGAAGCCGGCACAACCGGTCTAACCGATGTATTTAATCTGATATAACTGACAAGTAGCCTTGCGAGGCGACGCCGGCAGAGCCAGGTGGTAGCTAACACGATTACGGACAGCATTAGGACATCACTTTGCGTTTTAATGAAACAAAGCCATATGAAATAGTTCGGGGAAAAAAGGAAAATATGCTTAAAAAATATAGATTTTTGCGGCGTGTATAAGGTTCGAATCGATGTGCAATTTTTTAATCGGAGTAGGGTTTTTGATGACTTTCGTAAAAACTTTCAACCATGTTCTCCCCTCATTTTTTTAGAAAATAAAGAAACAAATTCTGCAACAAGCGTTTGTCATGACATTATCGAAGCCTCAAATGAAGTACAGTTTTTATGCAAATAGTCGCTTTCCTCCGTCAAGAGATGCGGATTATGAAATTTGTCTTTAATTGTAGCGTCATCATGACGTCGCAATTCACTTTATGAAACTCATCTCGAAGAAGTGATCAATCGAGCCAAGTTTCAGGTTTGCACTGCCAGTACTTTCGGAAAAGTAGGAGCGAACGCACGCGCATATGCGCGAGCAGGAATTTGCTGTATATCTTTGATAAAGTGTGTACCCAACAGAGGTATATTGTACGCGACTTATTTGTAAATGCAGCTAAGAAATGTCTCTGCTGCATTTGCGAATGAGTGGCGTATAACTAATGAGAACCTTTTACTTCTTCATTGTTACAATTGGCTGGCAGTGTAATAAAATTTTTTTCGTTGAATTCCGACCCTTTGCTGCACCAGCCATAACAATAAGACGCATGGATAATTGAAGTGTGTCTTTTACAATATTTAGTTTGGATTTCAACATATAATAAATTGCATCAATCAAATTGTTCAAAACGTGACAACAAAATGCACAAGACGGCAACGGTTGCTATGAAATTGTTGTTGGAGTTTACGGAGAAATTTAATTACTTTTAATCTCTGTTTGTAATCCAGTAGCTTGGAGTTGCGAAAGTTTTATTTTCTAAACGTTTTTGCTTACTGTGATGACGTCCCGTCGTATATTTCGCGACAAGGGTTCCGAGGCAGAAAAGAGGAATAAGAGGATATCAACAAAAGAAAAAATTTTTCTACAGAACAAAAGATTCTAGATGCCAGAAGAGTAAAAATTTCTGAGAGCCGTTGTTTTGTTTTTGGGGTTGATCTCTTCTTGGATTATTACGACAGCTGATATTAGGCAGATGCAGACGACGGAAGTGAGAATGATTGGAATGATGTGGAGCAAGACACTTCTAGAAAAAATTGCCAACAGTGTCTTAAGAGAATAGACTGATGTTGAAGACACTGACAAACATTTCTGAGGACATCGACTGAGGTGGTTGGGGCGTTTTGAGCAAATGAATGTGGACAGTTTAACGAGAAGAGTGCGAGAAAAGACAGTTATTGGATATGTGCGAAGAGGAAGGCCAAAGAAAACGTGGGTAAAGACAGTAAAGAATGACATGAAAAGAATAAAATTGACACTGAAGATGTTCAGGATAGAGGCAAGTGGAGGCGTCGCTGCAGACTAAACAACTCTAATTATTCGGGATGATAGCCAGGCCTTGAAAAGGCAGATGGAATAAATAAGTTGATCTCTTTTAAACACAGTCGTGTTTTTTCCATGAATGATGTTAAGTGGACGTCCTTATAATTATATGACCACGAGATCAGCTCTGAATTTTGAATTAAACCTATTTTGCTCGAAAAATGCACAACGCGCTTTTACTGTTCTAATAGCTCTTTAACATTCTGATGTACCATTGAATCGCTCTCATGGGTTTTAAATTATATGATTAACTTCTAATTCTAGCAAAAAACCTTGGATGTTATTTAAAGGGCTCGAAGTTTTCTTAGCTTTCATCATTAAATCAAACTTTTCGTAGAATGTTTTATGTATTTGGTTAAAGCTATCATGGTATGTAAAGTGCCTCAAATGATCAGGTTCCCATGAACGAAAAATATTAAAAAACCGGACAGGGGAAACACGTCTATTGTTTGTTGTTGAGAAAAGTATCTATCTCAGTGGACAGCAGCACTAAGAAATCAACCTTCCAATATCTCCTATCAACTACCACTTTTCGTGTTTAAAACTATAATCCCAAATTGTAACTAATCGAGGTCAAGTTTTTTTCGAATGGAAACGTGAGCTGATCTGGTATTTTACGAATCGTATAAATATTGATCTGACCGACGAGCCAATTCAAGGTATGACCATTATCGGATCATGTCTTACAAATAAATTTTTTCATTGTGGTCGTCAAATTATTCATTGTTTGTATTCTGAATTATTGGTTTAAGGAAATGCCAGCAAACTTCACTTTTTATGTAGATAGCCGCCTCAGGCTACTTTGTTCACTAAGTCAAGACTGGTAATTAGTGAAGAAAATGATATATTTCCTACCAATCATTCGATTAAATTCAACCTTTTAAGTTTCAAACAACGCTGAAAAATACGATTGTGTAAATTCTTTTGCTAAAAAACCAAATGTAAATCGTCTAATCCAGTGTTTCTTAACCTGGGGTGCTGAAATTAATTTCAGGGGGTGCTGGGAAAGGTGACAAATGAAGTGGTGGGAGGTAAAAGGTAGGATGGCCATATGACCTGTTCAAGGGGGACAGTCCCGCTACGACGTTAAATTGTCGAATGTCCCGCTTTATTGCTGATAAACTAGGCATATTGGCAGCGAAACCAGCCGACAACGACAAGAAATAGGTGGTGACCTTTTTTTTTTTTTGGAGATCCACCCCACCATCAGGGCACGATCTACAACTGAGCGTCCGGACTTTGGCCAAGAAGCTGTTTTGGAGAGTAAACCAAACAAATGATCAAGATGTATTGCACTTGGCTTTACTTTGTCCTTACAAGTGACTGACCAAGTGTTAGCCAATGGTAGGGGGTGCTGGACTGCTTAGGCTTGACCAGAAGGGGTGCTGTGGAAAAAAAAGGTTAAGAAACACTGGTCTAATCTATTAAGCAATGAGAAAATGGTTATTTTTCCAAGAACGCAAAAATCGAGCTTTACATTCAGCTGGAAGTAACTAGCAAAAAGTTGAAATCCAATTAATAGTGTTTGTTAGTTCAAGTGACAACTTACTTAACTTTATGCATTATAAAAGAAAAGTTCTTTCGATTCTATTGGTGTGACGAGTTCATGCAACAACTTTGTCGGAGTATTTCTAAAATAAACAAATTGTTATTTTTAAAATCAGAGAGAACCAATTTTTATTTTATTTTTACATCATCTGCATTGTTTGTAAACACAACTACGAAATCTACGAAATAATGAAAAGATTGGCTCGCAGTCTGATGAATACCATTTGCTGCTGATAATTTGCAGCTTTAATTAAAAAAAATTCTGCGTTGCTGGATGATTGCGAACAGAGAAATAGTATTCCTTCGTAAAATATTAATGAGTGCGAATCTTGCATAGATGGTCGCCCCAAGGTCAGCGATGATAAATTGATTTCAAGCAACTGAGTCTATAATTCAAACGAAAGAAACTGAGTCCAAAATTCAAACTGTCGTGAATGATAAATGGTTAGCCGTTGTATCAACAGCATCAATGGAAAACCGCAAGTTTTTATGTAAGCATCATTTGAAACTGCTGGTTGCAGTGACGTTGGAACCTATTTTGACACGGCGGGGCTGGAAACGATAATCCGTATCAAGGTCTTGGGGGCGAAGTCCCCAGACGTCCCTTAATAAACTTCGACAAAGCTATGGCCACCTATATACATACTACATCACTACATAACTACATATCTAGGTGTTCTTGCCTAAGAACTACGGCAGCTGGTACCGGTAGTGAAAATTTTTTCAATTCGTAAACAAAAAATTTAATATTCAAACCGAAAGTTAGGTTTGTGATGTAATAACGACAAAACAAATTGAACAATAGTAACAAAAACCAATTTTGAATTATTTGTTGATGCAGATTGCAGGCTACATTGTGAATTGAAACTAGTTTTTACTTTTATTGGTGATTTATAGAAGACTAAAATAGTGTGGTTGGGTATAAAATGGGGGCTGTGGGGGGTTCAAAAGGTGAAGAGGGCTTTAGTCCCCTCTTCTCCCGTAGCATACTTCCAACGCCTATGGATGGTTGTTACTAAAATAGTTATGTCTTAACTTCGCAAGCATTCAACTCAAGACTATTGGTGGACTGTCGCTGCGGCATCTGCTTATACATGAAATATTTTTGCTGAGTGGATAGCAGATGGTGGAATGATGGCCACCTATTACAGTGACACATCATTAAGAAAATATTTTGAAAGTTTTTGATAAATAGAATCCTTGTAGAGCAGCTAAATGCGCACTTCCTAGTTTGATAAACGCATGGTGCTCTCAGTTCATTGATCGAATAACATGAACATCTCCGCTTGAAACAAATTAGAATATCGATTAAAGCTTTTAATTAAGTGTGTCTTAAATTATCCTTGCACAAAACAAGCAGATCTCCAGCCGTCACAAAGTCATCTCTGTCGCTGCAAGCAATCTGGCATCCTACTACCAGCAGTGATCTATAAATTGGTTTTCCAAAGCGAGAATGCTCGGAAATTCTTAAGCGATTTTCTTCCAGGCAATTCAAATTTTGTAGGGCTACTGTTTTGTCACTAGATAAGGTGCTGCGCAGTGCAGCTCAAAAGCGCGATTAAGCGCTGGCTGGTTTCTCGAGATTGCGATTTCAATGCTTGCACGGACTTTGAGTAGTTGTGCTTTTGTGAAAGGCACTACACTGCAATCCCTGCGGTTTAAGAGTTGTGACAGAAATATACTTTGTTAACAGCACTGGCAGCTACAAAGCAGGTCTAAACACAAGTTGTGTAATACATTACTGCAAAGGTTTTACCGTGGTCTGAGGATAAAAAATAATGACAATGGTAAAGTATTATCTTGTCAGTCAAGCAATCACGTCCGATATAAACATTATTAACATCTATTCATCTGTCTGTTTGATAACAATTTAAATTGCTCGTTCACGTTCAGCAGTTGTTGCATCGTGGAAACCCAAAGATCGAAAACGCATCAATAATCGTTTGAAATCGAATCACTGAGATAAGAATGTTTGGAAATAATCGAGTGATGTAGACAAGCAGGGAGGTATGTACAAAATTAATGAAGACTATTTCAACCTGAACTGAAATTCAGATCATGAAAGATGGAATTGTTTTTAAAATAACAAGATAGATCGTGTATTATTTTATAACACCATTTATGAATATTGCAACTACTGATGGAAATATTTTGGGGCAACACACAAGACAAGAGCATTACAACCTGGTTCAATGCAATGGCGTGACATGGCTGGCGATTGACTTTCTTCATGAATTGCTCGCTGTGGGAACGCGCAACATGATGCCGATGGCAGGCTCAGCTGTTCAAGAAAATATTCTTGTAGAAATTTTAAACATATTCTCAAGCCTACGCCTTCCATTGCCTCAGAAAAATTGAGACATTAAGGAACTAATTGAAGAAATAATGGGTCAGCGTAAAGATTACTAATAATTGACTGTTTTCTGCTACAGATTTGAACCTTTTACTCGAATCCAGTTTTATTTGTTTGCTGTCAAATAAACATGTTTTAGATGAGTTTGCACATATTAGCGATAGGGGTGGGTGGCCGTCATCACAATGAGAACATCAATTAATAACCACCAGCACCACCGGAGTTGAGAAACGAGCATGTTCGTAATTTTGAATAATCGATGTAGGTTGACAAAACGATATCAAAATAACTTCAAGTAAAATGTTGCCACGCCAACATTTGTCCGGACTCATGTTAAAAGTCTTACAAATCGACAAACGTCCACCGGCAGTGTTGTAAAATATTTGAATAAGTACAATTTTTACTAAAAAAACAACTTCTAACTGAAAAGAAAAAACCAAAAGCGCAATCATGTGGCGGGGCTAAGGGGGCTGAAGCCCCCATCCCCTTAGCCATATCACTTCCACTTCAAAAATATAACTAATTTAAAAACCCTAACTTGAATTTACAGTATATGTCTCCAAGCAAATGGGACTAAAACCGTGGTCTCCTTATTTCTCCCTCCAATACCGTCATACATCAATAAAATTAGAGTAAAATGTAAATAATAATTGATATTTAGACATGGCATTAATTTGTAATTAAGATGTTTGTTGGCTGCATTATATCGGATATAATACGTGATTCATGAAAGTAAATCAAAGGAGTAAAAAATTTTTGGTTCAACTTCAGTACACAACGAGGTCTGCCTCGTAATACTTGATCGATAAAAGACTTGAAATCTACCTCATAGTTTAACTCTAACCTTGATAATGTGGAGACATGCAGCCACAAATTTTAATAGACATTCTGATTTCACTCTTTAACCCAACAGCAGCAAACTGATCAATATTGGGTGAATTGTTGTGGACCACTCTCCAGTACCGCACCACCAGATTACACAATTTTCAGTTTACGGCTAGCACGGCAGCGCCAAATGTATATTTCTAAAAACGATACAATTAACAAAATCACGAAACAATTGAATATAAGACTTTGCCAAACACAAAATTTATTACTTCTATCAAATCATAGCTGAAGGGAGAAAAACCAAGCCAGTTGAAATTTAGCATATATATATGCAAACTTGGTGGTCTGCTAAGCGTTTGCATTTAATTTCAAGACCACTGTAGGATCGCACGGAAGAATAAAGAAGAGACCAAGAAATAGTTATGATGTTACGAAAAATGCATTGTTGCTGATAGGCAATCGCAATGGGGCTACCTCAGTGTTCATCATTATAGCGCACGTGGTTTCAGCGCCATAGTTAAAAACATTCAGCTGAGAATTTAGTTGCTTGCTTTTGTAGGTTAGCATAGCTCTAGTCCAGGAGCAATGCAATGTTTTAGAATCAAATGTCGGTGGCGTGGAGCGTCGTTTTAACGACGACCATACGATACGATTTCTACCACACTCCTCGCATCGAGTTCAAGCTTTGCAAGGCAACATTGAAATAGAAATTCTGAATGCGAGTCACCAACGATTAGAGGTGTTGTGTCCAACTCGATGGGTTGAGCGGCATGATTCTATCATCATTATTTTAGAGCCATTTCCTGCAATTGTGAAAACACTTGAAGATCTTCAGGATAAGATGCCTCAAGTTTCTTCAAAAGCAACCAATATATTAAACAGTATTGAAAAAAGCAGTTTTGTGGTTGCTTGCTGCGTAATTGAAAAATTGGCTGAGTCAATTTTGCCACTTTTAAAAATGTTGCAAATAAAACAACTAGACATGTTTTCAACCGATGAATTAATGGATAGTGTGCAATTAGTTCTTCACAATGATAGAAAGAATGGTGAGGATTCTTTCAAACAAATTCGTACAAAAGTCAAAAACCTCTGTCAAAAGCATGAGATTGTATTAATTATTCTGAGAAGAGACAATCATCAATATTATCGAGAAAAATACCCAGTAAATGATGTAGAAAGTTATTTCCGCCAATCTATTTATGTGCCATATGCAGAGCATCTGTTGGTACAAATGTCTGAAAGACTTGAAGACCAAACATGAAACGCCAGTGTTTAGAATTTGATACCCAAATACACTGTGACACTGACATCTTCTTTGGAAACAGACAACTTGTTGGAATTATATCAATAAGATGTTGATAGCAAAATTGTCACTGTTCCAGAAATTATGCGCTAAAAGAAAAGTGGAAGAAACAGAATATCGCCACTCTTTCAACAAACGCAATTGATGCTTTGGAAGCTTTCAATGACGACCTTTTCCCAAATCTTCGGAAGTTGCTTGCTATTTTGGCAACGCTACATGTAACAACTGCTACAAGTGTGAACGTAGCTTTAGCACCATGCGACCTCTGAAAACCTATCTACAATTGGCGAAGAACGATCGACCGGTCTTGCTTTTCTTTCTATTCCATCAATTGACAAAGACGGTGTTTTGAATGAATATGCCACAAGTTATAATAGAAGATTTTTTGATTTTGTTCAATAGTTTAACGATACTTAGTGTTGCAACCAAAAAGCCTGGGAGGAGATTGTTCCCTTTCCCCCTCCCTATCGAAAACTCATGAAACTATACCCACTTTATAAAACTAGTAGTAGTATTTTAAAGCTTTTTGATACTTAAGTTTGGCTGCTTTTTTGTCGTTGTAAACTATGGTTAATGCCTATAATCGTGTATTTGTGTCGAGTATCAAATTATCATTCAACAGTGATTTCAATCATCTTGGGTAATATACAGTACAGCATGAAGCTTACTTGCAAAGTTAGGACTTCGTTTGAGCCATGACGTTGAGATTTTAACAGTTTTCATCATGTTTGCTTGTTATAAGCTTGGGCCGAAGTATCTAAAAGCGGATATTAGTTAAGCGAAAAAATACGAACAGTGAAATATATTATTTGTGGGTTCTTTAACCCATTAAAAGAGACTACGTCAACCCGTAAGCTAATCGGATTTCATAGCAGCAAAGTTGCTGATTAGTGATTATAATTTCCCAAGTTTAGTCAGCCCCCTCACGAAAATCTTGGTTGCTCGCCTGGAAAGAGCACATGGCCTGCTTAGACCAGAATAACTCGAGAAATCTCGCCATGGCCTTTAACACTTTGCACTGGTGATGCTGATCAGGTGACTAGTGGAGCCACCAGCATCGCAGAATTATTGCGCACGAATAATAGTTTTATCCGATTCAACAAGTGATTGTTTTAATTTGTTTTTATGAGAAAAATTTTAACACTTTTCAATTCGAATTATTTCTTCAGAAAATGTTTACCCTCATCTGGGCTATGTCCACATATTAATATATTGCTTCACGAACAAGAAATGGCTTGAGGCTGTTGATATTGCTCGAGCCGATGTCGACCTCGAATCATGTTTGTTTTAAAAACAATCTTTCATAAAATCAACTTATTGTATCTGCGTTTGAATTGCTGATATACTGAAGCGTTGGCAACTTGTTTACAGTGCATCGAAGTGGATTACAGTTGAACAGCAATTAAAATCGAGTGTTGTTATCATCTAATAAGTGGATCAATTACGTAATGACGAGTGACAACGCAAACTCCCTTCACCGCATTGCTAGCAAGGTTCTCTCGAACGATGCCCGATCGCTTGCCACCTGTTCAAGTGGCTCTTCTCTTCCATCGACTGGAATTTGATGGAAATATCGATTAACGGCATGCTCTAGTCACTCCCGGATAATCAAATTGTATTAAGTTTATAACTGACTTTGATGGCCTTTTATAGGTTTTTAATTCAATTAATTTTATTCGTTGTAGCTTTAAGTGCACGACCGGATTATTTCGCAGCAACAACTTGAAAGAAGTGGTTCAATGAAATTAATGGAACGATACCATGTTTTACGTCACTATTAATTCCCTTGCTACTCGGTCATCCAACTGCGAGCAATGTGATGCAATGGCACGAAAGCAAACGGGATCCACCAATAGTCGTGGATTTATAAACATCTTGTATGAAGATAAAAAAAGAAATCAAAACTGCAATGAGGACTTTCGCAGCGAAACTGCGCGAAAATTTGTCATTTGATTGATTTTAATAATAACTTAATTCGCCAGTTTTCTACTACGTCGCATTTCTGCGGAAACCTTTATGGCGCATCCAGTCGCTCGTTCGATAGACACAATAAATGAGGGACGCTTCAACTGTCTGGAAGCATCTTGCATGCAAGATCACGCGATTGTACCATAAACCAACCAGTGATTTGAGTGAATTTCCTCTCGATTGACTGTGTACGATTGCCAACGCGGTGAAATCACAGCTTCCTTGTCATGCTGGAAAAAGAAATTTTCTTTACATTGTACTCATGTCATGTGGTAGGCAGAGCTAATCAATATTAATTGTCATATAGTTTGCAGGCACACTATCCCATTCATAAAAAATTGCTTATACTCAAAAAAAGTGTTCTTAGCTCATTCATTTTTACTTGACCATATCTACAAGCAATCTGTTTGGAACTGTAGTTAGCGAGAAATTGGTGAAGACTTACTCAGCTCGTTGAGAACGCAGGAACAACGAAATCAAGAGTTTGGGAGACTGCGGAGTGAGACTGCCGTCTGGGAGCCAACTGCGCGTGCATTTGCGGTCAGTGCAAGCCGTAGTTGAAGTGGAAGTGGGAGCTCAAAAATTAAGCAAACGGTAGTTCTAACCGCCCAAGCTGCACAAAATGCAACGTTTCAACCAACGATCCCTTTCCCTTCCGATGATGACTGTGACGTCATTCAGCGTGATACGCAACTGATGGATCGTCACATTCCATCATAAGTGACATGGTGGGGGGCGTAATCGCCTCCACTTGATACAGCACTAAAATATCAAGTCGTCATCTCGACAAGCGAACAATTAAATTCTTGCCCCTCAATTTTTTTCTGGCCATACTTCTAGCAGATTTATATTTTTGAAAATGACCTATAAAGAAACCGCATCAAGCGAGCAGTTTTAAGCTGGATATTTTTAATATTTTTCGAACTTCGGTAAACGTAAAAGTTTTGAATTTCTTCTAATATGTACTTATTGTTGTTGAATTAATCAAAAAGAAATTTAACTTATCGCTGTTTGAAACATCCATATCAATGGTGTTGTCCAACACTTTGTTTGATCAAAGCCACTTGCGTCTGTATAAAGTTTTTGTTAAAGTAATTGGAGAAATTTTGTTTCTAGTTTCCCGAGGTCAGTTTTCTTTTTGTTGGTTTCGTTCATTGATGGACGCGTAGAGATGACGAATCAAAGCTGCTATGAATACACGATCAACAATAGAAGTGTGTTGGGTGTAAACTTGAAATTGTTTACACCCAAAGCAAATACCCTAAACTCCAGTCAATAAAACAACAAGAACAGTGTGAGATACTGCAACACATCTCGACTTCACTTCGTTGCCGTTAAGTTTTTGTTGTATTTCGTCAAAATCGTTTGTAGTTCCCGATCTTTTGTAATAATTAATAGATTAAAATTCTTAAAAATACTTCTGTTGCTCGCATCAAAGAAATCCAATGCTATGCTAGTTTTTCATCTTTTAAGACTCGTGAGAAATTTCTGGATACCTTGCCACCCATTTTCCACGCAAACCTCAGTGCTTTGTCAAGTGTCCGTGTGAAGATGAACTGCATTAGTCGTTCTTCCTTGATAGTCATAGACACAGAAGCAGAGGATTTGACATAACGAAACTTTCTTCATCGGTGTTAAATGCTGCAAGAAAACTTATTGTTTTACGTGAATTGATTAAACTTTTACATGAACTCACTGAACTTTGGTTGAATAGTTTGCAACAGAGACAGTTTGTAGACAGTAGAAAGTTTGAAACTGAACCAAGGTTTCTTTGTAGGGGAGTTCAGACACACGAAAGGAAAATAGCTTGTTGCAGGGAAATCAGAGAAAGCTCAAATTAATACAATTTCGCAGCTTAGTGTAGATGCACGTACGCTAAAACTGATGTTTGCCAAAAATGATGAATAATTACGCAATATGTATATCACCACATGACGTGAAAGTTTCAACCAGTTTGAACAACGCTTTTCCGTCAGCAACCTACTAGGGCTTTGCCGGATACTGAATTAGCTCGATTCCCAGATATACGGCAAAACTCAATTGCTGGGTACTAGATTGCAGGAGGCGTCAAAATATTTCTGGAAACCGGGTATCTGGCACCAGGATAATTTACATTAAACGCCTGGTCTAAAAAATAATGGTTTTTTATGTTGCATAAATAGAATTGCTTGTCTCTTGCAATATCAAATGCGTTGAATTCAAATCTAAACTCAATTTTTCTTTGTCAAATTAAGTTTCTCAGTTATTCGATTTTTTAGTATTAGTAAGTTATTATGTTACAAGTGAACAATGTAACGCTTCCTTTTGCCTCAATAAAACTTCTGAGAGGTGATAAGATTGATCATTACACTAGGCAACAAATTTTTGTTTATCTCCTTTTTTTAGTGCTTCTTTATGTTTTTGGGGTCGCTGATGCCGATTTTGACGTTAGTTTTTGCATGGTGTCAACAATTTTGAAAATATTTGCAACAGACTGAAGTTTGTAATTTACCAAATAATAATACAACTTTAGCATCAAGTGACATTTATATTACTTTTCAATCTTGTGTTATTTCATTTATGACCGACGCGATAGCGTAGTGATTAGAGCGTCCGCTTCGCAGTCGGTAGATCAAAGGTTCATTCCCCTTGTCGAGTCCTACCAATAGACTTTAAAAAATGGTATCCACAGCTTCCCTGCTTGGCCCTCGGCATTTAGGGGAGGTTGTGAAGAACAAGCCGGCAAGTTCGCTTGTTGTGTCCTTGGGCAAAGCATTTACCGGGACGCCTCCGCTTTTATGTGGAAGACAGGTGGCCCAGGCACCTCGCAAATGGCAACTCCAAAGCGAGTGCGGACTTACCGTCCAAAATATAGCGATACAATTCGCTTTTTCGTGAATGAAGGGTAAATATGGAAAAAAAATGACATTTTTTTATTGTTTTCATCACTCTCTAGATGGTGCTAAAGAAGTAAATTAACCAATTATCATTTACTATCACGCGACTAGACACAATTTTAGCGGGTTTTTAATGCACATGTCTGAGCTGGTCCACTGTCAGCAGTTTAGAGTTGGTTTATGGGAGGTGGATTGTTGAATCTGGTACCAATACTGTACTTAGTTTAGCAGTTAGACAAATTGCGAGTTAGGCCTGTTGCAGTGAAGTTGCTTATTTTAGAAATACGCTATATTTTATTCGTTTTTGCAGGTTAAATTTAATGCTATTAATAATTTCAAGAGTTCAGTAAATATGTTTGTGGCTATTACATCAGTCCACAGCAAAAGAAGCACAAAGTTATACCAGAGACCAAATTCTTCACAACCTATGAGACATATTTTGGCATGAAGATGGGTGACCAAGATAAATCTTGGGCCCCACATTTTTGTTGTGGAAGTATCAGATCTACATTAGAAGGATGGATGCGCGGAAGTCGTAAATGTATGCCATTTGCCATTTCCCGAATCTGGAGAGAACCTATCAATCATCATGATGACTGCTATTTCTGCAAGGTGAACATTTCTAGATACAAAAAGACAAAGGATAGGAAAGAGATTTACCGGCGCGATGGCGTAGTGATTAGAGCGTCCGCTTCGCAGTCGGTAGACCAAAAGGTTCATTCCCCTTGTCGAGTCCTACCAATAGACTTTAAAAAATGGTATCCACAGCTTCCCTGCTTGGCCCTCGGCATTTAGGGGAGGTTGTGAAGAACAAGCCGGCAAGTTCGCTTGTTGTGTCCTTGGGCAAAGCACTTAACGAGACGCCTCCGCTTTTATGTGGAAGACAGGTGGCCCAGGCACCTCGCAAATGGCAACTCCAAAGCGAGTGCGGACTTACCGTCCAAAATATAGCGATACAATTCGCTTTTTCGTGAATGGAGGATAAACATGACAAATAAAAAAAAGATTATTTATCCAAGTATTCCTTCATTTATTGCACCTGTCAACAATGTCCCAGAACTGCCTATTCCCCAACCTCCAACAACGCATGCTATATCATCAACCTCATCGGAAGATGACGATGCTGATTTTGAGGTTGATACTAAGTGTTCCAGCAAAGATCCTCATTTTCCGAATCAAAATTAATTGGATCTCCTTCTTCTTCTTCGAATCCGTTTTGAGCTAAATTAAAGTTAGTCTCAAACGGCATTGCCCGAGGGTCAGCACGCAGAGCTATCTGTCGTGACCCTAAATTAATTGGATGATCTAACTAGAGACCTGGGTCTTACAAAGGCAAAAGCAGAGATACTTTCTTCTTGTCTCAAAGAATGGAATTTGCTTGCTCCTTCGTGCAAGATTTCCAAGCCAAGAAAATGACATGTCACCTTTGCAAATTTCTGTGCAATGTCCTCTGATTCTGATCATCCTTCACTTTGTTATTGTACTGGTATACAGGGCTTGTTTCAAGAGATTGGTATTGCCTACTCAGCTTCGGATTGGCGTTTATTCATTGACAGATACAAGCGAAGCTTGAAAGCAGTCCTTCTGCATAATGATAATGTGTATCCATCCATTCCAATAGCACATTCTGTTCCGATGAAGGAAGATCGTAAATCCGTAAAAATATTACTGGAATTAATTCAATACAATGATCACAGTTGGGACGTATGTGGAGATTTTAAAATAATCGCATTTCTTTTGGGATTGCAAAAAGGTTATACAAAGCATTCTTGTTTTCTTTGTTTATGGAATAGTAGAGCGGATGAGCAGCATTGCTTGGTCAAAAACTGGCCAGCTCGCAAAGATCTCACACCAGGCTCCCACAATGATCTAAACTCATCTCTTATTGAAAGAAGCAAAATTTTACTTCTTCCATTGCATATGAAACTCGGACTGGCCAAGCAGTTTGTTAAAGCCTTGAAACCGACAAGCCGTGCCTTTCGCCATATTAGACAGATGTTCCCAAGCATATCTGAAGAAAAAGTTAAAGGAGGTATATTTGTGGGGCCACAAATAAGAAGAATGCTGGCATCTGAATAGCTGGAGGAACAAAGGTCTGATTTGGAGAGAAATGCTTGGCAAGCTTTTAGAATGATTGTGGAAGGATTTCTTGAAAATCATCGAAGAGACGACTATGCAATGGTGGTGTCAAATTTGATTAAAAGTTATGAAAAGCTTGGTTGCCGCATGTCCTTGAAGTTGCATTTTTTGCATTCTCACTTGGATTTCTTTCGGGATAACTTGGGGAACGTAAGCGAAGAGCGTGGTAAAAGGTTTTACCAAGACATCCAAGTGATGGAAAAGCGCTATCAAGGGAAGTGGAACAAAGCCATGATGAAAGACCATGTATGGAATTTGATGCGGAGATGTAGCACCACATGCAAGCGAAAAAATTATTCAAACGTCCATTTTTGATTAAAATGTTTCATGGCTTATTTGCAATGTCCTTAACAGTGCTTTTTTTGAATTGCTCATATGTGATTTTTTTTTTAATTTTGCGTGTAATATTTCAAATTACAAATCCATTATGTGTAATACACAAACTTGCAATCATAATTTCATAAAATTTTAAATAGCGGTAAAATCATTGACATTACAAAATTCTTAATGCCATTTTTGAAATCAGCGCCCCCAAAAAAACATAAAAAAACATCATAATATTATGAGAAACACAGTTTGTCAAAAAATTTATTGTCCAGTTATTAGTCACAATCACAGCAAATTGCTGATGTTTTAGCTCTAGCCTTTAGCATGCGAGTTAGTGCTGCATTTTTCTTCAAAACGAAACATCTCGCTATATACATCTATGATATAAAGTACATTTCTGGCAGAGTGTGTGTGGGTGTGTGTTGGTGAGTGTGTACTTTATCTCCTCCGAAATTAATGGGCATGCAAACATAAAATCTCACACAATTGATTTCCACTACGGGGGAGTGTCATTAGGGGGGTCATGACGTCATCATCAGACCGTAATTGAAGATACATTTTTAGAACTCACATTTATTTATGAACGAAAACGTTTTTTTGCTTAAACAAAAGCTTTCCAACTTTTAGTTTGCCAACATCCATCTCACTATTTCAAAAAATTTCACCTTTTCGCAACAAAGATGACGTCGTATTTAAAGATTACTTAGGCGTGCAACCAAGATTTTCGTGAGGGGGCTGACTAAACTTGGGAAATTATAATCACTAATCAGCAACTTTGCTGCTATGAAATCCGATTAGCTCACGAGTTGACGTAGTTTGCTTTAGTGCGTAAAAGATTCTGCACGATTTTTTCGCTTAACTACCAGTAATATCTGCTTTAAAATATTTCGGCCCAAGCTTATAACAAGCAAATATGATGAAAACTGTTAAAATCTCAACGTCATGGCTCAAACGAAGTCCTAACTTTGCAAGTAAGCTTCATGCTGTACTGTATATTACCCAAGATGATTGAAATCACTGTTGAATGATAATTTGATACTCGACACAAATACACGATTATAGGCATTAACCATAGTTTACAACGACAAAAAAGCAGCCAAACTTAAGTATCAAAAAGCTTTAAAATACTACTACTAGTTTTATAAAGTGGGTATAGTTTCATGAGTTTTCGATAGGGAGGGGGAAAGGGAACAATCTCCTCCCAGGCTTTTTGGTTGCAACACTAAGTATCGTTAAACTATTGAACAAAATCAAAAAATCTTCTATTATAACTTGTGGCATATTCATTCAAAACACCGTCTTTGTCAATTGATGGAATAGAAAGAAAAGCAAGACCGGTCGATCGTTCTTCGCCAATTGTAGATAGGTTTTCAGAGGTCGCATGGTGCTAAAGCTACGTTCACACTTGTAGCAGTTGTTCCATGTAGCGTTGCCAAAATAGCAAGCAACTTCCGAAGATTTGGGAAAAGGTCGTCATTGAAAGCTTCCAAAGCATCAATTGCGTTTGTTGAAAGAGTGGCGATATTCTGTTTCTTCCACTTTTCTTTTAGCGCATAATTTCTGGAACAGTGACAATTTTGCTATCAACATCTTATTGATATAATTCCAACAAGTTGTCTGTTTCCAAAGAAGATGTCAGTGTCACAGTGTATTTGGGTATCAAATTCTAAACACTGGCGTTTCATGTTTGGTCTTCAAGTCTTTCAGACATTTGTACCAACAGATGCTCTGCATATGGCACATAAATAGATTGGCGGAAATAACTTTCTACATCATTTACTGGGTATTTTTCTCGATAATATTGATGATTGTCTCTTCTCAGAATAATTAATACAATCTCATGCTTTTGACAGAGGTTTTTGACTTTTGTACGAATTTGTTTGAAAGAATCCTCACCATTCTTTCTATCATTGTGAAGAACTAATTGCACACTATCCATTAATTCATCGGTTGAAAACATGTCTAGTTGTTTTATTTGCAACATTTTTAAAAGTGGCAAAATTGACTCAGCCAATTTTTCAATTACGCAGCAAGCAACCACAAAACTGCTTTTTTCAATACTGTTTAATATATTGGTTGCTTTTGAAGAAACTTGAGGCATCTTATCCTGAAGATCTTCAAGTGTTTTCACAATTGCAGGAAATGGCTCTAGAATAATGATGATAGAATCATGCCGCTCAACCCATCGAGTTGGACACAACACCTCTAATCGTTGGTGACTCGCATTCAGAATTTCTGTTTCAATGTTGCCTTGCAAAGCTTGAACTCGATGCGAGGAGTGTGGTAGAAATCGTATCGTATGGTCGTCGTTAAAACGACGCTCCACGCAGAGACGTAGCAGCCGCCCCCCAAACCCCCCAATTGGGGGAGGCCCAGGCCAACTTTGGGGGCCCAAGTTAGTCTGAAAATGCTTTTTGGCTACGTGACTATTTTCAGTTCAGCAGACTTGTTTACAACCGATTTAAACTGTAGGAAGAAATTGGCTTGTGACATCATAAGTGAATGGTACGTCATTTTATCTCGCAGAATCTAGAATATTTCGATTGATTTTCTGGTAGAATCTTGAATATTCGATTGACGTAACAATGCCGTTGTTACGCAACAATCATAGAATGGTCTGGAATTCTGTTTGGCTATAAATACCGGGACAATATATATACACTGCAGAGTGCAGATAAAGTATTTTATTGACATTGTATAGAATGAAACGTTCAAAAAGTGGTGCTCAAAAGAGAAAAGAAGCAGCCACTGCTCGAGATGCTGTAGCGAAATTGCCCAAGATGACAGATTTTTTCAAGATTACTGAGCAGAGTAGACCTGGCACTAGTACCGAGAGGGATGAAGAAAACTATAGTGTACAAGAAAAAGAAGACTATGACGATCAGTATCAAAGTGATTGTGAATTTCCAGAAAATGTAAGTTGTGATTTACCTGCCAATACGCAACCTTCAATATCAAAAATAACTGAATCTCAATTTACCCCTATCCCTGATGACCCATGTAAATGGCCTGAAAGTATTTCTGATGCTCAACGATGTGATATAGTAAAGCGTGGACCACATCAACTAATAATGAATTTTCCATATAATAGCACAACTCCAAGGCGACGTTTTTCCTCCAACCATTATAAACGTGTGTTACCTAATGGTGAAAGTGTTTCACGGTCGTGGCTAGTTTATTCTGGGGAATCAGATCAAGTTTTTTGCTTTTGTTGTAAGCTATTTGGAAAAACACTAAGCCCCTTTTGTAGTGGTATAAATACATGGGAGGGTTTTTCGAAAAAACTGAAAGACCATGAAAACGGCATTTCCCACCAAGAATGCTGCAGTCAATGGATGTTGCTAGCTGAAGGGATAAGAAATTCATCCACTATCGACAAACGCGAGATGAATATTTTTTTCAATGAAAGACGTTTTTGGAGAAATGTTTTAGAGAGACTTATCGACATTGCCTTGTTTCTATCGGAAAGGAATCTTGCTTTTAGAGGATCTGAAGAAGTCTTAGGATCTCCTCACAATGGAAATTTTCTGGGTATATTTGAGCTTTTGGCAAGAAGAGATCCGATCCTAAAAGAGCTTCAAGACAGAATCAAGAATAAAAACACTAAAGATCACTATTTGAGTCCTACCATACAAAATGAACTAATTGAATTGCTAGCGACAGAAGTTGAAAAAGAAAATTTACAGCAATTGAAATTGGCAAAATATTTTTCTATAATTTTGGACTGCACTCCAGATATGTCACATCATGAACAAATGTCTGTCATTCTCCGTTATGTACTATGTAATGAAGAAGCTGCTGTTGTTAAAGAAACATTTTTTGGCTACTTGAGAATAAGTGACAGTACTGGGAAAGGCTTGTTGGACGCTTTCTTAGAAAAAGCGACCGAACTGCAACTCGAATTGTCTGATTGTCGAGGTCAGTCATATGATAATGGTGCTAACATGAAAGGAAAACATTCTGGGGTCCAAGCAAGAATGCTAGACATCAATCCCAAAGCTGTTTACGTGCCCTGTGCAAACCATACCCTTAACTTAGTTGTTGTTGACAGTGCTAATTCATCGACGGAAGCATTGACATTTTTTGGAGTACTTACAAGGTTGTATGTGCTGTTTTCTTCCTCTGCTCAGCGTTGGGAAATTTTGAAGAAACATGTGGAGCTGTCCATAAAGTCACAATCTGATACTCGTTGGGAAAGCAGAATTAAATGCATCAAACCTCTTCGATACCATTTAAAAGAGGTGTTGCTGGCACTGAAAGACTTGGAAGCCATTTCCATAGAAAGAAAAGATGGAAGAGCTGCCTCAGAAACAAAATCGTTGATAGCTCATTTATCAAAATGGAGTTTTCTTTTGTCGGTGTTTATTTGGTATGATATCCTATTCCAAGTCAATAAAGCAAGCAAGATTCTTCAATCGTATGGAGTCTCCCTTCATACAATGGAAACGGAAATCCAGGCAACTGAAACGTTTTTGCAAAACTATCGCACAACGGGTTATGACAGTGCCGCAACATCTGCTGTTGAAATAGCACAGGAATTGGATATTGATCCTTCTTTTCCTCCGTCAAGAAGTGGAAAGAAAAGAAGATTGTTTGATTACCAAGGTGAAGAGGAACAACGAGCTACTCCTGAACTGAAATTTAAAAGCAACTTTTTCTATCCATTAGTAGACCAGGCTATTATGTCAATAAAGGAGCGCTTTAATTTGTTACGTGAGGTTTCTTCCGCCTTTTCGTTTTTGTACACACGAGACAAACTTTTGCTTGTGCAACAAGAAAATGCTCTTCTTACTTGCTGTAAAGAGTTCCAAAAAAAGTTCGGTGACATTGATTCTGATGAAATGAGCGCTGAGCTACAGCGGTTTGTTTTAATTTTACAAAAAAAAACGCAATCTCAATACGGCTCAAGACTTTCTCAACTATCTTCTAAAGATTCATTTATTTGAATTGTATCCGAATGTGTACATCGCACTTCGAATCTTACTAACTTGCCCCGTGACTGTTGCCAGCGCTGAAAGAAGCTTCAGCAAATTGAAACTGATCAAAACTTTTAATAGAACGTCTATGACAGACAGTAGACTATCTTCATTAGCCATGTTGTCAATCGAAAATGACTGCGCCCGATCTCTTGATTATGACAATGTCATAACAGCATTTGTGAACAAAAAGGTTCGCTCCAGACTATTTAAATGATACTGTGTTTTTATAACTTTTTCATGTTTTTCAGTGTCATTGCTTTCGTTTCGCAGTGTCTGCATAAATGTCCTACTGAACTCTGGCATCGGTGCCGAATTTTTTATGACTTGCACCTTCGGTATCGGCATGCTTTATTCTGACATTAGCCTGTTTACTTATGTACAAATTGTGGTGTATTTTCTTAATGCAGCTTTTCAATTTTACACCTCTAAAGTGATATGACCTGTGCGCAGGGGCTCTTGCGCTTACTTTTGGGGGGCCCGAAGTTGGAGTGCTACGGGACTGGCTCCACGCCACCGACATTTGATTCTAAAACATTGCATTGCTCCTGGACTAGAGCTATGCTAACCTACAAAAGCAAGCAACTAAATTCTCAGCTGAATGTTTTTAACTATGGCGCTGAAACCACGTGCGCTATAATGATGAACACTGAGGTAGCCCCATTGCGATTGCCTATCAGCAACAATGCATTTTTCGTAACATCATAACTATTTCTTGGTCTCTTCTTTATTCTTCCGTGCGATCCTACAGTGGTCTTGAAATTAAATGCAAACGCTTAGCAGACCACCAAGTTTGCATATATATATGCTAAATTTCAACTGGCTTGGTTTTTCTCCCTTCAGCTATGATTTGATAGAAGTAATAAATTTTGTGTTTGGCAAAGTCTTATATTCAATTGTTTCGTGATTTTGTTAATTGTATCGTTTTTAGAAATATACATTTGGCGCTGCCGTGCTAGCCGTAAACTGAAAATTGTGTAATCTGGTGGTGCGGTACTGGAGAGTGGTCCACAACAATTCACCCAATATTGATCAGTTTGCTGCTGTTGGGTTAAAGAGTGAAATCAGAATGTCTATTAGAATTTGTGGCTGCATGTCTCCACATTATCAAGGTTAGAGTTAAACTATGAGGTAGATTTCAAGTCTTTTATCGATCATTACGAGGCAGACCTCGTTGTGTACTGAAGTTGAACCAAAAATTTTTTACTCCTTTGATTTACTTTCATGAATCACGTATTATATCCGATATAATGCAGCCAACAAACATCTTAATTACAAATTAATGCCATGTCTAAATATCAATTATTATTTACATTTTACTCTAATTTTATTGATGTATGACGGTATTGGAGGGAGAAATAAGGAGACCACGGTTTTAGTCCCATTTGCTTGGAGACATATGCTGTAAATTCAAGTTAGGGTTTTTAAATTAGTTATATTTTTGAAGTGGAAGTGATATGGCTAAGGGGATGGGGGCTTCAGCCCCCTTAGCCCCGCCACATTATTGTACTTTTGCGATTACTTGTAAATTTGGGTTTTTCATTTTCTCAAAAAATACTGACTGAGATATGCACGCGGTTGACTGCTCTTTCAGGAAATATTTACAAGACACTTTCGATAAAATAAGTCTCTAGCAAATTTAAGCTCTATCGACAATGCAACAAGCAATTAAGCTTTTAAGCGTTTTTTAAACATGCTTTTCTGCCTTCAACGCTTCCAAAAAGCGCTGTTTCGTCTTAATGTTGACTGGTACCAATTTTAATGAAAACAGCAGCGAGCAACCAGTAACGGCACTTTTATTCACGGACATTTTGAAAGCAAACGTAAATACTGTAGTTAATATGACGCTTGTTAAAGTACTATGATATAGGCATTATTTAAAACCAGTTTAAATCTTTTTTTAATCATGCAATGTGTTATCGCACCAATCCCCATTTTTTAACTCACCGATAATCAAACTGCAGCCCTGAGAACAGGAGTCTTATTGCACGTATTGTTTTGTCGCGCTTCACTTTGTTACAATTATCTATTTTTACACTCTGACCTAAGCGCACAAAACGCGTGGCTTCAGGCTCTTACTATTATGTATATAAAGAAAAAGAAGTGATTCTAAATTCTATTTTTGGTTTTTGAATGTTGCTGGTTCAATCGTTGAGGATAAAAGTCTAGTCAATTATCTCGCGCTGGCCTATTCGAAGCTTTTTATTGTTATTCTGTCAATATACCCATTGATTTTACTGTTTGATTTTAAACTGGTGGTTGAAAAGATGAGAAGTGGTACAAAATTTCAATAAAGCTGTAGTTGTCGACCATTTCATTGTACTCTTTTGCAAAAAATAAGTGAAAACTCTAACGTTTACGTCTTGCTCTCTTCAGGAGTTATCGCTAGAACGAAGCCTGGTGTTGATGGTGAGGTATTTATAGCGAACGAAGTTGGTGAGAATGTCGGAACGTTCTGATTGGTAGACAACCAGACGTTTCGTCGATTCCGAATCAATGACGTAATTTTAGTGTGTAGACGAATTCTTTTTGGCGACAAAGCTCCGGTTTAAGCATTTTGATGAAAGTCGCTTCCAAGGTAGATAAATGAAAAAGTGTTCTTCCTTTAGCCAAAATAGAAAATTGGTTGTCATCATAGTAAGAGGCGCATTTTTTATTGTTGAGGAAGTGTTGTCCAATTGCCGAAGTACTGGTATGGTTGGATTGAAATAAGTCACAATTTGTTTGAGCTTGATTTCTTATTGCTTTTGGTATATGCTGTTTTATTCTATCCTGCAGTCTTTGGGATGTGCGGCCTACGTACCGACAATCACAGCGACACACGTATTGGTACACGACCATACTTTGTTGCTTGGTAGGCACGACATCTTTGCGGACCGTTGGAAGTATCTTTCTTGTGGAAAACGCTACACGAAGCTTCACTGCACCAAAACATGAGCTGACAGCAGTTTTGCATTGATTTTCAAATTTTGTGGAGATATTGCCAATCCATGGTAGCTTAAGGTAAACTGGACATTTTTCCGGTCCTTCTTTTGGCGGTAATTTAAAGTGTTCAATCTTCCTTTTTATTCTCGAATTAATTACATTTTCTGGATAACCATTGGAGTAGAGAATCGATCGAATGAAATCTATTTCCTGGGGTAATTTTGAAGGCGAACAAATTTCCAAAGCTCGGTGTACAAGAGTTCCAATGAGATTGTTTTTTCTGCTTTTGGGTCCAAACGAATCCCAGCGATTGTACCGGCCGGAAAATGAAGGTTTTCGGTAAACGGAAGTTAAAAATTTTGTGTTACTTTTTTCCACAAGCACATCCAAAAAAGGTAATTTGCCATTGACTTCTTTCTCATGAGTGAAATTGAGGGACTGATGCAGTGAATTGAGTTGCTTTAAGAACCGATTGCAATTAAGCTCATCCTCAAACATGGCAAACGTGTCATCCACATATCTGAAATAGATTAAAGGTTGATTGTTGTCAATAAATAATTTTTCTTCTTGATATCCGACGAAGATATTCGCTAGGGCTGGACCAAGTGGACTGCCCATAGCAACACCATCAATTTGTTTATATATTTTGTTATTAAAACAGAATTCAACAGAAGTAGTTGCAATGTTCATAAGTTCAATAAAGACGTCTTAGGATTTTAGGACCATAACATCGTCTCAGTTTTTACGCACTTTAGCCTCAGGCAAATTTACCTTCTTGAGGTAGAAATAAATTGTGCCAGCGGTAGCATAACGGCCAATCCGTACTAACTTGGAAAACACATATGTTCTAATTACTGATAAAAAGCTTTTCGGTGCCTGGAGGATGAAAACATATAATATAGTGAACTCTAATTACGGTCTGCCTTGAGAACGAGTTCACTACGCATTGAATGGTTTGATCTACGTATTTTCCAACGAATTCTGAATCGAAAATAATTTTAAACACACAATAAAAACTACTAATCAGTGCAACACCAACACACTATTATATATAGCTTTGAAAAAAGCTGTTTTAGCCATAAGCTTTTCGTGACGCTAATCAGTGGCGGTATCGCGTCAAAAGCGTCACGAAAAGCTTATGGCTAAAACAGCTTTTTTCAAAGCTATATTAAAATTTTGTACCACCAACAAGATTTTTGTACACTATTATATGCTTTGCAAATGTATTATTGTGACAATAAATTAATACAAGTGAATCTAGTCAAGCGCACTTATAGTTCGACAGGCAGACGGTTATAACTTTAACCAACAAATAGTGCGCTTGAAGGAATTAAGTCTAGTAACGACTGCAGCAGTAAACACGCTTTTTACCTACACCGCAAAGGCTGCCTGACAAGCTGACCAATGTCATAGGTCACTGGACAGTGGAATCTAGTGCAATAAACAGAGCATTTCATTTTGTAAACCAAGCTGCAAGCAGCGATCAACACGCATAAGTTTGCGGGCAACTCGGCTGTAATCTGCGTACAAAAAGCTCAGTAATTTATCTGGTAACGAGTATCTCCGCTTGTCACGCGAGAGACCGTGATTCGGTTCTTCGATTGCTGCTACGACGTATAATACATATAGCTCCTCAACTCAACTATCATTGCCAGCTGTGTTTTATGAAATACAATAGAAGAAACTGAGAGAACTATTGTTTCTACTACCGAAAAATACTAATAAGAGAGAAGATTTCAAAAGAGCTCTTAAACAAATATCTCGTATCCGCAAAAATCCAAGCTTCCTCCCAAATCACGAGCGGTGACAATTAAATTCCCTCAGTGAGTGGTTGTTTCTCGGAAAAAGAATCAAAATTAGACGTCTAGCGCAGAGGAGTGAAAGTTGAGTGGAGGTGCTTAAACTAAACTTATGGTTATGAATCAGGTATAGGCCTACACGACTAATCAGTGATAATTTAGTGCAGTGATTGCCACCCGCTCGTGGCAAGCTAACGGCGCTATTGCTAGTTAGCAAAAATTTTATCGGCGCTACCGCTAAACACTTTCAACTTCAGTGCGATAAATGCTACCGCTGGTCCTTTTTAAAAACTAGCGATCAACAACTGCCAAAAGCAGTGGTTTAAACTTTACCCAAAATGTTGCTAAGTACAGTGAAAACAGCACTGGAAGTTTTTTGTCAATCCGAGAAAATATTGGCATACCTGTACATAACACCTGCAAGAGCTGTTGCCAAGACAGCACAAAAACAAATACTTTTCAAAACACTGCAATTTTTAAAAAACGGACTACTCAAAATATTTTTTGCTGACCTCTGATCATTTTGGCTTCAGTTTCCTAAAAAAGCAAAGAGTTTTGCCGCTGCACTGGAAGGTACGACGGACTTGCATTTACAGATTACTGCCTTGACTGCGTTTTGGAAAGCAACCTCAAAATTGCTTTGTTTTGAAACTAGTGCCCCTCTTGTTGTTGTTGTTGCCCGACCCCTTTTGAGAAATGGAGGCATGGCGGAAGACCATGGAGCCACAGAAGCCGAGCAACTCCCCAGGGCCTGAACCAGAGATCGTAGAGAGATAGAGAGTCGCGATAGAGCAAGCGGTGCGAAAAGTCCGTAGCTAGACAGAGTAGAACGCGATGAGATGTGCCCTGGAACGGGTGTCGCAGGCGTTGCATGAAGAATTCTCGATTATACCAATTCTAGAGAGTTAATTGCTTGGCAGAAGGCTGTGTCCGTTGCAGCGGAACAAAAGAGAACACAGCGAGCGGGAAGAAGGAGCATAAGACCTTCAGGGAAAATCGAGGGAACCTGCGTGCCGAAAAATTTAGATAAGACAGTCCGAGAAAAGATGAGAGTGGATACTACAGGTAAAAGGAGAGAGACTAAAAGGGATTGTAGAGAGCACATGTAGCGCTCCCGGTCTGGCCAGCTCATTAGCCGCGGCGTTCCCCGGGAGAAACGAGGGTCCAGGGACCCATTGAAGCCTGATAGTAAAGGAGGAGAGAAAAGACAGTTCCTGCCAGGAAGATTGAGATAAAAGGAAAAACGGAGAAAAGGACAGGATGGCGAGGTCAGAGAAGAGCAAAAGGGAAAAGAAATGACAGACTTGCTGGCGATACCGAGATCAGCAGAGAGTTTACAGAATGACGCAAGCTCCAGCGGAAAAACTTCAACAAACTGGGCCTGCCAAAGAGGAAAGGGTGACCTCAGTGCCACAAAGTAAGTAGTTGGCAAGAATGCCAAAGGTGCTTTTGCCAAAGGGAAAAGGAACAGAGCCATCAGTTTAGATCAAGGTGAGCGAGAGAGTCATCAGTTTAGATCAAGGTGAGCGAGAGAGTAATCAGTTTAGATCACCAGATTGTGAGGTGCAAGAGAGTCAAGGTGAGCGAGAGCTGTACCTTGTCCAGAAAGAGAAGGGATATCAGAGCGGGACCATGGGGAGAACTCCACAGTGAAGGAAGGAAGGTTCCAAACAGGAGAGGGAGGGCAAGCAAATAGAGCCTTCCTAGGAAAAGTAGAAGAAAACACGAGCGGTTGAGTAGACGCAAAAGCTCTCCAGAAGGATCTGGAGAGTCTTGGTTTCACTCCAAGTGTGGCCAAACCTGAAATGGAAAAGGAGGTTGGGAGACAAAGACCTGACTTGTAAGATGACAGAGCAAAATGAGTCGGTGTAACTGGTAGGGAAGGGAGAGATGCCTAGAGAGGAGAAGTGGGAGAGGCAACCAGTGATGGCGCAACTAGCCGCTCGGTAAAGACGTTCCAATTTGGTATCGTTGGTAACGCTAAAGAAGGAAACCATCCGAGTGAAGCCTCAAGTGAGAAGGGGCTGAAGAAAAGCTTTATACAGAATAGAAAGGGACTCCTTAGAAGGGGCCTCATAAGGAAGCAGAGATGCACCGTAAGACCCTGAGACAAAGGAAAAACTTGGCCCTTAGCAAAGATACATGTTTAGAAAAGGAAAGAGTGTGGTCAAAGGTGACCCAAAGAAGAAATCAAGTGGGATTGAAGCAGAGAGTGGGAGTTGAATAAAAGGAGGTGGGGCTGGAGGTAAGCTTGGTGGGGATCCACTGAGGAGAAGGAGGCGTGATATTTGCTTGGATTGAGAGATAGACACTAGTGGTCAGACCAGCGCTCCAGTCAAATTAGAGTCCCTTGTGTGGGCTTCACAGCAGCAGAGACTGAGATGAAGGAGAACCAAATGGCCAGCATAAAGAGAGCAGCTGACGGAAGAAGGCAGAGACAGAGGAAAACCATTGATAAAAAGAGAGAAAAGTACAGAACCAAGAACGGATCCTTGCAAAGCACCTCAACGGACTCGAGCAACTTTTGCAATTTTGATAAACTACACAAGTGCGCCTATCAGAAAGGAAATATGGAGTCCAATGAGCAAAGTAAGAAGAGAGGCCAGCCAAAATAAGTTTGTAAAAAAGGATGGGATGCCAGACAGACTCGAAAGCTTTAGAGAAGTCGATAGTAACAAGTATCGTCCGAGAAACATGCTTAGGTTTGTTAAACCCATTCGAAATGGACTGGGAAATAAAATGAATGTGATTGAGAGTAGACCATGCAGGGCGGAAAGCGGCCTGGCGGGGAGAGCAAATGGAATAGACTCCAGAAAGAAGAGTAGATGCGATAGAATGATGCATTTAAGCAGCTTTGAGATGCAAGAGGTGAGAGAGATAGGCCGGAAGGAAGCAGAAAAGTCAAGAGGTTTTCTTATCGTATGAATAAGAAAAATAGAAGATATTTTCCAGATGAAAAGAAAGGAATGCATAGACCAGGAAAGATTGAAAATATATAGAGGAAAATCCATGCCAGAGCAAGGAAGGTGCTCAAGCATGGGGTTTAGTCTGGGCCAGTGGCAGTGGACGAGGAGAGGTTTGTGGCAGCCACAAGAAGTTTAGCGGGGAAGCAGAAAAAGAAATTAGGCTCCTCAGGGCATGTGGCTTGGCAGAGCTCAGAAGGTAGCCTCTGGCTCTGCTACATAAGAGGCCTTTGGCTGGGAGACAGAAAAGTGGGATCTCAGGTAGTTGGCGTAGACCAAAGCTGATACTCTGGGAGATGAATAGTTAGGGAAGTTAGAAGAGAAAGAACTAGTGACAGAACGGAGAGAATACACAGATTTAGAGAGAGAGATGAGCATGTTATCTCCCATGACTTTGCCTTGGCGACGACAGGCGAGACATGTTGGGAAGCAGAGATGTAAGCCTGACGATATTTATCACCTGTATGAGCGGCAGCGAAAGCCTTACGTCTTCTACTAACCGCTTTTTTCACTTCCCGGCTTTGGGTTGGCGTTTGACGCGGCCGAAAGGAATGGGAGATTTGACCGTATTCGGTGGCAAAGAAGTAGAGAGCAGCAGCAGAGGAAAGAGAGGAGTATTCCTCTGTAGAAGGTCAAAGAGAGTCGATGTAAAAAGCAAAGTCATTCAAACAAGCTTTTTGAAAATTGAAGGAAGGGGGACGCTCGTTGGGGGCGAAAGAGGGACGGTTAGTATAATTGGTACGTGATCAAGTCCTGAAGCACTTTCCAGGAGCAAGAGAAGAGGTAACAAAGGAGATGTTAAGGAAGGAGCAATGGAGAAGAGTGGGTATGCCGGGGTCATTAAGGGGAAGGAGGTCAGAGGAGATGACCCAATCGAATACTTCCCGCGAAAGTCAAAAGTACCTTTTGACTCCAAGAGGGAATGATGGTAGTTAAAATCCTCCAAAATGAATAGATTTCTGGAGAAAGTGTCCTCTTCGAGAAAGCTGTCAATACCTTCTCGTTGCAATTGTTTTCGTAACTTGTACGCAAATGCTTCCAAAAAAATTTGGTGTAAGAAGATGCACCCTGGGGTAATCCTGTACTTTAGCGCGGTAAATTATTTAAGCTGAAAAACGATGGAAAAAAGTGTACACCGAAGGGGCAGGCCTGGTATGTAAATGTATGGGGCAGTGTACACTGGAAGGGAGTGTACAGGGTGGGGGATAGAGATTGGTTGTTTCTGATTGGTTAATTTTAAAAACCAAATAAAAAAATTTTGCACCCCCAGGTCTCTATCCCCCATACATTTACATACCAGGCCTGCCCCTTCGGTGTACACTGCCTTTCAATAAACATAGATATTCTTTTTTCTAATGATTTTCAGCTTAAATAATTTACCGCGCTAAAGTACAGGATTACCCACCCTGGAAGCTTGTAATCTTCGGAACGTTCTCCACCCTTGCAACGATATTTAATAAGGGGTTGACATATCGCTATCAGCAACTACTGCCAATAAACTAGCACAGCTGCCGCCATCTCTTTTACGCAAAAAACGCCCGCTGCTGTTAGTGCATGTGATAATACCGGCGCTAATAGCGGCCGATATCGCAAGACAATGAAAAGAGGGTGGGTGTTTATAAAGGGGTAGTGCAAGCTGAACAGCTCACAGTGGAAATATGCGATAAAACATTAAGTTATGCGATGATTAAAAAAGAGATGCTGTCAAGAGCAGCAAAACTGAAGCAGAAAGGACGATTTAGAACAAGAGGAGCGAAGAGGAAGTACAACTCCAAAGAAAGAAAAATATGATCCGCAGCTGCAATTATCTGAGGCACATAACATTGTAGCCAACTAAATTAAAGTTTCTACAGCTAGGAAGTGGAAGAAAAAAAATTGTGAGCACTGAACGATACACCTGCCTACGTTTTGAAGACTTCAGTGGTTTTAAAATTCAAACATTTAGAATTTATTTAGATTCCGCTTTATAAAAAATCAAGCGCTTATGAACTCGAAAATGAAGCTTTGAAATAATTTAATCAGCAATAAAAATCAGTTGAAATTAAAACAAATAAACTGATAACAAACACAACGAGCAGTGTGGTTAACTTAAAAGGATTCGAGAAGTTTATTCACCATTCAACCCCGCAATGGTCTCGATCCATCTCGCGGGTTTATCAAAACAATTATAATCCATTTTCTTCAACTTTCTTTTATTGCACTTGCATTTTTTAAGCAAAAGGAAATAAAAAAAATTATTGACATTGTCAAGAGAAGTACAGACATTGTATATTATAGAAACTTAGCTGGAGTTAGACAGCAAGTGGACCCCTAATCTGTGGAAAGTTAATGATCAAAAAGCTTTCTCTTCTGCGCGTGTTTCGTTACATTGGTGATTTTTCATCACACCGGTAAACCTGATAGATTAGCACACCTCTTTGTTCATCAAGACAGATTTGGTATTATTTATGGCAATTAGTCTTCACTACAACGTTAATCCGTCCATTACAACCATTTCTTGTAATCCTCTAAAGATGCCACTGTAGGCAAATTCTACTGCATAAAAAAAAACGAATGCATTAACTCAATAATGTTGCATTCCACGAACCCCTAAGAATACAAACCTTACAAAGCAATACACGATTTACCAGAATCAAATCGCAATAACTAATCATTGCAACGAAGCACACTTATTTTTTTTTATTTTCTCCCTCCATTCTTTCCTCCTCCAGAAATCTCATTCTGGGGTACTTCAATTGCCATCACCCCCTCTGGGACTCAAAAGGTACTTCTGACCCCCGCGGGGAGGAAGTATTCGATTGGGTCACCTGCTCCCCCTTAATGACCCTGATATACCAATCCTTCTCTCCTGACATCTCATTTGCTCCTGGGAGGTGCTTCAGGACCTGGGTTCTGACCACCTACCTATTCTTCTGTCCGTCCCTCCCTCTCCGGCCTATCGCCCCAACGAGCGTCCCCCTTCCTTCAACTTTGAGAAAGCTCGCTAGGATGGCTTCGCCTCACACTTTGACTGTCACCGTCCTTCTGAAGAAGAATACTCGTCTCTTTCCCTTTCCCTCTCTGGCATCGAATACGGTCAAATTTTCCATTCCTTTCGGCCGCATCAAACGCCCTTCTAAAACCTGGTGGTCTGTTGAGATGGAAAGTGCGGTTAATGGAAAACGCAAGGCTTTTGCTGCCGCTCACAGAAGTGATGAAGATCGCCAGGCTTACATTTCCGCTTCTCGACAGTCATTGCCAAGGCCATGGCAGACGACCTGCTCTTCTCTTTTACCTAAATCTGTACACTCTTTTCTTCGTTATATCGCTGGCTCTCCTTCCTCGTCTCCCAACTGTTCTTCTCCCAGGGAATCGGCTTCGGTCTATGCCCATTATCTGGGATCCCACTTTTTCGTTTCTCAGCCAAAGAACCTGCGTAGCAGAGCCAGAGACTACCTTTCTGAGCTCCGCCGAGCCACGTGCCCGGAGAAGTCTCACTCGTCCTTCTGCTTTCCTTTCTCTCCCCCTGAATTTCTTGCTGCTGCCTCCAATCTTTCCTCCTCCACTGCCACTGGCCCAGACAAAGTTGTCTATCCCATGCTAAAGCACCTTCCTTGCTCTGGCATGGATTTTCTTCTTCACATCTTCAATTTTTCCTAGTTTTCTCATTCCTTTTCTTCCATCTGGAAGACATCTTCTATTATTCCTATCCACAAGATGGGAAGCCTCTCGACTCTCCTGCTTCCTTCCGGCCTATCTCTCTCATCTCCTGCGTATCAAAAGCTTTTTGAACGCATTATTCTATCGAGTCTACTCTTTTTTCTGGAATCTAACTCCATTCTTTCTCCCCGCCAGGCCGGTTTCCGCCCTGGACGGTCTACACTTGATCAAATTCTGTACCTTTCTCAGTCCATTTCGGATGGGTTTAACAAATCCAGGCCGGGCTCTCGGACGATCCGGTCTACTATCGATTTCTCCAAAGCTTTTGACTCGGTCTGGCATCCCACCCTTTTCCACAAACTCATTTCGGCTGGCCTCCCTCCTTGCTTTGCTCGTTGGACTTAATCTTTTCTTTCTGATAGGTGCGCTTGTGTGGTTTATCAAAGTCATAAAAGCCGTTCCTTTCGATGTGTTCCGCAAAGATCCGTTCTTGGCCCTGTACTTTTCTCTCTCTTCATCAATGATCTTCTGGCTTCTCTGCCTTCTTCCATCAGCTGCTCTCTTTACGCTGACGATCTGGCCATTTGGTCCTCCCTCCCCCTCGACCCCCACTGCGGTGGAGGCCTAACAAGGAGCTCTGTTTCGATTGGAGGGCTGGTGTCTTCCTCTCAATCCGAGCAAATGTGAGGCCTCCTTCTCAGCGGGCCCCCATCAAGCTAACTTCCATCTCATCCTGCTGTTACTCTGCTCCCGCCTCCGTTTCAATCCGACTCCAACTTTCCTTGAGGTCACCTACGACCGCACTCTTACCTTTTCTAAGTATATTTCTTCGCTGAAAGCCAAATTCTTCCCCCGTCTCAAGGCCTTACGCTGTATTTCTGCTTCCTCCATGGGGCCCCTCTGTTTTCTGTATAAATCTTTTCTTCGGCCCCTTCTCACTTTCGCTTCATCCGGATGGTTTCCTTTCTTAAGCGTTACCAATAACACCAAATTGGAACGCCTCCATCGAGCGGCTAGTCGCGCCATCACCGGATGCCTCTCGTCCTCCCTTATCCCTCTTCTTCTCTACCTTCCCTGCGAGCCACCCGGACTCATTTGTCTTATGCAAGATCGTCCTGGAGAGCTTTTTCGTCCACTCAACCGCTCGTGCTTCCTTCTACTTCTTCTAGGGAGGCTCTTCTTGCATGTCCTCTCTTTTCTCCTTGGAACCTGCCTTCCTTCACCGTGGAGTCCACCCTTTCCTTTCCATGCTCCCGCTCTGATCCCCCTCCCTTTCGTCAAGGTGCGGCTCTCGCCCACCTTGACTCTCTCTCCCCTCACGATCTGGTGCTCTGTTCATTTTGGCAAAGGCGGCTCCGGCGTTCTTGCCAACTGCTCTCTGTAACTACTCTTTCCTTTTCGGCAGGCCCAGTATGTTCAAGTTTTTCCGCTGAAGCCTGCACGCTTTTAGCTGGTCTCGGAAGCACCAGCAAGTCTGCCATTTCTCTTCTCTTATTATCTGACTCTCGTTCTGTCCTCTCCTCCATCTTTCCTCTTATTTCAGACTTTATGGCAGATCTGGCAGGAACTGTCTTCTCTCTCCTATTCTATCAGACTACAATGGGTCCCCGAACACTCGTTTCTCCCGGGCAACGACACGGCTGATGAGCTGGCCAGACGGAAAGCGCTACTTGCGCCCTTTGCAATCCCTTGTAGTCTCTCTTCTTTGATCTCTCGTATCCACTCTTCTCTTTTCTCGGACTGGAGGCGTACTGTGTCATCAAAATTCTTTGACACACAGGTTTCCTCGATTTCCATCGAGGAACTTGTGCTCTCTCGTCATGCTCGCTGTGTTCTCTCTCGTCTTCGCTGCAACGGACACAGCCTTATGTTAAGTTCTTATCTCTCTACGATTGGCACAATCGAGAATCCTTCCTGCGGAGCACGTGGACACTTCTCATCTCATTCTGCACTGTCCAGCTACGAACTCTTTGCGCCGCTCACTCTTTGGCGACTCTCTGTCTTTTTACGACCTCTGGTCCAGACCCTGGGGAGTTGCCCGGTTTCTGGGGCTCCATGGTCTTACACCATGCCCCCATCCCTCGGAAGGGTCGGGTAACCAACAATAACAACAACAACAACAAGCACACTTAGTTCTTCAACTTGGTTCCCGGTCAATCTTGACCAGATTTTGGTTGCTACCCATGCTGCGCTAAAGAAACGTTACCGCGAAGTCGCCAAGGCGGCTAAGTGCTTCGATACAAAAGTGCAAAGTAGGGGAAGATAATTCTTTTTTTCTCCATCATTTGCATCTGCGTTGAAGAGTCATTCCTGGCCCTGCGTTCGATATCAAAAGCCATCAGGCTGTCTATCCCTTCAGCTGGTTCAGGAATTCTACTGTTATTGCACAATGCATTCTAAATAGTGTAACAATGCATCCCAATTAGTTGAAAGCATGAGTAAGATAACGAGCAATACTTTCGAAAGCCCGTGAAGCGTTGCACTGCGCAATGCAGCCGAATGCCTGATGAGAACTTTGATCTTGTGAAAAATTTTGATTACTCTTCAATAGCTTGTCAATTACTTAGTAGTAAATCAATACATCGCATTTAAACCTTGGTAAGTCGTATCAAATCGATTATAGGTTTGAGAAAGAATCAAAGAAGTGTGGAGAGAGCGAACTTTCAATCACATACACCCAGTCAGTCCCTTCTGTTAGCGAACGTAAATCGAACTTCAAAAAACGTCGTAGTGGCGATTAACAAATATACACAATACTACTCAAATAAAATGAAAGTAACAAACAATGGAACGCTTTCGGTTTAAATCTAGCTTTAGGCTACAAAAAAACTTTCATCTTCTTTACCTTGACCGATATTGCAAGTTAGCAGAAATATATACGAGGTAAAGTGCATTACTGGAGTATGAATTCACAAACCTGGATTCGCGAGCACGGGGTTCAGTGTGTTTCACTATATCAGTTACACCACGGCATAAAAACTACACACGGTATTCTAAAGGATCGCGTCTCCAGCCTGTGAAAACTCTGAATTTTTTATGGCACTCACAACAAAATTAATTGACAAACGAAATAATTGTGAACATGCTGAAAGATATGTTTAAAATGATTACGTCACGATAAAATTAAGTGCATGGCAACCCTACAGTGCAAGAAAAGTTATTCCTCCTCTTCATCGGCAAGGAGGGCATCAGGCCTGGTCTTCGGATGACGATAAAGAACGTAGTGTTGAACAATAAAAATCACATCGAACATGATGGAAAACAATCCGAGTCCGAACTTGGTAGGATCTCCAAACACAAGATCCCATTCATCTACATTAAAACAGCAACCATTATTCAAAATACAAGTTGGAACGATTTACATCGAACTTTAGTCAGGAACCAATCCTCACATTGTGGAAGTTATTAACAAAACTCGAACATGTTTATAGCATATCCTCCATCTCAAACTGTAATTTCAAAAGGAAGGCTACGAAAAATCATCTGAGACTTGAAGCTGTATTTTTCAGATCAAATCTTTTATTTAATCTTATATATAAAGCGCAATTTTGTGTGTACGTGTATACGTACGTATGTGCGCGTTAACTACTCCGAAACTACAGGACGTATAAACATCAAACTTGGCATGATTGATCACTTCTTCAAGGTGAGCGTCACAAAGGGCGTTCGCAACGACTAAATGACGTCATAATTAAAGACAATTATTTTCTGACTTTGCATTTTTTGACCGAGAAACGCGATTTTTAGCTCAAATGAAAGCCAGCCGCGGCTTATCCTTCACAACAAATTTAATCATTTTGGGGTCTAAGATAACGTCAGAATTAATGCTACATTGTACAATTTGTTATCTGTACTTTCTCGAAAACTACTGGTCGTAGAAACGCGATTTCGCCAGGAGATATCAACAGGGTGCTTTCCATGAAAACAACCGTACAATAATTTAAGCTCATTTTACAATGCAACGAGCAATTCTTTATCCAAACACTTTAAGCCTTTTAAGCATGCTTCTTTTTGTCTTGCACGCTTAAAACTCGCTCTATGATATCACAATGCTGTCTGGTACGCTTAACACAAGTCTTTCGCTATCAGAGATCATTAACGATTTTTTCAAAAATTTTGCAACATTTTTTCAAAATTAGTTTACTTACAAAATGATTTATGACCTTTTTCTCAACAGATCTTCAAACCTTTTTAACAACTTCAACGTTATTTCAAGGTCATTCCAATGATATATATCAATGGTGACCACACTTGCCGCAATACAAAGCCAAAAACGATAGAGGCTATCACTGAAAAAGCAGCTAGGCAATCCCTAGTTTGTATTGACGCATTTTCCGTCCAGACAAAGAGTGAAGACAATTTATTTCTTTTTGGAGACCATCATTGTCAAAGCCGGAAACCATCACCTTTAGTATTTGTTTTTATATTACAAAAATTAAATTTTAAGGCCAGAGTGTAACTTTTACCCCTCCCAAACAGTGGTAAGCTGAGTAGAAACAAGTTTAATACCAAACGATCACAATAGGGTACAAACAGTTAATGTCGTTTGAAAGCTTGGAAAATTTGCTTTCCAACAATATGTAACTCTACTTAATTAAAGCTAAGGATTAGTTTACAATGGCTCGTCAGACATTAGTTGCCAAACATCATGCTCCATTTTTGGTTGAACAATTATCGTACTAAACCTAACAAACTTGCACTTGTTAAACAAAGTTAGTTCTTTGGTACATTTTGACTACTTTTCTTCACAAGCATAGTTCTTTCGCATTATCTGTCTACGTTTTCAAACACATTCATCAAAAAAGAAGTCTCTAAACATTTTTGAAATGTAGCATACCGGGAAAAACACACAAAATTTTGGTGTCTACACTTCACAAAATTGTGATTTCTAGAAAAAATCCTTTGATATATTTTGATTATTCTTCCTCGATGGCATAGCTCTCTGGCCTTATCTATAAAAACTTTCAAGAAGATTCATGGAAAAATCAACTCTAAACTATTTTACTATGAGGCCAACTACAAGCAAAACACTTGGTGTTCTCCCTAGAAAAAAAGATAGGGACTAAAAATAGTCGCTTAACCTTTACAAACAATGGTGTGAAGCTACATATCATCCAAAGGTTGAAGCAATTTCCCTTGGAAATAGGTGAAGCCGACACTCTCAGCTGATTTCACGTTTCCAACCTCGACATTGCCGCGATACCTGCTATTGCAACAATTTAACAGTGAGTGTTTCATTTCGGGTTAGTCTGCTCCTTGCGTGGCGGCGATTACCCCAAGACCAAACAACATGCGCGCAGACAGAGACGTTAGCTGATGTAAATGCGCCTACAGTCACGAAAAAGTCGTAGATAGTGGTCCTAATATCTAATAGCTTTATCCTGAAAACGCCAACTACCGGATATCCCACTTTTCTGTCTCCCAGCCAAAGGCCTCTTATGTAGCAGAGCCAGAGGCTACCTTCTGAGCTCTGCCAAGCCACATGCCCTGAGGAGCCTAATTTCTTTTTCTGCTTCCCCGCTAAACTTCTTGTGGCTGCCACAAACCTCTCCTCGTCCACTGCCACTGGCCCAGACTAAATCCCATGCTTGAGCACCTTCCTTGCTCTGGCATGGATTTTCCTCTATATATTTTCAATCTTTCCTGGTCTATGCATTCCTTTCTTTTCATCTGGAAAACATCTTCTATTTTTCTTATTCATACGATAAGAAAACCTCTTGACTTTTCTGCTTCCTTCCGGCCTATCTCTCTCACCTCTTGCATCTCAAAGCTGCTTAAATGCATCATTCTATCGCATCTACTCTTCTTTCTGGAGTCTATTCCATTTGCTCTCCCCGCCAGGCCGCTTTCCGCCCTGCATGGTCTACTCTCAATCACATTCATTTTATTTCCCAGTCCATTTCGAATGGGTTTAACAAACCTAAGCATGTTTCTCAGACGATACTTGTTACTATCGACTTCTCTAAAGCTTTCGAGTCTGTCTGGCATCCCATCCTTTTTTACAAACTTATTTTGGCTGGCCTCTCTTCTTACTTTGCTCATTGGACTCCATATTTCCTTTCTGATAGGCGCACTTGTGTAGTTTATCAAAATTGCAAAAGTTGCTCGAGTCCGTTGAGGTGCTTTGCAAGGATCCGTTCTTGGTTCTGTACTTTTCTCTCTTTTTATCAATGGTTTTCCTCTGTCTCTGCCTTCTTCCGTCAGCTGCTCTCTTTATGCTGGCCATTTGGTTCTCCTTCATCTCAGTCTCTGCTGCTGTGAAGCCCACACAAGGGACTCTAATTTGACTGGAGCGCTGGTCTGACCACTAGTGTCTATCTCTCAATCCAAGCAAATATCACGCCTCCTTCTCCTCAGTGGATCCCCACCAAGCTTACCTCCAGCCCCACCTCCTTTTATTCAACTCCCACTCTCTGCTTCAATCCCACTTGATTTCTTCTTTGGGTCACCTTTGACCACACTCTTTCCTTTTCTAAACATGTATCTTTGCTAAGGGCCAAGTTTTTCCTTTGTCTCAGGGTCTTACGGTGCATCTCTGCTTCCTTATGAGGCCCCTTCTAAGGAGTCCCTTTCTATTCTGTATAAAGCTTTTCTTCAGCCCCTTCTCACTTGAGGCTTCACTCGGATGGTTTCCTTCTTTAGCGTTACCAACGATACCAAATTGGAACGTCTTTACCGAGCGGCTAGTTGCGCCATCACTGGTTGCCTCTCCCACTTCTCCTCTCTAGGCATCTCTCCCTTCCCTACCAGTTACACCGACTCATTTTGCTCTGTCATCTTACAAGTCAGGTCTTTGTCTCCCAACCTCCTTTTCCATTTCAGGTTTGGCCACACTTGGAGTGAAACCAAGACTCTCCAGATCCTTCTGGAGAGCTTTTGCGTCTACTCAACCGCTCGTGTTTTCTTCTACTTTTCCTAGGAAGGCTCTATTTGCTTGCCCTCCCTCTCCTGTTTGGAACCTTCCTTCCTTCACTGTGGAGTTCTCCCCATGGTCCCGCTCTGATATCCCTTCTCTTTCTGGACAAGGTACAGCTCTCGCTCACCTTGACTCTCTTGCACCTCACAATCTGGTGATCTAAACTGATGGCTCTGTTCCTTACCCAGGGTCACAGGAGCCAACACTTTCCCCACATTTATTGAACTCAATCGATGTTGTCAAATATAACAGCAACAAAAAGTCGATCTCCACAAAATGGTCATCCAACAAATTTGAGGCAGACTACAAATTGACATAATTAGGGATTAGAAATTATAACTTCGTAAAGAGGTAATCTAACAAAACTGAAGAAAACCAACACTGGAAAATACATTTTTGTCTTATTCATGGTTAGGCATAGATCAAGAAATGAAGAAGTCAACTGATATAACAGTCACAAAGCGTCGTTCTGGAAAAAGGCCATTCAACAAGTTTTTGGTAAAAATAGACAATAATAATGGTCACAAAATATAACTTCAAAAAAAATTCATTTCACAAAACTGAAGAACACCAAGACCGACAAACATATTTTTCTTCCTTTCCCTTTAAATTGAAAATGGTCGGCATTCTTAAAATTTATAATTGTCTCCTACAAAGTAGCACTAATGCAGGGTAAATTTTTTGCTTCAAAATTGCTCAATCTGCCTACTGGGATCAGATTCAAAGCACATGGGAAGAGACATGGTCTCTTTTGTTCTACAACGAACTTGGGGAACATTGATGCGGTGGCCCATGAACTTGACGTCACGAATATCATTACAAGACTATGCCCATCCAGAAAAAGAGGACATATGGTGAGTCAAAGACTATATGACACCCTGCATAAAATAGCAGCATAAACAGTTTTTCTATTTGCCAAAAAATAGCTTTGCAGGCCAAACAATGGGGATTACAAATTTGAAAAAAGGCATAGCTTCTTTTGCTCTCAGCTATGCCTACACAGAAAACAAGGTGCAATAACAAATGGGAGCGCACCCAGTGCTGAAACATGCCGATTACATAATGTACTACTTCTGTATTTTTACAAACGATTACTGTTTTGACTCACCCTATACTTTAACTTTATTTTTTGCACTGTGCGCACTAAAAAACAAAATTTGGGGGTCGGGATGAGGGGAATAGAAGATATGTTTAACCCTCCATAATGTTTCTGACCAGACTCTTTTCTAAAGTACACTTGGTTTTAAAATGGGAATGAATTACGTGAAAAAACTATCAACTTTTTATTACAGTCCTTACAACTGCTTCTTATGTGGAGTCGGCTAAACTGAAGGGATCCCTGTGGGCAACGCCAGCAGAGCCTTTAATACTTTATAAAAATGCTTTCGTAGTACCATCGTCAGAGCGACAAAGCCAAAAATGCAGAATAGTTTTCTTACAAAAACGAATATCTCTGTATGCAAAATGTTGTCAAATTAGAACTCACTAGTGGCAAATTGGCATGCCACAGTCTTTCAGAGCACACCACTGCTTACCATTATTATAGGATTGCAATATCATCTGAAGAATACTTAATGATCCTCCAGTGAAATCCAACAAAACATTTCCTATACTCCATCCCACCGTACTCTTGCGTCTGTAGTTCATATAGACCTAAAACAAAATAATATTTGAGAATCGAACTAAGAAAGACCTATTGTTTCAAAGCACTTTAGACCATTGCAATCTTGAGCGAAGAAATAATTGAAACGTTCCTGACCTCCAACACCGTTCTTATTACATTTCTGAACTTTTGCTTGATTTGTATACGTAAAAATAAACTTTCTCCGCAGTACATTAAGCAAAGCTGCAAAAATTTTAGTACGGAAAAACAAACGAGATTTATCAAACACTTCACAAGAGACAACTGACTACGCAAACATGGCAAGGTTCCCGGCCTATCAATAAGCAACATTGAGTGAGCTTTACCCTTACCATTTCCAACGCTGAAATAGTTTATTATGCCCAATTTATCTTGGCTTTACCTAATAAAAAACAAAACGTATATGCTACAAAAAACCACAACAAAAGTCTACACCACAAAGCGAGGATTTTTTTCTTGTATATACCTGTGTTTACTCCTCCAAAACTACTGAGTGTACAAACGTCAAATTGGGCATGATTCATCACCATAGGGGGGTGACTGTTATAAGATGGTTGATGACAACAAATCTAATAAAAAAGCGCAAGTCTGTATGTACGTGTGTATGCAGACTGTTAAGGGAAAGGGTGGAAATTCTTACTATGAAAATGTCCCTTTTTAGTTGGAAATGTGTACCAATCCAACCAAATAGGTAGTTGTTTACAACCTGGATTGCATAAAAAGGTGGAAACTGAAGGGAAGAAAATTATGGCACTTTATGGGTGGCAATTCTAAAACTTGTCAATGTGGCCATACCACCTTTATAAAATTACCACTGAAAAGTATGGAAAAATAAAATGAATCATCATACTATTTTTGGTTTGGAATGTAACATTATTTTGATGTGTGTTGTGAAACCACATGTAACAAGAAAAAAGTGTTATTGTAAAATACAATTGTCATATCATTGCTTATTTATTTTTTGTAAGATCGTTAGTTTTTCTCCCTTTTGTCAACGATGTCTAAACACATCATTTTGAATTTGGTTATCCGCGATCGGTCAAAACAGTTATTTCTTTTCGGTAATTTGATTTAGCAAACAAATGTGACTGATCGCCATAATTAATCATAATTTAAGTGTAGTTTTTATGAAAAATAATGAGTATTTCTTGCATTCTTTTAATCAGGAAATTGTGCAGTTGATGTTTGCATGTGTTAAAGACTAAATGAAGAAAGACTTTTAACGTAAAAGTGGCTGGCTAGTGCAGATCTTGTGCAAAATTAAATCTTCCATTCGTGTGTTTGTTCCTCTTTAGCAACTTGGATCATATGTCTGTTAGGCCACTTAAGATGTATAGTAGCATAAGTTAAAGATTACTAAAAGATTTTGCTTGAAATTAACAGCCAGTTGACAAGGTAAAACACCAAATTGTAGCCTAGACATTGTGAAATGAAGAACTATTGCCAACTTTTATAAACTAGTTCTCTGATTAGAGCTTTTACCAACTTTTTGACAGAGCAGCGTTTTTCGGGGAGCTCTAAGTCTAGGGATATGGTGGAACCAGCTGCTGTATATATTGTTAAAACTGACATTTTTTAGAACGTAAATTCGTGAGAAATGGCAATCTTTTTGTCAATGGCATTTTACCTGCCGAGTTTACATTGCCGTCACCATTTATGCATATTTAAATAGAAATTGAACATTGCAGAAGGCAGGGTATTCATCTTTTCAAAGCTTTTTGTCTGACACTTTTTAAAAGAATCCGCCAGAAATAGAGTGAAAAAGATAAAGTGAATGACTTATCTAAGAGACACAGTTGACGAAAAAAAAAGCTCGATCATGATAGGTAAAAGAAGCAACCAATAGAAGGAGTGGAAACCAATGTGTGATTTTTAGGTCATACAAAAATGCCTTTTGTTTACATAAATTACATTTGGATGTTTTGATGTAAGTGGCTTCAAGGGTAGAGAGATGAAAAGCAGTATGGCCTCGGGCAAGAATGAAAAATTCGCCATTGTTGTATTCACAAGCACATGACGGATTTTGCAAAAGATGTTGCCCTATAGCGGAGAAAGAAGTTTGCTTTGGTCTTGAGAAGTATGTCCCTGAAGAATGATTTTAGGTACATGCTACTTAATCCTCTGTTACAGCCTTTGGGAAGTACAACCCACGTACAGACTATCACAGTAGCACAGAAATTGACAAAGAATGTTGCTTTGATGTGAAGCAGGTATTACATCCTTTTGAGCAGCAAGTAAAAACTATCTGGTGTGTAGACAATGCGTGGCTTAACCACAACGTAACAACGTTTGACAACTGTTTTAAATTGCATTTCATACCTCATCGAAACATTGCCCAGCCATGGCAAGTGAAGATAAACTGGGCATTTTTTGGACCTGATTGTGTTAGTCTGCAAAACTGATTCATCATTCTGATTATAGCAGTGTTAATTACAACTTCAGGGTAGCCATTGTTGATCAGGATTGAATAAATGCTAGAAAGTTTATTTTGAAGAGTAGATCTTCCATTTCATGGGACAAAAAGAATTTCACCAAATATATTGGCCAGTGAAAGTCGGCTTTCTGTAGACAAGTGTAACAAATTGGCAATCGCTCTTTTCTACCAAGACGTCGAGAAAGAGCAAAGTCTGATTGCATTCTTTTTCACAAATAAAATGAAGCAATGAATGAAGAGAATATAATTGAGAGAAAAACTCATGGCATTCATCTTTGTCGTTGAAAGCTGCAAAAGTATCATCAACATATTGATAATACATAAGAGGTTTGTTCACTCTTTTGAAAAGCAAAGCTTCATAATAGCTGACAAAAATGTTAGCAAGAGATGAGTCAAGAGGGGAACTCATAGCCACGCCATCTATCTGCCAGTGCGTTATATAATTGAAACTGAATTTATGGAGGAAGTAGTCATTTGCATCAGCTCAACAAAAATTGCAAGAGGAAAGGAGGCGGAGTAAGCTTGGGACTACACAGAGCATCAGTGCAGATTTTAATGGTTTCTGCAGGCGGAACGTTGGTGAAAAGGCTGCAGACGTCATAGGAGCAGGGAAAGACAGATGGAGGAAAGTTAAAGGTGCTGACCTTGTCAGCAAAAGTAAAGGAATCGGAAAGACAGTGAGTAGAATAAAGTGAAAGGACAGGATTAATAACTGACATAAGCCATTGGGCTAATTGATGATGTGCTGAGCCAGTCTTTGACAAGATAGGACATAGGGGTACATCCTTCTTGTGGATTTTTTGCAAGCCATACATTTGGGGCCGTTGAGAACCAGTTGGTCGAATACTGTTGTAAATTTTGAATGGGAGAAGGCCATCTTTCTCGAGTTGAAGCAACCATCTTTGAATATGAGTTCAATCTTCAGTGTCAGTTTTGGAAGAAGGGCCGAGATTTTCAAATCTAGAGCTGTCTTGTAAAATAAAATTTATTTTTGAAATGTACAAGGTCATCAATATTTAGCATTACAATCTATATTAAATCAAATTTTTCCAACGTTTTCCTATTTTTATAGATTTGGAAACTACATATGCAACCCTAAGGTAAAATAGAAAATTTTGCTCAAAAATGATCACCAACATCATACTGTACCATACAGCAATCTATTACATCATGTCAATAACCCACGACCGGTTTCAACCTTATTGGGTCTCATCAGGCAGGTGTAAAAAACACTCAATAATAAACATGCTGAAATAAAACAAATTTGCTATTGGGTGCAAAAAAAAAATGCAATAAAAACAATATGATTCAGCAATACCTATATCATGGGGGTCTCATTTAAGGACACACACACACACACACACATGACATGAACAACAAGTCACATCGGTAAGCCCTAATAGGGGTGTAGGATCATTGTCAAGACTTATCATTCCATAGAATATAGAGGCTGCTAGTTGCTAATTAGCATTTTCAAGCAGATCTCCTATTAAGAGGGATCTGCCTCCAGCATCACACTAAGGTAAAATAGAAAAAATTTGCTCAAAAATGATCACCAACACCATACTGTACCATACAGCAATCTATTACATCATGTCAATAACCTGCGACCGGTTTCGACCTTATTGGGTCTCATCAGACAGGTGTAAAAAACACTCAATAATAAACATGCTGAAATAAAACAAATTTGCTATTGGGTGCAAAAAAAAATGCAATAAAAACAATTGCAATAAAAACATTAAAAGGGAAACTTTAAAAAGGAAATTTGTACAAACCTGAATTGCCCAGAGTGTAATTTGTGACACATGTAAGTCGTTTCCTAAACATCTTCAGTTGGTTATCGACGCAAAGGGTGGACATGTTGAATGATTTTTTTTTCTATTAATTTTCTTTAACATTACATTTGTATTACTTGTAAATTTTGTTTACCTTCGAAAATATAACCTGTTTAAGTTGTAACGATAAATATTGATGACCCTGTAGTCACTTTCATTCATTATGACAACTGCAGAACCTTTGTCAGGTTTAGTGACATGGATATTTTTGTTGCATCTTAGGGATCTGCTTGCCTGGATGCACTTTTTTAAAATAAGAAAGTTGCCAATGTTGATTAGGTTACCACAGTTGTAAGCATGAGCGAGGGGTGGAGCATTTTCAAAAGTTGAAGATCTTGTATCCTGGATTAAATTTTTGAAACTTATAATTTTGCATAATGTGTTTTCCAAACAAACACAAAAATCTTTTTTTATTGCAGAACAACTTTTTCATAGCGAGAATTTTGCTATTTTGCACTCTCAACAAACATGAAAAATTTTTTGGTTTATTTTTTGCTGCTGTCATGCCGTTTTGGGGAGTCATTGCCCTTTATTCTGCCCCACATATGCTACTGTTTCTTTGATATCATTCAAACATGTGCAATGTTATAATGCTGATCACTGGTTCACAATTGCAGTAAGATGCCAATGTTCTTAACATATGAATAAGCACTGCAGTTGTGTATTATTTGAAAAATGTAACTATAAACATAAAATATCATTTAAGCATGTGTGTTGTGTAACTGCAACGGTTTGCGTCAGAACTTGCATAAATAGAAAAACCTGATTGAGACACCCACAGTACAACCAGTTGTGTGATTCATGGGGTGTAGATACAGAAGTGTTACAGATTTATTTAGGGGACTGCACGATTTGAATTTCACCAAAATTGTTTTCAGCCTTTTGCACTGCTTAGTGGTAACTATACTTGACCCCAACTACAAACCATCAAAAACTTACGAGGCTCATTATAGTTCATGTCACACAACTTTTTATCTCAGGCAAGCCGTTTCTAAACACAAGTCTAGGTTTGACTTAGTTTAATGGGCTATGAAATGGTATTCTAGTACACCTAATATACTTAGCTAAAGGCAGATATTATCATTTACACTAGGAATTATTTAATCCAGTGGCTCTCATACTGTGTGCTGTGATGCCTTAGGGAATTTTTTTCAATTTTGCAAGGGGTTCTTTCAATAACTTGTATTTGTGCCCATAATTTTTGTTTTCAGTAAAATATTGTGTTGGTTGGACTGGTGCAATAAAGTTGGACATACCTTCAAATGCATGCAAGTTCAATGCTCTGGTTTATGCATTACACATGAGACAAAGTTTTGATCTTACACTAAAACTGTTACTGCTCACTGCAATTGTAAGCTATTAAACAACTTTTTGATGTTAGTAATTGATATTAAAGAAAGCAATGTATTGTGTACTAACAAATGTGCTAGTAGCACAATAATAATAATAATAGTAACCTAGCGATCTAAAAATCGCAAAGTACTTCAAATCTTGATTTGTTGAAAAAAAGAAAAAGATGTAAAGATCAAAATTTAGTGGCCTTTGATTATAGGCATAAAAGTAAGAGGCCTTGGGGTCTGAAACTCCTTATAAATATGGTCAACCCTCACCAGCCTCTCATAAATTTCACATAGTTGGTGGATAAAGTGTGTTTTAAGAAAAAATATTCATTTTCAAAAAGTTACTTCCCAGAAAAAAGTCTTCAACCTTGTTTTGGATCAAAAATGGAAAGCTGTTTTTTTCAAGAAGTTGATCTCCAAAAAAAATTCTTTTTCCGTTTTTTCCCACACATAACAAAGTGCTACATGAGATAACAAAAGTATTTTCAAATAGGCTCTCCTGACTTGTAATAAGTGACACTTAAGAAAACAAATGAGTTATGGTGATTTTGCTGTTTTTAGATCAAGCTGCATGCTTTGTGAAGACTTGGTAAACAAAACTTAAGTTTTCATGGCGATCCAAGGACACCAAATCTTAGTAACTACACCTATTACATATGTTCCATGAAACAAAAAAGGTTGGTTTTCTCAGAATTTTGAAACAGCGGCTTTAACTAAGCATTTACAAAAAACGAGAGAGCTATTTGCTCACAATCAGCAAAAATTGCTCCATCAACACCAACTACAATTAAGTTTTTGTGGGATGGTTTTGTCTGCTCCAGTGGAGTATATTTTAACTCAAAGTGGGTTAGTTATGTGACATCAAGCTAGATATTATCTTATGAAATAGTTAGCGATCATTGTGTATCTAAAATCTGATGCAAATATGCAACAACAAAATCAAGGGTACAAATTCTTTTTTTCCTTATTTGTGGCAAAAAATTTAAATATTTGTGTTTTCTTATTTTGACACAACGCAAAAATTTTTCTTGTCTTGACTGTGCTGTGTCAAGGTCTTGATCTTGGTCTGAAACAAGCCAGTCTTCACTAAAACACTGGTTGGAATCAGATATTCACAAATTTATCCTCTATATCTTATAATTATAATGACAATAGTTTTGCCAGCATTGCCATAGCAGTACATCTTGACATGTGCTATCTTTCAGAATCTGTTTTCTCAGATCTAAAATTTACCGCAAAAAGCAAAGCATAGCTAACCACATTCAATAGTGGGGACTACATGACTCTTTTGGTGTTTTTTGTAACACTTCAAAAACGCTCAAAAATTTTTTTATTTGCTGGTTTCACCTTCTACAGCAGGTTTTTTTTAAAGTTTGGTGTCAACTGATCAAGGGAAGTCTCCAAAATTCATAAATTTCTCACAACCATTTAACAAAATTTTGCAAACCTACAGTAGCAAGCAAAAAGATCAGAACGCTTGTTTTAAAGTGAGGAAATTCATCATAACAAATCTCGTATATCACAAAAAAATTTTAAACTTTCAGAATTTATTTTAGATGTCATGTGTAATGAAATAAAAAACTCATTTTATTTGTGCAAGTAGCTAAGAAATGACTTTAGTTAAAACGTGGATTTCACAACAATTTCTTCACAATAAATAATTTTTTTAACGATTTTCATAAAAAACATCATTTTTGCTAATTTGTGGCTTGTGTGATGTAGTTAGAAGAAAAAGTTGTATTGGAGTGGATATAAACTTGGGTCTTCTGAGTATTTAAAGCCAAAAACCAACTTTCTAGCTTAACTAGCTTTAAAGTTATGAGATATTCATAAATTTGGGGGAGCTCAAAATTTTTGGGGGTGTTTAGCCACCAGGGTGTAAGTGGCAAAACCCCTAAACAACTTTGGAAGGTCAGTTTTTGCAGTAGTTTTCCTAGGTCTACCAGGTGATTTTTTTGCTTCCCATGACCCAGTTTCTTCGAATTTCTTCAAAATGCCATGAATAACATCCTTGGACTTCTTAACAATGTTGGTAATCTCACCTATTGAATGCTTATCTTCATTACGTAACTTTATTATCAGTTTTCTACGTTCCAAAGATGTCAAAGCGTTTTTAGGCATAAGAACAGTGTGAAAATTTAATACAAATTTACCCAAAACTTATTTTCAACACACTAAAACATACTAAAATTGTATGAATTTCTAAGACGTTCTGATTTTTTTGATCGCAAATTTTACTAATATTTTTCATTAACCTTGTTATAAGTTACTAATTAAATTGTTTATCAAAAAATTAGTCTTTTTATTTCACTTCACATGACATCTATAATAAATTCTGAAAGTTTAAGATTTTTTTGTGATATATATGATTAGTTATGATGAATTTCCTCACTTTAAAACTAGTGTTGTGATCTTTTTGCTCGCTACTGTATATTAGGTACCATCAAATGCCAAATTCAAAAACCCACATTATTCCATATAATCTTTAAACACACAATTAACGTGAAGACATCTCAGTTAAAACAGATGTAGCAACTGGTAACACTGTCTTCAACCAGCTGGTAACAGATTAGCTGTGCAATTTAGCACCTGAACTCGGTTACCTTTTCTGGGAAATCTTTAGAAAAGTTCTTCTCTTATAACTCAGGCTCACTTAATAAAGCATTAGATTTTAAAATGGTTGCAAGAGGGTATGAGCAATCGAATATGACACAAAACAAGAAGAGTGGTTAAGCAGATTGGACCAAACAAGCAAGGAGTCATTGACAAACCAAAAAAGGCATAATGCTGCTAAAAACTTTAGGAACCTGAGATGAATCTGGTCACCTTAGTTAACAGAAACAAAACTCAATTTTAAAACATTGGATCTCTGTTTCACTGTGTAGCCCATCCTCTTACAATTATGTCGCTTTTGATATGTTAAAGCCATTCTTTTGTTATGAAGTTTGGTTTTTGTAGAATTAAAATTCATCAAGCAACTTCACAATATCAATTTTAAAAAATGCAGATATTTGCACTGCTAGAGGCATACTTTTTGTCTTAAAAACATGAAAATTCGTAGAGAACCTCCAATTTTAAGGTACAGCAATATAAAAATATGCACTCCTATAGGTTTAGGGGCAAAGATTTTAAAAATCAAAGCAGTATTTGGAAAAGTGAACAAAAACACTCGTATTTTAGGGTCATTTCTTAAAAGCACCCCATTTTAATTCTGCATACATCAAACTTGAAAACAATTTTTTAGGATCAATTAAGGTTAATTTTTCATATACTTAAATTTGCCAGAAATGTTTTTTTGCAAACGTGTATAATTGGCATGAAAATATGGTAATAAAATCGTAAAAATTACAGAATTTACCAGCTCAATATCAAGTTACCACAAATTCAATTTGGTTGCATACACTTTTGTTATCTCATGATAATTACTTCCTTATTAAATACACATATTTTCATATAATTTGTAAATAGCTGCAAGAGTTATTGAAAATTAAACTAGTTTACTCGAACTTAAAAATCTCTTGATAGAATAGCTCAGAGTTTGTTGTAAAAAATTCCAAAATGAATAGTGGCATTACAACCACCAATATATTTTAAACAAACAAATATAAGTGTTTTCATTCTATGAAAGAAGTGCCTAGGGAAACTGGAACAATCCCGAAAGCCAGCAGCCACGTCAACCCAACCCAAACAAGGCAGGAAACCACATCACCATGTTAAGGTGACTGTTGACTGGTGTAACAATCACTCATCTTCCTCTTTGCGGATCCCTTGATTCTCTGCTCTGTGGTCAGATTGCACTCACTCCTGGTCTGGCCTACCTTCTCCTGATGACTTGCATGCTAATGGTGGCATTGCCATTTTTGTCAGGCTGGGCCTATCCTTCTCTGATCTTTCTTCCTCCTCTTTCTTAACTACACTCCTGCTCAAACTATGTAGGGATCAACATCTTTCTAAACTCTTCCTCCCTCTCTTTTATTAATGTTTATGCTTCTTCAATTTGCTTTTCTTCCATGGAGAGAAGAATTGACTCCATCTCCCCCTTCATTCTCTTCTCCTCCAAAAGTCTCTTTACTTAGTAAAACTTTAACTGCCATCACCTCCTCTGGCACTCTAAAAATAATTCTAAACTCTGGGGGGAAAAATATTCGATTGGATCATAGCCTGACCTTTTTCCTCTCAACTACCCTGACACGATTCTCCATCATTTCCTTGGCAGTTGCTCCTCCACTAACATCTCCTTTGGTTCCTCCTCTCTTGCACCTGAGAGATGCTTCAGGACTTGGAATCTGATCACAGACCGATTCTTCTGTCTCCATTTCTCTGCTCTTCCATCTCTATAAATGTTTCCCTTCCTTCAATTTTAAAGCACTCATTGAAATGACTTTGTGTTCTACTGCGACTCTTACTGTCCTTTTGCAGAGGAATACTTCTCTCTTTCCTCTGCTGCAACTCTCTTTACTTCTCTGGCATTAAATGTGGCCAAATCTTCCATCTTTTTTGACAACATCAAATGCCAATCACAAGCATGGCAGTTTCCTAGAAGTGGAAGAAGCAGTAAGCAAAATACATAAGACTTTGGTGCCACTCATAGAAGTGAAGATCATCAGACTTACATCTCTGCTTCCCAACATGCCTGGTCTGTCATTGCCAAGGCTGAGGCATGGCAGGTGATGTGCTCATCTCTCTTTCCTAAATCTGTGTATTCTCTTTTCCATTCTATTGCTGGTTCTTCTTCTTCCTCCTCTAGCTTCCCCAACTGTTTCTCTCCCAGAGTATCACCTTTGGTCTATGCCAACTACCGGATATCCCACTTTTCTGTCTCCCAGCCAAAGGCCTCTTATGTAGCAGAGCCAGAGGCTACCTTCTGAGCTCTGCCAAGCCACATGCCCTGAGGAGCCTAATTTCTTTTTCTGCTTCCCCGCTAAACTTCTTGTGGCTGCCACAAACCTCTCCTCGTCCACTGCCACTGGCCCAGACTAAACCCCATGCTTGAGCACCTTCCTTGCTCTGGCATGGATTTTCCTCTATATATTTTCAATCTTTCCTGGTCTATGCATTCCTTTCTTTTCATCTGGAAAATATCTTCTATTTTTCTTATCGATATGACAAGAAAGCCTCTTGACTTTTCTGCTTCCTTCTGGCCTATCTCTCTCACCTCTTGTATCTCAAAGCTGCTTAAATGCATCATTCTATCACATCTACTCTTCTCTCTGAAGTCTAACTCCATTCTCTCTCCCTGCCAGGCTTGTTTCCATTCTGCATGGTCTACTCTCAATCACATTCATTTTCTTTCTCAGTCCATTTCAAATGGGTTTAACAAACCCAAGCATGTTTCTCAGACGATACTTGTTACTATCGACTTCTCTAAAGCTTTCGAGTCTGTCTGGCAACCCACCTTTTTTCATTAACTTATGTTGGCTGGCCTCTCTTCTTACTTTGCTCATTGGACTCCATATTTCCTTTCTGATAGGTGTGCTTGTGTGGTTTATCAAAATCACAAAAGTTACTCCTTCTGAGTTTGTTGAGATGTCCTGCAAGGATCCGTTCTTGGTCACACACATTTCACTCTTTTTATCAATGGTTTTCCTATGTCTCTGCCTTCTTCAGTCAGCTGCTCTCTTTATGCTGATAACCTGTCCATTTGATGGCATCCCATAGTGATCGGTTTTGGATATTCTGTTGTTTAACATCTATATTCATGACTTAATTGTTTTAACCTTCTGCAAATATGCTTATGCTGATGACTTGGGCATTAATAAACTCTGCTAGAAATTGACAAGCACTTTATCAGCCTACCTTCAGAAGAGGTTAAAATTCAGCAAAACAAAAATGGTATCACTGGCCTTCTACTTGAAATAACTGAGAGGTTCAACGTGACAGTGTAATTAACACTTTCGCTGCGTTATCACATCAATTCACATGATGTGAGATTTTGCACAGGCTGCGGTGTCACGTGAATTAACGTGATTCAAAAAACTGTCAACGTTCACTGCTATACTCACATGATTCAACCATTTACAGGACTTTGCACATGGCACAATCATTCACACACACATTCCAGACCCTTTGACGTCACAAATCAGTTTTGTGTTGGATTTTTGAACTTTTCTCTCAATTGCTATGAGGGGGAGGAAGATCTGTCTTGCTATTTTACTATGATATCAGTTTAGGGCATTAGTTTTCTTGCTTTTCTGTGCTTTGTTGTAAAATCTTTTGCAAAATTTGTTGTAAAAAGTAACTTTTGTAAAAGATTGCAACTTTGCAAATATCCATGCTTTGCTGAATCTTGGTGATATGTTTCGGATAATATAATTAAATGTCCTATTTTGAACAACTAATAAAATTTTTAAATTATAGATCAGAAAATGAATCAATAAAATAGAAGTAGTAATAGCAATAATTTTATTTAATAACGAATTAGATATGAATAACAAATGATATAAAGGAAAACTGAACACTATTTGTGATGCTTGTTGCTATAAAACCAAACAGTGAAAGCAGCTCTGCACATGGGAGTCACACAGTGTGTAACGCCCGACGCAGCAAAAGTGATAACTTCATATTGCATATTGTCACTAGATGCTTGCGTTCTACTCCAAGGGACGATTTACTAAGTTTTTAAGTCATCCAGCCTGCTGGGCTTGGTTGCTTAAAAGCTACTAACTTCCTGTCAAATTGGAGCATCAGGAACGATGATCCCTTACTATATGATAAGTTGACCAGGCAACCTAGTCTGGGGATAAAAAATTAAAATCAAGACTTCCATTTGTGACTGCCACACAATTATTACTAAACATTATCCATGCTCTTAATATCCATCTGCCTGTTTGAAGAGACTTCAAATGGAGCTCAAAATACTGGGATAGCTCATCAGTACTTCACCTTTTCATTGCCAGGTTGGGATTAAGCTTACCTAGACTGGCCAGGGTGCCTCTTAACTGCGTCTGAACTGGTGTGAATGGCTTCTGCTCTGCATCCACAAATGGAGGCTTGTTTCTTCATTAATTTGCAAGCATGGCAAGAATGAGCATACTGCAGACTACGTAATTTTAAAGTGTCCAAACACTGCACACCAGCTATAAGAATAGGTCTTGAATGAATTGACAAGGAAATGCACACCATTAATGACATATTTTACTGCAAAATGCTCTTCAACAATAAAATTGTCATCAAAATGACATGCAAAAAATTTGTAATGAACAGCATACTCTTCATCTTGTGCAGCCATCTTGAAATGGACGATTTTTATGCACTCTGAACAAAGAGATGATACTTCTGGTGCTTAATAGATGATACTTTACAATACTAGTGCTATTATTGGCTTTTTACAAAAATCACAAGTTTCTTGTATCCAGTAGGAAAATTCTTCAATTAACAATGAAACATGACGTATGGCAACCAATTTTGATCAGCCTATATATACTAATTCTTAGCCATAGGTAATTAGTGTCGCATATTGCAGGAAACCTAACTTCTTAAACTTTCAAATGACGATAATTGTTAGAACATTACCACAGCCTTTATATATTAGGCTTACCTGTTTTTAAACAGCTTACAACGTTTGGGGTTGGGTAAAAAATTATTCTACAGGTGTTGAAGTTCAATTTTCGTAGCATAAAAACAAATAGTAAAAGAGCATGTCATACATCATTGGAATTGGGTAGAAATGACCTTCAATCTATTAAAACAATTCTGAAAATCGGTTGAAAAATGAAGTAAAAAATCAGTTTTTAGGTAAACTGATGTTGTAAAAATGTAGCAATTTTTGAAAAAATCATCATATACTGATCTCTGGTTGATTGTACAAGAAACTATTATGACATTTTAGAGAGAGTTTGAGCATGCAAAAAACAGCAAAAAAGCATGCTTAGAAAGCTTAAAAATGAAATCTGCTGTTACATCATCAATACAGCTTTAATTGCTGTACTTTTTGTTATCAAAGGCATCTTATTTTTGTCGGTCACCAGATTGCAGTTTGCTAAGTGCATCTTATCTATGTCTCTTGAAAAAACTGTTAACTGCGTTTCCATGATCAGTAGTTTTTGAGAAAATCAAGAAACAATGGCTGCCAATATACTTCGGCACACGGTATAGTTGGGAAAAAACTAACAACTTTAATCCAAAAATAACAGCCAAGCAACTTGTTAAAAACATACTGTGAACATTTGCAGTACGTTTTTAACAAGTTGCTTGGCTGTTATTTTTGGATTAAAGTTATTAGTTTTTTCCCAACTATACCATGTGCCGAAGTATATTGGCAGCCATTATAGGATAACAACTAAAAAACTGGTATGCAAACTCGAGTTGCTACAACAAAAAGAAGTGAGACACAAAGAAGCAATAGTTTTTTTGGAAAAGTGTAGCATTTATAATTTACATCCAAAATTTCTAAGATTTTGACTCTACAAACCTGGATTGACTGATTTTGCTGCAGCGTGTAAATTTCGCTGCACTCTATTACTAAAAGAAATAAAGTTTCACAAAGGAAAAATTAAAGCCGCCCAACATGATATGACTCTAAGAATACAAGAAGTTTGGAATAAGGTTTCTAGTTTCACAGCAATTTTGGTAAATAGGTTTCTACAAAGAGTAAAAAAGAAAGAAGAAAATACCATGCAATTAAATCTTAGAAAGAAACTCAAAAACCTTGGACTCGTGGAAACATTGCCTGTTGATGTAGAGCACAATCTTTCCAGCAGGATACTGACTGAAGCAGAGTCAAAGCTATTGAACAAAGGACTGGATTTTAGCCTTTATCCTTCTAGGCTAGACGTACAACTAATCCGTGCTGAATTTAAAAATCTTTATTCAAAAATACGTATCCTATTATCAACGTCACAATGCTTGATCTTAAAACAAAAACTTATAAGATTGTACAGTTGCTTTGTGTCTAGTTATTTTCATAAAAACGTCACAAACTAAGTAGATCTATTCTCAGTGAAGAGCAAAATTGTGCGTTAAAATCTTTAAAAAAAGATTGTGACATAGTTATTACTAAGCCTGACAAAGGCAACGACGTAGTTATTTTGAATCGCAATGATTATGTTGACAAGATGCATAAAATTTTAGACGATTGTACTAAATTTATGACTTGCAATCAAGACACAAACCTATCTAATCTTACTAAATTTCAACAATCTCGTTACTATCTTAATTCCAAAACAGCATTGTGCAGTGAAATCTACTCAAGAATATATCCCACTTCTACAACCACTCCTTCTCTATACGGATTACCAAAACTACACAAACCTGGAATTCCCCTGAGACCAATTCTTTCCTCTAGTGGGTCCTTTAATCATGAATGTGCCTGGTAGTAGTAGTTATTCAGTTTTTATCTGGTGTTTTCCCTTTAGCAGAGATGGCCGGATTTACCCCATTCCTTCTGCAATTTCTCGCACTTCGTCCCTTCACTTGTCTCGTCTCAGAGCATCCTCCTTCTTCAAACCAATCTTCTCTGTCTCCTCTTCCACTTGCTTCTTCCAGGTCTTCTTGTGGTGGTTATCGCAATCTCTCACAAACATCAGACAACTTCCCACCAACACCCCAGACACCTTCACCTTTCTTTCCAAAATTTCCAATCATAATTTTGCCAACCAAACCATGGTGTCATTGGACGTCAAAAGCCTTTTTACCAACATTCCTCTCTCATTTACTTTAAACCTCATACTCGAATCCATTTATGTTGATAACACTACAGAGTGGAATGACCTTAACAAAAGTAGATTACTGAAGCTATTGAGCTGGTCAACAAAAAACACAACTTTTCAATTCAATAATAAATTCTACAAACAGCTAGACGATGTGGCCATGGGCTCCCCCATTGGACCCCTACTAGCTGACATCATGATGAATTATGTAATTGATAAAGTGATCGAAAGCATGCCCCTAGACCATCAACCAAAGTTCTTTTGTCGCTATGTTGACGATTGTTTTGCTACTTTTACTAATACCTCCTCTATTGAGGTATTTCTTTGTAATCATAACAGTGTGCACAGTCAAATTCAGTTTACCAAGAAAGTAGAATCGCACAACTCTCTGGCTTTTCTTGATGTTCTCATCAAAAAAACTGACAAAGGAATTAAAACTAGCACCTACCACAAACCCACACGCACTGGACACCTTACAAAATTTTCTAGCTTTTCCCCTCTTCGTTACAAGCGACATCTAGTAAACTCCCTTCTTCATCGTTCCTATTCTATCTGCAATTCCTATTCTCAAATTGATACAGAATTTTGTTTCATCAAAAACACACTTTTGTGGAATGAATATCCATCTGGCTTCATCGATAAATGCATCAGGCAATTTCTTAACAAAAAGTTTGCTCCTCGGACTCCTTTCATTCAAAAGAATCCCTCCAAATATTTTTTATTCAAGTTACCTTACCTAGGAAATATCTCCCATCACGTTGAGAAAGAATTAAAAGAATTTATTGACAAGCATTTACCAGATACCATGTTTAGATTCGTCCATGTTACCAAAAACCTCAAGCAACAACTACACTTCAAAGATCCCCAACCCCAGTTATTAAGAAGCAACGTAGTATACCGGTTACACTGTTCTTGTGGTTCTTTCTATATTGGTCAAACTTGCCGGAATTTAGTAAAACCCCTGGTTGAGCATCAGACTAGTCTCAACTCGGAAGTTTGTAACCATTTACAATCAAATCCAAATCACAGAGTTGACTTCAACAACCCACAAATTCTCACCAGCTCTCCTAACAAATCCAAACTCCTCATTCTAGAATCTCTTTACATTCAGCAGTTGAAACCTAGTTTAAATTTAGACTCCAAATCCTTTCCTCTCCGTTTATTTAACACGTGACCATCGCTTCTTGCGTGTTCATTTCTGTGTCAGTATGGCGTAGTTGCTAGCCAACCTGTTTGAGGTACATTATTTGCATTGAAAATGGCACCAGTTGAGGGCTGAAACGTTTGCAGTATGTTTTTAACAAGTTGCTTGGCTGTTATTTTTGGATTCAAGAAAACAAATTTTACAATTAATCGTAAATATGTCATCATCTGAGATCATAAAAAAATAAAATTTGCTGAAGTTGGTAAAGTCAGATATTGGCTATCACTTAAGCAAAGAATAGCTTTTCTCAGTTAAAAATGTGATTTCTAAAATATTATCGTTGATTGTGATGTCATGGTGACATCATGAACCCCTCATGACATTCACCCCAGAATGGTGATTACTTGTCCCAAGTTTCATGTTCATATGTCCAGTAGTTTTGGAGGAGTTAAAACACACAGATAGAATTGTGCTTTATAGTATACATTTTCGTATAAATACAGATGTTGGCAAAAAAAACGTATCTGGCAAATTTAAACATGTGAAAAATTAACCTCAATTGATCCCAAAAAAATCTTTGCCCCTAAAACTACAGGAATGCATATTTTCATATTTCTTTGCCTCAAAAATTCAATAGCCTATACCCATTTTTATGTTTGTAAGACAAAAAGTTGTGCTACAGTGAAAATTTCTGCAGATATCTTCAAATCACTTGATAAATTTCAATTCTACAAAAATCAAAACTTCATAAAAAAAACAATGGCTTTCACATATCAAAAATGAAAATGTGAAAGGGTAGGTTACATAATTTTCATATTTTGACTATATTATAACAGAATGACCACAACTAGGATCAATGGTATCCTGAAGCTGCACAATTTAAATTATAGTTTATGACTAGCGTTGGAACAAGAACTTTAACTTGCCAATGATTTCCCACATTAAGGTGGATTATACTTCAGTGTACTCGACAGAGTTGAATTTCTGATACTTTTCTTTTACCTGAACTGAATAAGCTTGACTATTGGAGGGACATACGCTCTGCTTGTGAAGTAAAATAAATTGAAACTTTTGATAAAGCTGTCGATGAAGAATCCTCACATACAATGATTCAAGAATGCTTGTAGTTTGAAAAAGCCCATCTTCTAAATTACATAATATCAGAGTGGTATCTTGTGTGTTTTGCACTGAAGTTATTTGACACCACGATTACCATGAAATTTAACACCTCTAAAGTCTGGTGAAAAGCAGCTAAGCATTTATTTGTGCCAAAGGTAATTTTTTGATGATGCTATAAATATTGTCTTGGTTGGGGTAGTAAAGCACAGAATGCAGCATTCATGACATGCAGCATGCAATCGCTTCACATCAGATTGGTCGACTGTGCAAGATTTAGCTTACAAAAGCATTTGTGATGCAGATATGTCAGTCATGGCCTGAGATCACAAGCTACAGATTTTGAACTCTTCAACTGGGGTTCTGAGGAGCATCTACATGGGCTACAAAACTTTTAAAGGTTCTGCTGGGGTTTCTTGAATTTTTATTTAAATACTGAAACAATGATGTTTGTGTATGTGCATAAATCGTAAAGCCAAGCATATCACCACAAATTGAGTTTATGCAATAACAAAATATATGTCTTTCTTTCTGGTTTTACTTGTTATTTTTTTCAATTTTAATTGACTTGGATTATTCGGCATTTGCAAAACTAAGTATGAGGTTTTTAAATGTTAAAAAGCACTGCTACATATGATGAAATGTCAGGCTGGTTAATAAAAAAAAGCAGCTTTTTTTAACATCGTTTGGCTGGCTCCATCTTACACAAAAATCTGAGAAATCATTGCTCGAGTCAGACATAACAACAATGCAATATTTTACCTTTAAGGTTTTAGAGTATGGCAATAAAATTTGTAATAGCCAACTCATATCTCAGGTATTGTGCCCGCTTTTTTATATAGTTAATTATTTCACATATATGCAGAAAACAAAAACCTGCTAACCATTATTATTTTGAAATTATTAACACTTTAAAGTCATCTCAGAATCACAAAACCAAAGTTTTGTGGTATGCTGCTACAATAACGATTATAGATATATTTTGGCAAAACCAAACAAAGTACATAGCACTTATTTTTAAAAAACAAACAAAAAAGTTATTGCATGGAATAAGAGAATAAATATGTGAAAATTTGAGTTTTTCAAATTTGAAACGTATAGGATTGGAATGAAAGTCTTGTCCGATAGAAAATAATATTTATTTAACTAATAAAAACAACATATGCATTGAGAAAGGTAAGCAAAGCATCATTTGTCCGTGGATCTGAAATGTTGAAAATAGTCACCTTTATGGTCCACACACTTTCTCCAGTGTTCTGGAAGTTGTTTTATACCGTTTGCATAGAAGTCTGCAGGTTTTGAAGCGAACCAGTTTTCCAAATCACCACTAACTTCTTCAGCGGAGTGATGTTTTCCCTCGAGGTGAGTTTTTCATACAAGAGAACAGGTAATAGTCAGATGGGAAAAGGTCTGGGGAATATGGTGGATGTGGTAATACCGTAAAACCGATCTCAGCATGCTTGCTTTGAGTTTATCATGCCATATGTGATCAAGTGTTATCCTGGAGAAAATGGAAATTTTCAAAACTGTTTCTGCACAGCTGGCACCTCTTGTTGAATCGCATCTACGACTTTGTTCAATTGAGTGTAGTAAAGTAAACAATTATTGAAACAAACATTTAAGCAAAGCATTTAATAATGCATTTAAACTAAACATTTCTTCACAGCAATGTTTTGCATATATTTCTCAATGTATATGTTGTTTTTATTGGTTAAATAAATATTATTTTCTATCGGACAAGACTTTCGTTCCAATCCTATAGTATTTATTAATAAAAATAGTTTCGTGTTAGTACATCAAACTACACACATGTTCACTTTGAACGTTTGTTTCAGGCCAGCTGGTTGGACATTCTGTGAACCAGTAAACTGTAAGCTGAGCTTAATAACTATAGGCAGGGTTACCATACCGTGCTTGTTTCTAAGATTTGTGCTTATTTTTAAAAACACTGTCTTAGAAAAATAATAATGTGCTTATTTCTAAGATTTGTACTTATTTTTCAGTTGCATGCTTATTTTGTCTTGGAAATTGCTCTTGAAGGGGTCAGCAAGCAACAGCATGTCTGCAGGTGCCATGTCGCCCGCCAGCTTGTTTTAGAAATATCTTAAAATTTTTTGAAAAATGGATGGTGGGTCTGCAAAGGAAAAACAGGCCAGCAACGCAGGTGGCGGCAACAAATCAGGTGTTACAGCTTCGTTTTGGGTAAAATGGCACATGATCTCCAAACAATAAACTGTAATTGGGAATAAATATCTTAAATTTTCAGCGAATACATCTATTCACCACAGCGTGCTTATTTTTTGTTTTGAATAGATGGCAACCCTGACTATAGGCTACATTTGCTACAAGCAAAATTCCAAATATAAATTGCACATTCAAAGTGGGCATGGCACATAATGTAAATAGCTTTATAGGAATTTTTCATTAAAAATCTGTTGAGCTTACTTGAGGAATATATTTAATGAGAGTAACACCAAGTTTGACGTAAGAAAAAATCATGAGATATACCAACCAGGTGATTTTCTCAGCAACAGCAACAAAAAGAAGAATGAACATTGCAAGCCATGTTACGATCAGAAGCACCCTGGCAATCAATGATACTTTCTGCTCTCCTCTCTGGAAAGTGGAAAGTTATTAATGCACAACAGAAAACTGAAAGCAATGAAATGTGAAATTATAAGACATAATTTGAACTATTTTAGAATAACGTCACTTCTAATTATAATAAAATTTTCATTATTTCAATCTCCACATTAACCAAATTGCTGACTGTAAGCAGGAGATGAACTCACGTCTGAAAACTACAGAAGACCCTCTGACTAGTATTTCATCGAGTCAATGTTTCATTTCAGCAAGTCCACAAGATTGATGCAACGAAAAGTTATTGGTGTTGATAGGCAGTCTATCAATTTTAAGTGACGTTTTGTGATAATTAAACCTTTGATATTACAAGAAAAAAGCTTTCAACATAGAAGAGCTTCCACTCACCTCATATATCAGACATTGTATGATGGTAATCAATGTGAGTAAACAAGCGTGTAATGTGAAGAAAACATCGTTGGCTTGCACAGGGATCACTCCATCTGGATATTTCTCAATATACTGTTTCTGAACATAAAATACTGTCAACATACAAATATCTAATCTAATCGAGAAAAACAATTTCTACAAAAAAATCTAACAAAATAAAAAGTAACAATAAACTTGGAAACACTTACTGATTACTGTGTCTGTGAGACTGAAAAAAGAATTAGTTATATAAAAACACTTTCAACTCACCTTTACAAGAGGAATCCAAAACAATCCAATATTATAAAAACAATAAGCTAGAAAGCCTGTGATGTTGTATGCAAGAAAATCAAAATTTAATCCCACCACGCTAGAACAAAGTAAATATTAAGTGCATATATCAACAAGCACTTTCACACGTCAATATTTTTCTGCAACTTGCAGTTCTTTGCTAGCTGCTTGAAAATTAATAAACAACTATATATAATTTGAGTAAAATTTGTAGCACACTCCATGATTAAAGTTTCATACAATGGGAACTAAATCAAAACAAAACAGTTTGTACAAGGAGTAATAAATCGAAAAAACAAGCCAAAATTTAATTTGGAAGTTATTGAAGTGCAACAACATAAAAAAAATGAACAACAAATAATTACTCTTTTTATGAAAAATACAGCCAGTGTGTGACTGCAGCACAAATTAATAATAGTTTGTCCACAGAAATTAAATAAACTTTAACTTTTTCATAAACACACTTTTTTGTAAAAACAAACTTAAAAAAGTGGTAAAAACTTCAGATAACAACTGCTTTTTTCAACTTAACAACTAATCCAAACAAAGTGACCAGAGGAATGCCATATATACTCGTGTATAGGTCGCACTAGTGGATAGGCTGCACCCCTAGTTTGTGACTGTCAAAGTGGGTAATTGTGATTGACCCGTGTATAGGTCGCACCCCTAGTTTGTGATTGACCCATGTATAGGTCGCACCCCTAGTTTGTGCTTGTCAAAGTGGGTATTTGTGGTTGATAGTCTATAAATCACACTGTATCATGGTAAGTTACACAGCTCATTCTAACACAAAAACTATCTAACATTCATCTTTTTTCAAACAAGATTGAATTGGATCTAATTGCGAACCGGATTTGATTAGGACCGATTCTATGGATATCCCTTGACAAGAGTACTGGGGTATGTATTTGTGTCCAGTGTATAGGTCACACCTAAAATTTTGGCTCAATTTTTGGGGTAAACAGTTTTACCCAATTGTGAGTATATACCGTAGCTCTATTTAAGATCATTAAATCAGCTAATCATTCCTACCTTTTTCGCTGAAAGTTCAGGATAACTTGTGGATAAAAAGACACTGACCATGCCACAAAATAAATCCATCCAATCACTGTGTTTATTATTTTCAAGGTATGACTTTCAATCACATATACTCGAAGTCGGTTCTTAGGAAGACTATAAAAAAGATCAACCTTGTTATCAGGTAGTCATCAACCCTCATTAGTAGCTGTTGAGATGGTTAGTGGTAGGCAAACTACTTGTTGCATGGCCTCAAAACAAAAGTCAAGCAATAACATTACATAGGTCATTGCTTAATTCTAAACAAATTCACAGGTAGAAAACTGGCCTACACAGTGTTCTCTTCACAGGCAAAAAAAAGGAAATTTTTTAAATTATATCTAGCAAATTTGCAGCTGAAATTCAATAGTGCATAAAAAAAATCTGGTGGTTTTTGGTAACTTTTTCAGTTTGCTAAAACTTTTTCAATTTGGCTAACAAAATCTTCAACCAACTGTATAATGCATGGAAGACAGTAATTAGCAATCAAAGGTTGAACTGACACTTTTTTAGTGCAGTGCAATGTCTAGCAAATCATAAACCTTGCACGGCTTTGATGCAACAGCAAGTGATGATGACTGAAAATATCACACACGCTGTTAATACACTTTTTTTGAATTACAAATTAACCCCCAAGCAATTAACATAAAGTAACCAGGCTAATTTCTATCATAGCTAAAGTGCAGTAACAGTAAGTAGCTATCGAACTTCACTTTAACACCAAACATCAGTTTTTGAGGAAAGTTTAAAACTGAAATTGCTTAAAATCTTAATATTTCCTCTACGTTTCAATTTTTCCTCTACGTTCTAATTTCAATCATGCTTGATAAGATAAAAAAGGAAAAGCTCTTGGTTTCAGTTTAGCACAAAAAAGCCGTTTTTGAGGAAATGGTTCAGTTTTTGTAATTATAAATAAATAAACTTCTCTCACGTGCCATTTATGAAAACTATAACCAAAAAAGAATATGACTTCCAATCAATTTATATTTCAAATCCTCTCCAGATTTTAATTTATATAAAATTTAGATGACAGTTATGTGCTGTGATAGCTTACCAGCCATGATTGAAATTAAGGCTTGAAACGAGAAGAAAAAAATGTAAAGTGCAGTTCCAATTCCCTTAAAAACGTTTTATGCTGAAATCTAACTCTTTTTATTTCAATTGCTGGAAAGGTTATTTGTAACACAGTAAAATTGCCCTATGACTTTATGGCATTTAAAAAAATTGCCGTTCACTATGTACCATTTCAAAATTGTCCTTTGATTCAACATTAAGGTGTACTATCTAATCTGGTTTCCCAGCAAAACAAATTATTAAATACTACAAAGTAACAGAAAGTTGCATATTGCATAAAAAAAACTTTTTCTGAAGTGTAATTGTGCACATGCAGCTATTGCAGTCTTTCACATCTACCGCTATGCAGTGGCGCCAGGTAAAGTAGGCGAAGTCATCAAAAAATTCTTGCATGGAGGGCAGCCCCCATGCAAATGTAGTAAAACTATGTGGTTATTCATGAAGAATATATCTAAATATTTTTGCAGCCAGTACCTCCAAGTGAAACCATGTAGTTTTATGTGTGGTTACAAATATTAGCATTTCAATTTTTCTTTTGGACTTAAAAGCTGCATTTACCAAATGCACGCATATTGCATCCATAAATTTTTCTGTTTCCTTTATCTACATTAAGTTTCCACTGTTTTTTACACAGGTAAAATTTCACAAATCACATATATGTAACCTCTTTTCAAGCATTTGGTAAACAGTTAATGAAAACTAGATAAGAGCAAAAAAATATTTACCAAGCTATGTTATCACAAATATCATCAAGCTTTCTGTAAACAAGCTTCAGAAGTGTCTCAAACCTACAATCATGTGATTTTGCCACAATACCTAGTCAGATAATAATGTTGCACTGTTTTTTAGCATCTGGGGCAAAACTTCAAGAAAATCAACTAATTTGTTTTCATGCATAATTTGTGAAATTAGTTGACAAGACTAGAGTAAAATTTATTATTTATCAATAACACTGCTTTTGAGATACAATTTATGAAAAAAGTAAGATGCACATACAATGACTACTGCAATGTACAAAAAATTTTAATTTTCTACTTCCAAGTTATGCAGCTTTAGCCATCAAATACTTTCCAATTTTAGATCAAAAGTTTACTAGCAATCGCAAAACCTTGCTTTTACATTGATTATGATTGAGATATTTAACCAGTTAAATTATTCACCATAATCAAGTAGCAACTGAAGTTCACAAGTAATTTTTGTTTTTGTTCACAACAAAAAGACGTAGCATAGCAAGCAAGATACAACTTGCAAGCTAGCATCTCAGTCAAATTAAAAATAAATATCATTCATGACAGAGATGATGGCCACATCAAGTAAAATTGGAAAATTTTTTCTTGACTTTTTTATATTTTATTTGGACAATACCAATGAAATTTACTTTGATAACTTTTTTGGGGTCACACATGAAAATGAGAAAATTATATTAACTAGGCCACATGCATTTGTGCAGTTCGAAAATGGGTCAAATGCCAAAAACGGTTGAAAAGCACTGAACTAGATAAAGAGTGTCATAATCAAATAAAACACATCTGAGGGAAAAATAAAAGGTGCCATCATATGAAAGCCAACATTATCGGAAAACTGTAAGGTGAGCAATATTAGCTTAGCATATACACTGACCATATAGCAGTAGGCTACTGCAAGTGTCTTTTTCTAAACCTTTAAAATATGTTACTACGACTGTTGTAACAGTTTGCTAGCAATTTTACACTGGCACCAGTGGTTACCTATTTACTAAAATCCTAGATGGAAAACTGCCTATGCAGTCAACTCAATAACACTGTAGGATAAATCTCACTTGATAAATCAAAACAGGATCACTGTAGGTGGTTTAAAAAAGTGCTTCAGTACTCTGCATTAAGTTAAAATCAAGTGACTGCAAATTTATTGCTTTTTAAGGAACCATCTTTGGTTTAAAAGTGATAAGAGCTTTGCAGGTAATTAACTGGATCTGACTGTTAACTGAAGATTAAACAGTTTCTTAACATAGCTGTGCCTATCTTATTTTTTTGTTTAAGGAGGTAGTTTTGCAAAATCATATATTTGGATAGACTTTGTGGATTCGACTCCTTCATCTTGTTTTCCAGATTCTAGTGCAATCATCCAAAATGGTGAGAAAACAAGATAGGAGTGGAGTATTGTGATACTTAAGTTGTGGAAACAAGTGTTGAAAAAGATGTTTAGCTCAGATTAAGTATATTACCACTTCAGAAATTGTGGTTAGCTTACCTGAGATTATGCCTGAAATTCCAAACATATGTATCGCTAAGGGGACAAAAAAAACATGGCCCCCAATCTACTTGAACTTGATCCCAGTATTGAGCCACTTTTAAGGTTTCCTTAGTATGTCATCACCAATGATTGGAATTCTTGAATTATGTGTATAAAGCAACCAAACTTGAGGTCAAAATCATTTTATACAAATTTAGAGGCAAAATTCATATAAAAACATTTGGCTAAAGTACCATAATTTTGGTCAAACTTTTCATTTTTGTATAACATTTGAAAAAACGTCCCTCTTGCAAATTTTTTTCAGGCTATATCTTTAATGTCAATAAAACTATAAGATAAAAGTAATTAACAGTTTATTTTTGATTTTAAGATAAGATTTCTAGCAAGTGACAATGCACTAAGGTTATGTGTACTGTTGTTTTTCCAAATTTAATAGCTGCCACAAATATTGATATTTAGCTCTCTTTATGGCATAACCTCAGCTACTTGTTAAGGTTGTAGGCAATGTGATTGAGTGAATTGAAGCAATCAATATTGTTTCTAAGAATTAAATTGTAAAAGTGAATTATACACAAACTGAAGTGAGATATGTTAAACAAATTTTTAAAACAGGGATAATTAATCATTTTAAACAGGGTTCAAATTACTCAGTGATACCCTCTAAATTGGCTTCAGTGGCAGCAACTAGCATTTTGATCTAATGATTCCATGGGAAAGGCACTTTACAGCAATTTCCCATGTTTGACTACACTCCATGTGGTGGAATTGCCTTGAGTGAGAAGTATTAGTTAACTCCAAAATAAATGAACATAATCAAGCTCTAACATAATTGACAAAAAGTTTACAGCAGAAGAGAAAAGCGTTAGCTCAACTCATCAACCAGTTTCAGGAAATGTCTGACAGTATGTTTATCTCAAGATTAACGTAGAGGACATTTTTTTTGAGATCAATTTTTGAAAGTGGTCATTTTCTTGTTTTTTATTTGAAACACATCAAAATCATTTCTTTGCAGACTAACTTTTTTAAAATGACCATCTTGGAATTTATGTGAGGTTGGCAATATTCTTGGGGGCTGCATATTCTTGCCAATCTACCTGTAAACCTATGCTTGTTTGGGTGTATGCGACTATTTATATCTTTGACGTTTTTCTTAAGTCTCAAAGACTTTGTTCTATGTCTTGTTTGTGTGGTGGAAGCTAACTAATGCTTAGTGCCAAGCTTGTTAAAAAGTTAGAATACCACTCAATGCTTGTGTTTAAGCCGACACTGCAATCCACAGCCTCATCCAGGGACTAGTTAAATGCCATTTTATTACTTTAGCAAAATCTATCAATTACTATATAGTGATTTTTCCCTGAGTCGCAGCATTACATGCAAAAATGATCAAGTTGACTGTGGTAAAGTAGCTATATTTTGTTGTTAAAACCAGAGTTGGACAACTAGAAAGTTTTCAACTTTTCCAAATTAGATTAGAATTAAAATTAGAGCATAGAAACATTTCCCAAATTAGATTAGAATTAGAATTATAGCTACACAGTTTTTTCCAAATTAGATTAGAAGTAGAATTACTGAATTTGCAAAAACTTGGAAATTGAATTAAATTTTGAATTAGGAAGAAATATAATAAAAATCAAGTTCAGTTCATATCAAATCAGAGTTCATTCTCATAAGCATGAGAATGGCAAATGTTTGAACACCAAGATTGGCTCGTTTCACACTATACAGTTCACCTGCATGACTGAAAACTCTTTCTGATGGAGCTGATGTTGCAGTCATGCCTAAGAGTTCTCAAGTAGCAGCCTTGAGATGAGGAAAACGATTTTCGCTTTTCCAGTAACTCAAAACATCACAGTCTGTGCTCTCACGCTCTGCTGCGAAATATCTTTCAGCTTCATCCCTTAGAATATTTTCCTTGATTAGACCTGAAGCACTCTTCCTCTTTTTTCTTGATGCAGTTGATGACATGAAAGCGAACAAGCCTGTGTTAGCCATTTTTTTTTCTTCAGAGTCGGACAAGCTGCTGTTCTTGTTGTGGTTGGAACTAGAAGGTCTTTTGCAGCTATCGACTTCAATGGCAGCTTTTCTTTTTAGGAGCTCTTTCGTTGACTTATTGAAGCTTCTTTTAGTAAAGCTCTCTCTTCGTCAGTTTGTAACCAGTCGACTTTAAACCGTGGGTCTAAAAACGTCACAAGTAGAAAATTTTCTTGATTGAGATAAGGGTTTAACTTTATGTTAGCCTGATCAAGTAAGATACGAGACAAGATTTGACAGAAGTGCAGTTTCAATATCATCTCTTTCATTAACTTTTTCAGGCTGATAACAACAGCAACCACATTGCTGATTGTAACTTTGCTCTCTCCTTCAACTTGAGACATTGTGGCTTCAAATGAACTCAACACATCAACCAGTTCTGTGATAACAACAAGCTCTGTAATGCTTACTTTTAAGGTGCTCTCTTACTTCTCAGACTTTGGCAATTCTCCAACAGCCGCATTCAACACATCTTTGCCTGCCTTTGCAAATGACTGGAGCATTTTCAGAGACAAATTTCATCTCGTCTGTTTTTTTTGTAAATATGTAAACATTCTTCTGACAAAGAAATTCGCTTGCTGTTGTACTGGACCATAGTGTTCTGGCTACCTTTGATACTTTAGTAATCATAGAGTGAATCACCAGTTGCTTCGATAGTTGAACTTCTGATTTACCAGGTAGCTTGCCTTTTATATTTTCCAGAGTGTGCATGATGCACAGTTGCATTGTGTGAGCAAAACAAGATACCCTTTTCGGCAGCAAAGCTTGAAGCGCATTGAGGTCTACTTCAGGGTCTTGGAGATTTCCCCTATCACTAAAATGTAAGTCTTCATCACAGCAGCTTTTTGCTCAAGTGCCTTCATATCTATAAGCGTCAATTCAAAGGCTTTTTTCATCAAACTAGCATTGTCACTTACAATGCATCTAACTTTACCATCGATTTGGTATCTCATGACATCTTCGTATCTGTTGGCTATGTTGACAGCAGTATATCTTTTGGCAAAATGTTCGCAGCACAAAAGATGAGACTTCGGTCAAATTCATTGTCAATGAAGTGTGCTGTAAATCCAACAAATGAACTCACTTGGCAGTTGGTCCAAACGCCAAAGGTGACATATACACTAGTCAAATCTTTCATTTCAGTTGTGATGCTGTTGACGATGAGCTTTTCTGTAAAGGAAAGGTGGGTCTCTTTGATCGTTTGCCAATGAGGAATTGTGTAGTTCTCATTGAGCTCCTCGATAAGCTTGGTTTGTTGACAATTGAAAGTGGTAGTAATGCACAAGCAGCGATCTTAATTAGAAGCTGAGTTATTTGCCTCTGCTTCATATGCTGCTTGGAATACTTCGTTTTACTCTTGCTCGAAATTGTTCAGTTATCTTTGGCTGAGACTTTCCTGTTGTTGCTAAACTTTTCAAGGTTGATGGACAGAAACGGTCACGGTCCTTTGCCTTTTTCACAGCTTCTTTAGCTTTGGCTTCCCTGTACTTTCTACATTCCTTTGGATGCTTGCAAGACAGATGAGCCTCCCAGTTGGACAAGGAAATTTTTAAACCCTTATACTTGGAGTTTTTTGCCTTCTTCTTCACACAAAGAAGACACTGCACAATAGGATGTTCTGGATCTTTATCGACAAGCTCAAAGTAAGGGCAAAGTGATTCTGGGAGTTGGGTATCATTCTCTAGCTTCTTTTCATCTTCGGCTGAATCACGCCACTAGGCTACACAAAGCACCTAGTTCTAAAATTAACTGCCAGACACACTGTGTGTATACCGGTAGGCCTACTCTCCATTCATTGCCACCTTGCATTATATCATAACTGACTACAAGCTACTATACCACTATAACTACTATTCGTCACAATAACTACTATGACTGTTCAGTGTAAGCAATGCTATTGTTGGTTTGACACTGGTTTTCTCTGTACGAGGGATATTCTTGTATAAGGTATAACTTGTCAAAAAACGCCATTGGACAAAGTAGCATTTTCAGGAAAACCAGAAATTAGAGCATAGAAACATTTCACAAATTGGATTAGAATTAGATTACTGCCATTTTGCTCTAATAAGTCTAATTAGACAACTAGAATTATCTAGTTGTCCAAGTCTGGTTAGAACAAGCCTATTATATCATTGTAATAACAGCAGAAGTAAATATACCACAAGGAATCTACCCGTGAAATAACTTGATCAAAGCAATCCAGATTGATAATCATAAAATAGATAAAATCATGATGCACTAGATCAGCTGAGCTTATTTTATTTTAAGAAAAATCAATTTTGCCCAATACAGGAATTTTCAATTTCTATGTAAAGTGAAAAAACAAAAAGCATAAATCAACTACTCCATATAAAATAAAAAAAATAGAACTGACTATCTCACACTGGTTGAAAAACGAAAATTGGTAATTCAAAGCTGGCTAATGATATTTCGTGAACACAGGTAATAAACTAAGGGGGCTAACTAACTATGCTCTAGAAGAAAGCACTGCATTATGCTGTTCCTCGACTAAAACTAAACAGATGATATAGTACCAAGCTAAAAACATAAAAAAGAAAAAACTAAAACTTGTTAATCATTCATAGCTAGTTACTAAGTAATAAGATAGACGGCCCAAAAAGATTATGAAACAAGTGTTACATCATAAACAAGAAAAAGTGGCAAGAGACATACAACACCAATCATTTAACAGCTGGCAAAATCATAATTTGTAGATTTATAGAAGCTCCAAGTTTATGAAACCATTCATCTTCTCATTGTAATAATAGGTAAATTTATTGTGCTTGTGCAAAAAGTTGTTGAATCCAATTATAAGGTGAAAACAATGTAATGTAAATATTGAATAGCCATGGTATTTGCTATTTCTCACACTGATTTTGATTTTCTTCAATAAAGATCACACTTGAAAATAGTTTTTCTAAATTCTAAGAGCTGGTGATAATGCCAACAATAGATCTGCAAGTAGAGTTACAGGATAACATTCTGATATTTGAAGTGGTGTGATGCGTAGTCTATCCCTCTATGATTTAGGTTCAATTTCCATCAAACTGCATTGAAAGATTTTTAAATTTTTATTTTCATATCTACTTGGTAAGCTTCTCAGCATTGTGAAAACTGCCACAAATGCAGTAAGTAAGTTACAAGCTCCAACTCTGACCAAGTCATACCAAACCTTCAAAAACATTATGCATAGGTCTCATATTTCCTGCCACCATAAAAAAGTTACACTGAAAAGAAGCAGCAAATATGCTTAATATGCTTTCGGGAAAAAGCATCATCACACAGTTTCAATTATAATGCTAGCTAACAGCAAGGGCAATTGGACATGCATGAAGCAATGTTGAACTATGAAACACAAAGGGCACAAGTCATAATACAAAATTGTAAAAGGTATCCAGAGGACACTATCACACAGAAACCATGCAGGCAATTTATTTGCTAGATTAGTAGTTGTAATCAGCAACAAGCTAAAAAAAAGCCTCACACCAGTATCTAATGTTTCACGGTCTTACATTTTAAGCTCATTTGCAATTAAATTAAGTGTGGTTTCAATTAATAGCAAACCATATAAAAGGTGATGGTACTGGTGGCATACAAATGATCATGAAAATACAGGAAAGTCACTTGTAACTTTTTTTGGTGAAGATAGGTTATTATAAAATACAGTATATACTTTACTTTAGTGGTCACACTACTGACCTAACTGTAGACTACATAAAAATTTATGAAAGATCAAATGCAGTTTTTTAACATAGATGTACAGCAAAACAGAAGAATGCGTACTAGATCATCTTTCTACAGTAGTACTCCGAAGATTTGATGTTCAGTTAAATTAACAGCCAAGAGTCAAGGATTGTGTGAAAGTTAATACAGTTTGGAAGTTGGAAACTGTTGATGTAATAATACTGGATCAAACAAAAAGCAATTATTCTTACCCAAAAACTGACTACAGGCTTTGCTACTATTGCTCTTGACAGGATAAAATTTCTTCTTTAAATCTGAGGCCATTACCACAAATACCATTCAGACTACAGTGAGTAGTGTAATAGGGTAAATTGCCCACTTTGAGCAAACAGCATGAAATTTGGTACATTAAGCATATTTGGGTGTAATTTGACAATCAAGTAAAACACAAAATATTTGGCCACATCTATAGGTGGTTTTACCCCAAAAACAATGGGAGAGGGGGCAATTTTGACTTCTCAAATTATCATCTCATGTAGAAAACTCTATGATTTGATATTCACAACATGGGTAGATCTCAACGTCTATTTTGTAAAAATAATCTAATAAGACTGATAATGTCACTATTATTGCAATGATGTCATCAAAATTTTTAAAGATTGCCAAAATTAGTAAAAGTAATGACTTGTGTTGTAACTAAGGATCAAATTCTAATTGTTGTCCTAAGGCAAACACAGTACGCAAGTAAAAATCGTCAAATGGCATTTAACACATTTGCTGCCAAACCACGTAAATTTACGGTTTAGCTTTACAGCAGTTGCGTGCCAAGCCACATAGATCTACGGTTTGTGGTTGATCACATCAGTTGAGTGCCAAGCACCAATCTTTTCTACAGTAAAACCGTAGATCTACGTCATGAAATAAAGAGCAAACTGCATGCAATTTACACATGTTCAGTGTGTGGCTGTCACGCATCATTGGTTACTAATAGCCACAGATCTAAGTCATGAGATAAAAAGCGAACTGCATGAAGCAATGAAACAGCAATTGTTGCTTTATGTTGCTATAAACTACTATTATTTTTTTTATTTGGAAAAATTTAAATTTACATAAACCACTATGGATGCATTAGGAATTAGTGAAATTACTATGAATAGTGATTCTGAAGACAGAAATCTTGTTACGATGATAATCTCGAAGATGATTTTGACAGTAAGACAAGTGATTTGGAAACTGATAATGATGATGACACTTGTCAAGCTGCATCACCTGCACAAGTGCCTACTTCTCGGGCTAAGAAAAGTTAAGAAATTGAATAAAAAAACATAAATTGAATAAAAGTACTTTCATTTATTAGCTATTAGTGTTACCTGCAAGTCTTAAATTGAGTGAATATTACAAGACAATTGAATAATAGCAGATACCCAACTCGCAGTAAAAACGTCTGGCACACAATGTTAATGCAGGCAATAAAGCACTGGCAGCAAATGCGTTAAATAGTTTTTCCAATCAGCAAAAGTTACTGTGAGAGCAGAAGAAAATTATCAAACTGCAACCATTGTTTGCAATGTAGGGTTTCAACGTCTGAGCACATATTGGCTCAATTTGTTTTACTACTATGGGAGAAAACTGGTAAATTTCTTAATATATGTACATATCCAATTTACAAAGGCTGAATATTAGTAACGTTGTGATATCATCACTTACTTCAACAGTAGCATTACATGCCAGCAATTAACTTCATCTAATATAGCTTTTCCTTTCGACCGCATTCCATGCAATTAAACATATTTAGTCAATTCTTTTGCTATCATAACTGATAGATCAGCTCTGCATGATATTGGTCAGAAATAGCAGTAAGGTACAGTATTTTCTACTTAAATTTGGAATGCAAGTAATTGTTACTTGGATGCAATATTACTCTTGTTGAGCAGCACCCCTTTACAGATTAGCAAGTAGAGATAATTTTCTAAATGTTAAAAGATAAATAGTGTAGCAACTAGCCACTGACTGTATTAGTATATAGTGTAGTAATAAGGATATAGAAGAGACAGGAAAGACTAGTTTAAAGGAGGATGCCTGGAATTGAGCAAACTGGAGAAATGGAATGCAAACCATTGCAAAAGAAATGGGGTGAATCTGATCATTTGCACTAAGACAATACCAGATAAAAATCAAACTACTATTACTAGTATAAACATAAAGCGCAGACTGCATTTTGCATATCTTGCAAAAGATAACTAGGGCCCGCTAAAGTTAATAAAGTCAAAATTTTTTCACCACCTTGTTACATGATCAAACGTGTACTAACGTTTGTTTCAGGTGTTCAGGAGTCTGTTTTGGTAGATTTTATAAGTCAAAATTTTCCATAAAGTCAAAACTTGTCAAAATTGTCTTCATCAAAAATTTCCTTACAAAAATGAACAAATTTATATCTTTTTATATATTTTTTGAATTTTTGAGCTGCTATTAAAATTTTATGCGCAGTTTTATTTGATTTTAAACTTCTCAAATAGTTGCAATGGTAAAAATGCGTGTGCTAATTGAGAAGGAAATAGCACTTATTATGCATGAAATCGTCATTGTTGATGCATAAACACATAATTGTTAGACAATTAATCTATTCCTATAAAACCTTTGTGCTATTTACACGTGGTCTTTTTAAGTCATAGCTTGCAAAGCAAACAATGCCTAAACAAGCCAAATCTTCTACAGCGAAAGTTAAGCAAATTTGCCAGGAATATCCAGATGAGTTTTCGGCAACTCCTGCCTGCGACTTGCAATGCAACCTTTGCAACGTGTTAGTCAAATGCGAAAAAAAGTTTTTTGTGGAAAGCCACCAAAAAAGTAAGCAACACCAAAGAAAATTGGAGACAAAGAGCAAATCCCAAAGTAAGCAAACCTTTTACAACTCGATCAAGTAAACTTCAAGGAACAGGTTGTCTCTTCATTCTTAGCTGCAGATATTCCACTTCATAAACTGAACCATCCTTCTTTAAAGTCTCTGTTTGCTACAATGGGAAAAGTATTGCCTTCGGAGACTGCAGCCTGGGAATGTGCTGCTAAATTAGCATCCCAAAAAGAAGAACAAATTCAGGAATTACTTTGTGACAAAAAATTTTTTTTGATTGTGGATGAAGCAGAGATTGCTAAACAAAAGTATATTAGTGTGTTTGTGGGCAGCTTAGATGCCCCAAATCAGACATTCCTGGTTGATTGCCATCCACTTGACAGCGGTAGCAATGTTAATAGCAGTATTGTTCTGCACACTGTGGATGACATACTGCGACAACTTGAAATAAAATGCCAGAATTTTTCATTGTTCTTGACTGATGCTGCTCGGTACATGTCTTTGGCTGGAAAGACATTAAAGGAATTACACCTGCATTGTGCACTTACTACATAACTGCGCTACACGTGTGCGTGCTCATTTTAAAAATATTGATGAAATAATGGCAGCAATCAAAAACAAAGATCACAAGAAAGATTTTCATGATGCTGGTCTGCCATCTCCTCCTGACCCTGTAATTACAAGATGGGCAACTTGGCTTAGAGCTGCCTTATATTACAGTGAGAACCTTCCAGCTGTTTGTACCATTGTCAACAATTGGATAAGTGCAGGCCTCTTAGTCAGCAGAGCAAAAGACGCTATCAATGTGGAAGATTTGGTGCTGGACTTGGTTAAAATAAATCAATACCGGACTCTAGCAGCCAATGTAGAGTTCTTAGAAGGAAGTGCCTGCACAATAACCAAAGCATACGGACTGCTGAAGATTTGATGATGCAATTTGCAATTTGATGATGATCCGTGCGCAATTAAAAATTACATTAAAAAACAACTATCCAACTCTGATTTAGAAACAATAATAAACTGTACCAACTTGACAATTGACCCATCAAGCTACGCACTATTGCAAAAAGCCCAGCCAACCTCTGCTGCTGTTGAGAGGTCGTTTTCTATGCTCAGTAAATTACTGAGAAAAGACAGAAATTTTGATGTTAAGAACGTAAAATAATATATGATGCTGTATTACAACAAAAAGTCTTGGTAATTATACTGTGTGGCTTTCGTTAAAAACATCATAGACAGACTGTTAATGTTCAGTACAGTTGCGATAACAACGCATTTTTTGTATTACACACTACTTGATACCAGTGCACACAATGGCTCGTTATCCTAGGTTTTGACGTCATGCGTCGCTTTGTTGCATTAGCTTCAAGACTGAGTGATTGAAAAAAATGTTTAAAGTAGGCTACCTTCTTCTTTAAAAACTTATGTAAATTGTGGATTATAAAACATTTTTAATCAAAAAAGTACAGCAAGACATAAATAATAGGCAAAAGCGGTTAGGTCAAAATAAAGTCAAAATTTTGCTAAAATAAAGTCAAAAACATATTTTTTAGGTCAAAAAAAATGGCCCTAAAGATAACGCCAAAAATATTTCCAAGTATTACCAATTTCATTACCAAAATCATTATATGATGATCTTGTGTTTTCAGTGTTTCCCTGAAATTTTTTAAACTGAGTTTCAAAATCAGTTTACTAAAAAATGGAATGGTGACTTTATTTCTGATCCAATTTTCATAAAATTTTACACATTAGAAGATGTAAAATTTTTGCCCTAATTGTTGGACTTTTTTACCCAAAAAGCGTTAGAAAGACCAAGAACCCAGTTGCTGACGACAAAAATTGCAAAATTTTCAGCAAGAGCCAACTACCTTGAAATCAAATTGAGATTACATGTTTTCCAGAAAAGCAAACCCTTTATCATAAACACTCTGAAAACTACTTTTTTGGGGCATCATTTGACAAAATTTCAAGCAATATTAAAAAAATTTACCTACTAAAATTTTTCAAATTTTTTAGGGGTCTAAAAACCCCCCAAAAATTTGTATAGTAGGTGAAAAAAAGTAAATTTGGTGCGTAAAAAATACCATATGTTACTAAATACTGGTCGCATATGAAAGCTTAGGAAATTTGCTTTCCAGCAATATGTAACTTTAAATAGTCTAGGCTAAGCGATATATGATATTTAGTGATTAGAAATGGGTACTGTACATCACATCAGTTCAAAACCCAAAAAAAATTTTCGACCTACCTTTACTAAATTATAAATTTTAGAAAAACTACCTCCTTTAAAAAGAAAAAATAAATTGCAAATTTTTCACAAATAAAGTCGTCATTTTCTAACAAGTTTCCAAGGAGATAGAAGCTAAAATACAAGTTTAAAAGCTGGCACATGTTTAGCTTTTCTAAATCAAAATTTGCTGTAGTCCCCCTCGTTTCTCAACAAATGGGAGGGGTGTAAAAAAGCTTCTGTTTCATTGTTAGTGACAACATATTTTATTTAAACTTGATGTTTTCTGAATCTTGAAGAAATTCCCTCTCCAAAAATGCATAATGTTACATGGTTTAAGCTAATCATCTTTGCAGATATTGACTGATCATATCTTAGGTACTAAATTGAACTAAAAAAATTTAGTATCAGTCAAAAAAAAGGTTATGGGCTTCAGAAAGTTGCAAATTGTAGTAAACCTAGGTTTTTAGACAAGTTTTGACAGATATACCTTGAAAGCTTATTTCCTTAGCACCATCTAGCGACCATTTCTAAAAAAATTGGTAAAAAAATAAAATCTGTAGTGATCTTTGAGGTAAAGGTATTTTAATTTCGAAGACAACTCAGCACTTATTTGGGGGAGGAATTTGCATATTCAAAAAAACTTCTTTTTTTATGTTTGAAATTTTCAAGAAATAGAGATTTCAATGATATATAACAATTGATGTAGAAGTAAACAGAGGAGTAATGATTTACAAACATACCCAGGTAATATAACTATGAAAAAATATGACATTTTTCACACTGCCATCTTACGGACATTTTTTTGCTATACATGCAAAAGCGAGAGTTAAAGTAGTCACATCATTACTACTGCTATTTAAACTTTGTACCATCACAACATACATCAAAGAATCATGCAAATAATAAAAAGCATTTGTCGATTTCTCTTCCACGAAGATAAACTAAACAATAATTGTCATAATGCATTGACAATTAATTGGTGTGGCACAAATACCCTCATGATCTTTCTGACCAGTACTGCAACTTGAACCATTTTGAAAAGATATTTTGTGATATCACTTGACAATTCTTATTTATTCACATGTTCCATTTGACAATACTTATTTAGTTATAGCGTGAAACAATCCAAATTTGATGCTTATTAATAAAAAAGTTGTTTTTACAAATTTTGAAAACTTTTCAAATTTTTGATGACATTAACTTTTGATATTTCTACGAAAATGGAAATAAGTGAAATCATTTGGCCACAGCAATTAGCTTTATAAACTTGAGTACATGTAAATATCTAATCTCTATGCATTCTCAAAAAGGAGATAGCTTGGTGAGTCAAATTTTCCCCATCATTCACTATTTTTGGTGTAAAACAACCCCTAAATGTGTCCAAAAATTTTGGTTCCCATTTAATTTTCAAATTATACCCATAGAACCATAAGTATGCCCAATTTCATGCTTTTTTATCAAAGCACGCAATTGAAACACCATTCTACTACACCAATTGAAGTTCTTTGCAATATATGTTTTTCTGACTGAATGACTATACAGATAAACACTGTATCACAACACAAGTGAGCTTTCAATCTGAGTTGCATGCAGCCATTAAGCAAGATTTCACTTAAATAATTTGCACAGCTAATCAGGGTGCTGTAGCGATCACCAGTTTTAATGACTGGCAATCGTACGTCGAACTGTGAATCTTTTCTGCTGCTTCTTGTTGACCAATTTTTTCAACAAAAGAATGCATTCATTTATTCAATAAATTGAACAGAACATACCAAACTAAATCAAACTAAAACAAAACAGAACCAACCGAATCAACTGAACACAGTTAAAGCAAAGCCAAATAATTATACAGTAGGCACCGCTTATAATGGCCACGGATAATATGACCAGCTGCTTGTTATGACCAATTTGGTACAGTCCAGAACTTCTCCATTTAAAATTTTCCGTTTAATATGACCAAATTTCAGATAATATGACCAACATTTTCTCCATTTCCCTTATTACAGTACAGTATTTTTTCCTGCCAATAACTTTGCCTTTTCAACATGTGTGTTTTCTGTACGCATGCCGCATGTGCACTGTAGTGTGTGTGTGCTGCATGTCGAGTCTTAATGACAAAAAAGCCGCATCGTTATGATGCAGATTTACTCAAACTCTGACAGCCATAAAATTGACTTCAGTCCATAACACAGTCATACTGTATTCTTTGTTTCAAATCTACCAAAAACGTTTTACAGCTTGAGCAACATGTCACTGAAAAGAACTCAGTCAGATGTTACAGCATCAGAAAAACTTGAACTTCTGGAGTAATTTAAAAAACTTCCCAACATGAGCGAAAGGAAAGCAGTGGAAGTGTTGAAGGTAAAACGTGGATTTTTGCGACTTGCAATTCAAAATGAGGCCAAGAGACGCGCAGAAGTTTCTGAACAACGTGGCAACAATAGAAAATGACATTGCATTTGAAAAAACGAAGATGTGGATGATGGACTGTATGATTGGTACAAGTTTTCCAAATTGAGAGGTGTAACGATTAATGGCCCAATTATGAGGCAGAAGTCAGAGCAGTTAGCTCAACAGATGGGCTACGATGACTTCTCAGCTACAGAAGAATGGTTTCATCACTGAAAAGTTTGATATGGATTGGAGTGGCTGGGTAAAGTATAGAGTGAGTCCAAAGAAGCAGATGGGAAAGCAGCAAATGGCTGGACTGAAAACAATGTCACTGAATCAATTGAGAAGTATGGTCCAGACAACATCTACAACGCTGATGAGACGGGATTTTATTTCCATTCACTGCCAGACTAGACATATGTTGAAAAGAGCAAGAAGCGACTTGAAAGGGGCGTAAAAGTGGCTAAAGATCGTCTAACTCTGCTAGTGTGCAACAATATGGCCGGCTCAAAATCACAACTGTTGGTCATTGGAAAATCTAAACAGCCAGAGTATTTCAAAAATGTCAAGACACTTTCAACAGAATACAGGTTCTCTTGAAATGCCTGGATGACGTCACAAATCTGGACGAATTGGCAGCAGAAGTTGTATCTCCAGCTTTGAAAAGAAAATAAGAAAACTCTGCTGCTAGTGGACAATTGCTCTGCACATGCAGATGTTCTGCTAAAACAGATCCAAATGATGTTTCTCCCACCAAACGCAACATCGTTAATCCAGCCATGCGACATCGGCATAATTATGGCCTTGAAAGCATATGCACGCCACAAAATTTGTTGTCGGATTATACAGAAAAAAGATGATTCTGTGGAAGGAGACACCAAAACGGCTAATGAAATTGCAAATGAAATTTCCGTTTTGGATGCAATGCATATTCTGGCAACATCATGGTGCGTAACATTTTGAATTTGTTTTGCAGTGCTTTGATATGATACTTTGATTAAACATTACTTGAACTGCTATTTACTTTGTTATACTGTACTCACTTTTACTGTCACTTGTACTGTTACAGTACTGTACTTTGTTTTACTGCCAACGTCACACAGTTGCTTCGGTTAAACAATGAATTTGACAGCATTTGGACTTCTTGTGGCATACGGTGTCGATTTATGTGCGGTCATGGAAGCTTTGGTTTTTATGACCATTTGGATATGACCAAAATGGTCCAATCCCAAGGTGGTCACATTTACCAGCGTCTACTGTAATCAATTCAAAATATGCTGAAAGCAAAATCAGAAACTTAAAATGCACCCTAATTAACTAATCTGCTTGAACAAAAAAATTAACCAAAAGCACTAAAAAGATAAGGTAATACGAAAAGAAGACAACTTAGGTCAAAAATACTGTTAACACAAAATCCGGGTTCAAAACTGCTACAGTGCTTCATGTGTTCAACAGCAATGTTCCCAGTTAGAACTTGCCGTTTTCTAAGCTTGGATTCATATCACACTCCAGGATAGCATAGAACACTCCAGGTACAAGTTGTTGGTTGAGATCACACTGTAAGTCAGTGTTTATAGATGCTACCTTGTGGTAATGATGAATTGATAGGTTTTCATCAAGCTTAACATCATTACTCAAACTTCAGCAGGGAATGCTCTTTGTTGTTTCCTGACATGTGCAGTGAACTGTCTCCTATTTGCACTTTGTTACTGAAATAATCGATCAATTTTTCTTTGCCCCCTTTTATACAAATTAGCATTATGATCACTATCAGTCATAGTCATACTATATCACAAAAGCTTGCCCATTATAATTTGAAAACATCTATGCTAAACTTTTCATGTCTCTCTCTCTCTCTCATATTCTTAAACAGGCATACAAAAAACAACTAAATGTAAGTGACTAAATGCCTACATAGCTACAGCAGTAATTCTTAACCTTTTTTCTTGTTGACACTCCTTTAAAATTGTCATGAGTTTGCTTATATTTTTAATTCTACTGTAATCCAAGGCTAATCCTCACTCAATATAAAGCTTGTTCCTTTTTATTGGTGATAACAATCAATAAACATATTAATAGAATAGAATGGTTAAATTGGGCAATACAAACATATACATGCACATGAATCACGTGACATGATAAAGCAATGAAGTTTTGATAAGGTTAATGTGAAAGCAATGCAATTTCCTATACCAAATGTCACACTGATATTTACCATCAGGTATAGAGATACTGATGGTGATATTAAAAATGAAACCAAACACAAATGAAATTACAATCAACACAAAGCAAAGCAAAACCATATACACACGTAATCACCACATATCTCTACCCCAGATTTTTGAAAATGGTGGGTCAACAGACACAGTAATTTCAGAAATCAACCACAAAAAAAAAGTGGTTAATCATCAGCAGGGGCATAAAATCTGTGGTGAAGGGCGCTACAGACAGAAGGCAATACAGCACGAAAAGTCCAAAGGATGAGAACAAAAGACCAGAGGAGGCTAAGGATAAAAAGGATTGAAAGAAATCTGCTCAGGAAAGGATTGGTCAAACAAGAAATCATTTGAAGAAAAAATTTTTCAAAAGTGACATAGAGGAATCCAACAAGAAAGAAGGGTCCACAGATGAATCGGAGGATGGTTTGGTCTCGAACAGCCTAGTGAGCTGGTGGTGCATTAGATTGGCCTCACTGAAAGTTCGTAACACACAGTTGACATCTTCAATGCCAAGTCTGAAGGAAGGGAAAAGATTGACAAAGGATTGGCAGTCAAGAGCCTCGTAATGGGTATGCAAGGAAGCCAGATGAGGGGAAAGAGGACAGATATCAGTGTCTGCATAGCTTAACGTCTAATTTTGGAATGTATGGAACCTACCATTTATATGAAAAGTTAAAACGCAGCATGAATAAACTGCTCAACTAAGTGAACACCTTCTAAGAGATTGCCATCTCCGTATGCTGTCCTACCAGAGTAACGTTTAAATGATCCATATATTGTAGCAAGGGACGAAGTGAAAAATAATTACTGTGTTTTAAACTTTTTAAAAGGGTAGCATTGACTGGGATATACATTAATTCCGTAAACACATCCCCAATTGCTATCGCAGATGCGTGACGACATAACAAAGCAGAGAGCACCAGGCCAGGGAATGATTTACCAAGAATAGAATACATGGAAGAAAAGATATATTGAATTTGGCACTCAAGAAAATGAACGTTAGCATTAAAATTGTTGATGGTTTTGCTCATGAGGTCAGCACTTTCTGTGACAAAGCTAGCAAATAGAGGGTCTGTAGAGGAACAAGTGTTAAATGTGGATGAGTATGCAGTACGCAAGCAATGTACACTGTGACAATTATAGGGCACATTATCACCACAAAATCACCAACCAGTTCTTGCAACCCCTTCTAAAATAGCAGAAAAGTAATATTGTGTTCATGTGTTGATGCATACATAACAAAACCATGTGTTTCTGTATTCTTTATTTATATAATTGACAATGTAATAGCACAATACCAAAATAAAAATTACTTTTACATTTGCAAAAAAAAGTAAATCACAATACATATACTGTACATTTACTATGCATGGTGTCGCATGAAAAATCAGGCTGAAGTAACAAGCTTGGTAACTTTTTTGCTTGTGTTTCCTTTCATGATAGCAACAAATCTGGGTATTTTGGTGCTGAATGCTACTCGCAGGTCCTGTTTATGATCCAATAAATTTTTAGCTTTTCTTTCACATGTACCAGGCAGGAAAACCCAGTTATGTGCAGGTAAGTTGAGGCAAGGCAGCTACACAGTAAGAGCATTTTTGCAAATAAAGAATATGTTTCCAATTGAGAAGCCCAAACGTGCTCCAAGTTACAATTGGAAAATGCTATTTGATTTCCACAATTGTTTCTTAAATTAATGAAATCTTCCATAATGTCCACTGTCATTATCAGAATCTTCCAACTTTATTCTATAAAAGTGCCAGTTCCTATTGTCAAAGGTTTACTGCTCTCCATATGAGAAGTAGCAATCAAATAAAGTATAAGATAATTGCAGACATCTAACAATTTTTGAAACAAAGCCAGAATGCAATGAAGCATCTTCCGTGAGCCCTCACACGTCTTCAAGGAAAATTTACCAAGCTTCCTTTCTTTAAAGGCATGATGCACAGTAGGAGAAATGCAGACTGCTTCTCACATGCAATCAAAGTGCTAATTCTTCTTTCCTTCAAAGAGCAGTTGACCTCCGTAAGTGCTGCAAATACTGTGCATCAACCAAATAGGCAATGATTTGAACAAATTCAGGTTCATTAAAATATCCAACCAGTTTATGTATCACTTAGTGAAAAAAACTGCAGAATTTTATCTCACAATTTAAACAGATAAGAGTACATAACCACAAGACAGCCGCCTCTGCACCAATCAACATGGTGGTGCAGTTCCCGACCAGTTTGGGTTGGGTCGAAATGGCTGTTGGCCTTCCCAAGGGTCCCAGGTACTCCCATCGATTTTTTCCTGTGCTGCCCCCTGAACGACCGCAGAAGGGCAGCACACAACTCCTTCAAAATTGGTCACCTGTTTTCTCTCTTCTCCTGCCTTTCTCTTGCCCGTCCCCATCTCCTCATTGTTCTCCTTCTCTTGATGAGTGATAACGTTCATCCCAACCCTGGCCCTGTCTTTCCTTGCTTGGTGAGCACTGTAAATGTGATCTGGCAGAGCAAATCAGTGCAATGCTGTACCTGCTCCAAATGGGTCCATCTAAGGTGGTCACAACTTTCCCTCTCCAATTTCAGAACTCTTGGCAGCTCTCACTCTTGGAGCTACCCCCCCCCCCTGCTGCATTCATACTCGTAACACCGCGATGGGGTCAACATCTCTCTTAATAACTCCACCTTGCACTCTTTTCTTAATGTGTATGCCCCACTCCCTATTTGCTCCTCTCCAAAGGGTGGCAGAACCGACTCCTTTTCTCCCTCCATTCTTCCCTTCTCCAGAAATTTCTTTATTCTGGGGGACTTCAACTGCCATCACCCCCTCTGGGACTCAAGAGGTACTTCTGAACCTTACATGGAGGAAGTATTCAACTGGGTCATCTCTTCTGACCTCCTCCCCCACAATCACCCTGACTTACCTACCCTTCCACATTGCTCCTATGGCAGACGCTCCTCCCCTGGCATTTCTTTTGTTCCCTCCTCTCTCACCCTTTCCTGTTCCTGGGAGGTGCTTCAGGACCTGGATTCTGATCACCTACCAATTCTTTTATCTATCCCTCTCTCTCCAGTCTTTCACCCCAACAAGCATCCCCCTTCCTTCAATTTTTAAAAAGCTCGCTGGGATGACTTTGCCTCCTACTTTGACTCTCACTGTCCTTCTGCAGAAGAATACTCGTCTCTTTCTCTTTCCTCTGCTGCTGTCTTTACCTCTCTGGCACTGAATGTGGCCAAATCTTCCATTCCTTTCAACCGCATCAATCGCCATCCCCAAGCCTGGCGGTTTGCTGAAATGGAAGAAGCGGTTAGTGAGACAGAAGGCTTTTGCAGTCACTCACAGAAGTGATAAAGATCACCAGGCTTACATCTCTGCTTCTCAATGTGCTTCGTCAGTCATCGCCAAGACCTAGGCTGAGGCATGGCAGACAACTTCCTCTTCTCTTTCACCCAAATTTAACCCTAAATCTGTATACTCTCTTCTTCACTCTGTCACTGGCTCTTCTAATTTGCCTAACTGTACTTCTCCCAGGGAATCGGCTTCAGTCTATGCCACTTACATGAGATCCCACTTTTCTGTTTCCCAGCCAAAGAACCTGCGTAGCAGAGCCAGAGACTACTTTTCTGAGCTCCACTAAGCCATGTGCCCTAAGGAGCCTCACTTGTCCGTTTGCTCTCCTTTCTCTACTGCTGAATTTATTGCGGCTGCCTCCAATCTTTCCTCCTCTACTGTCATTGGCCCAGACAAAGTTGCCTATCCCATGCTAAAGCACCTTCCTCGCTATGACATGGATTTTCTTCTTCACATCTTCAATCTTTCCTGGACTTTTCATTCCTTTTCTTCCATCTGGAAGACATCTTCCATTATTCCCATACACAAGATGGGAAAGCCTCTCAACTCTCCTGCTTCCTTCCGGCCTATCTCTCTCATCTCCTGCATCTCAAAACTGTTTGAACACATCATTCTATCCCGTCTACTCTTCTTTCTGGAATCTAATTCCATTCTCTCTCCCCGCCAGGCCAGTTTCCGCCCTGGACGGTCTACTCTAGATCAAATTCTGTACCTTTCTCAGTCCATTTTCCATGGGTTTAACAAACCCTGGCCGAGCTCTCAGACAATCCTCACTACTATTGATTTCTCCAAAGCTTTTGAGTCTGCCTGGCATCCCACCCTTTTCAATAAACTCATTTCGGTTGGCCTCTCTCCTTGCTTTGCTTATTGGATTCAATCTTTGCTCTCTAATAGGCGTGCTTGCATGGTTTATCAAAATCACAAAAGCTGTTCCTTTCGAGTCCATCGAGGTTTTCCACAAGGATCCGTTCTTGGCCCTGTACTTTTCTCTCTCTTCATCAATGATTTTCTGGCTTCTCTGCCTACTTCCGTCAGCTGCTCTCTTTATGCTAATGATCTGGCCATTTGGTCCTCCTCCCCCTCAGCCCCAACTGCAGTGGAGGCCACACAAGGAGCTCTGTTTCAATTGGAGCGCTGGTCCGAATACTGGTGTCTTCCTCTCAATCTGAGCAAATGTGAGGCCTCCTTCTTCTCAGTGGATTCCCATCAAGCTAACCTCCAGCACAATTTCTTTTTACTCAACTCCCGCCTCTGTTTCAAACCAACTCCAACCTTTCTTGGGGTCACTTTTGACCACACACTTTCCTTTTCTAAACATGTATCTTCGCTGAAGGCCAAATTCTTCCCACATCTCAAGGCCTTACGTTGTATCTCTGCTTCCTCATGGGGCCCCTCTAAGGAGTCCCTCTCTCTTCTGTATAAAGCTTTTCTCAAGTCCCTTCTCACTTATGCTTTACCCAAATGGTTTCCTTTCTTAAGCATTACCAATATCACCAAATTGAAACACCTCCACTGAGCAGCTAGTCGCACCATCACCGACTGCCTCTAATCCTCCCCTACCCACTTCTTCTCTCCAAGGCTTCGTTACCTCCCCTATGAGTCACCCTGACTTATTTCACTTTTTCCTCATGCAAGCAGGCTCTTTGTCTCCCAACCTCCTTTCCCATTTCAGGTTAGGCCAGACTTGGAGTGAAACCAAGACTCTGCAGATCATCCTGAAGAGCTTTTGCATCTACTCACCTGCTCATGCTTTCTTCTTCTCTAAGGGATTCTCTCCTTGCTTGCCCTCCCTTTCTTCCTTAGAATCTGCCTTCCTTCACTGTGGAGTTCACCCTTTCCTCCTTATGCTCTTGCTCTGATCTCCCTCTCTCTCATCAAGGTGAGGCTCTCGCTCGCTTTGGCTCTCTTTCCCCTGATGATCTGGTATTCTGGACTGACAGTTCTGTTCCTTTTCCTTTTGACAAAGGTGGCTCTGGCATACTTGCCAACTGCTGTCTCTGTGACACTGAGGCCACTCTTTCCTTTTCGGCAGACCTAGTGTGTTCAAGTTTTTCTGCTGAAGCCTGCACCATTCTGTATGCTCTTTGCTGGTTTCTGCAGCACCAACAAGCCTGCCACTTCTCTTTTCCTCCTATCTGACTTTTGTTCTGTCCCTGCACCGTGTCCTCTCCTCCATTCTTCCTTTTACCTAAATCTCTCTGGCAGATATGGCAGGAACTGTCTTGTCTCTCCTCCTGTTCTATCAAACTACAATGGGTCCCCAGACACTCGTTTCTCACAGGGAATGTGCGGCTGAGGAGCTGGCCAGACGGGGAGCGCAACTTGCATCCTTCACAATCCCTTGTAGTCATATCCACTCTTCTCTTTTGTCAGACTGGAGGCGTACTGTCTCACCTAAATTCTTTGGCACACAGGTTCCCACAATTTCCATCAAGGAACTTGTACTCTCTCGACATGCATGCTGTGTTCTCTCTCATTTATGCTGCAACAGACACAGCCTTCTGTTAAGTTCTTATTTCTCTAGAATTGGCAGAATCGAGAATCCTTCCTGCAGGACACTCGTCACAGGACACCTCTCATTTCATTCTGCACTGTCCAGCTACAGATTCTTTGTGCTACTCACTCTTTGGCGACTCTCTGTCTCTCTACAATCTCTGGTCCAAACCCTGGAGAGTTGTCTGGTTTCTGGGGCTCCATGGTCTTCTGCGCCATGCCCCCATCCCTCTGAAGGGGTCAGGTAACAACAACAGCAGAGAGCCACCTAGCTTTATTGTGATACTAAAGCACAGTGTGCTCTTGACCCACTTTCTGACAAAACAGTCAAAACACTCGTGATACAGTGCACAACCACAAATTATGTTAATAATCTTTATGCAAAAATTTCCAGTTTTCCTCAGATATAAGGGTAATGTTTTTGCTGCAAGAGCGTGCCAATGAAGAAAGCAGTCGTTAATATTCAGGTTGGGCATACTTTTTTCTTAGTAATGCAGCAAACCCTGAACCGTCACCCAGCATGGCTGGTGCTCCATCAGTGCATATCAAACCAATTTCGTGAATGTGAAGTTGTTGTTTTGTAAACAATCATATCAAGCTTGTTTTTGGCTGGTAATGTAGTTTTCAGTGACTGACAGAAAAAAAACAAACTTTCCACTTCCTTGTTCTTCACATTACCGACTATAGCAATTAGCTGACCACAGTTTGACACATTAATTGACTTATTTACCTGCAGCAACATTTTTACTCGACTGCCCTTGATGTCAGCAACAACTTGCTCCTGAATATCTTTACTCATGTTGACAATTTGGCCATGGATAATATTATTGAATAAAGACACTAGTTGCAGTTTCCTCGCCAAAAGCAATATCTACCAGTCTAAGGACACATGGCTCTATCAATTTCTTACCAACTTCAGGGGGCTTGTTTGCCTTAGCAATCTGGTACGCAACTTCATAAGAAGCTTGCAGTAATGGTCTCTGTGGTGAAAACTTATACACAGGCAATGAGCTGGCACAATCAAATTTATTTGACATGTAATGTCACAATGTCATTCCCACATCCCTGCTGCCATGTATGTTCTTGAAATCTTTGTCCAGTTTTGGCAGAACATGGACCAAAAATGACCTGTATTGGTTTTAATGATATTTGATGCATATACCGGTATTGTGCTTAAAACGTTTGTCAACAAATGCTCTTTAAAATCTCAATGCTATAGTAATGAATACCATACAAATAACACGTAAACATAAAGACAAAACAATAATTTTGTTCTTGCCATAGCAATATTATCAACTTCCTTAGTGGATGTATTTATAAAGTAATGAAGTACTTATATAGCCAACCATAATGATTCAGTATTCATGCATCTCCCAGGAACAAATCTTGCAATCCTGGTTAAGAGCCTCTACTCTTGAGAAATAAATGTACAATGTTGTAACTAACCTGACATTGGAATTGGATGTATTTACTGCAATAACAACTTGACCAACAACCAATGAATGGATAGTTACTGATGTGCGGGAAATGTTCTTCTTGAAAACAAACTGATAAAAACATTTAATAAATATTCATTTGAATTCATCATAATAAGATAAACTCATGTACATTAGCTAATGCATTGTTTGCTGGTCTTTAGTTAAATATTTTCCTGCTTGTGATAGAAATGCACTGTACCAACAGCATTGGTAACTTTAATGCGAATATGAACACAAAGAAGTTCTAGTATAATTGACACTGACAGGTTTCCCGGTGACTGCAGGATAAAAATAAAAATGACAAAAAAAAAGTAGTGTAACTGTAATAAGTAGACCACTTGGCTCCACCGCTAGTCTACCAAATAAAGGCAAAAGTCTGGGAATAATCCCTTAGATGTCTTTTCCAAAATTTCAACAAGCAAGCTTATGAAGATTTTCTGTACATTATCTGTTTTTGCAGAGAAGCTGTTGATACCATTTACAAGAGGTCTTAAAAATGACCAGCAGCCTATTGCATTTGTGGCAACTGCTTTAACCACTACACCATCAAGACAGTTTTAGTAAGACAAAATTTAGCAAAATGACATTTTATTATTGCTATGGGAGCAATAGAACTATTTGGTCAACACTGCAAAACTTGAGCAAGCAAGTATACTATTATGTCTTCAAAGCTTGTTTCGTCACATCATTACACACCTTGCACCATAAAGTTACATTTTGCTAAGGGTTTTGAATAAGGGGCATCACAGTAGATGTTTTAAGGACTGTGGTTCACCAGAGTTGTATTCACATAATGTTGCTATGCTTCAAGCTTCCTACTTGGCCACAAGGTCCACTCAAAAGTAGAAGCAATTGAGTGTGCATCATTTCATAATTTTTGGCCATGGACCAATGTTGCCCGGTGAGAGGGACTCTGATGGTTGATTAGCAAGCAATTTGGTAGTCCAGAGTTCAATTATTGTCTATTTTTTGCCATTGTGAGGGGTTGTATGCAGCTTAGGAGAATCTCCTTGATTTTAATCTGAATGTTGCAGGTAATGCTACATAGAGAAGATGCTTCGTGTGAGCAGATTGCCTTAATTTCTTTGTTCTACTAATAGTTTTCCTTGGTATTGGTGAGGGTTTAATTCCGGTAAGAACACATCAGTTAGGGATGCTAGTCAGTTTTAGGAAGTTTGTGATAATGTGGTATGTACTGTTAAAATGTGGGTCGACTTAGAAAACATAGACAGGCCTTACCAAACTGACATTAGGCAAGCATATTCAGCAGCTGCCAAACACAAAGCCAAGGCAAACAACATGAGAGTTTAAGGTTTCCTTTCATCTTGTTTTTTGTGTTTATCTTGATTTTTGTGTTTAAAATATAATTTTTGAAATTGAAAGTTTAATACAGTGTTGTAACTAGATTGGTAGGTTTGGTATGGTACTCTAAATCTGTCCCAGGAAATGCGATGTTAAATGGTTTGTTTGCTTCTCAATTCCCCAAGTAGCATGCAATTTCAAATTCATTGCATAATAATACTTTGATAGTTCAACAAAGCCTTTTCTTAAGTTGTGTCCAAGAGCTTCAAACGAGTGCTCATGAGAAGTGCAAACTACTATGTTTTGCCCTGTGTGAACTTATCGATGGTATATCTATCATAGAACATTGGAGCAACGTCACTTACATGAGAAAGCACATTTTGTTAGTTTTATCAACTCTTCTATTGATTTAAAACCACAAAGAAAGCTGTTTTCAGCAGTATTGCAATGAGTTCTGTTATTTTTGCATTGCCAGTCATATGGTGCAGCTTGGTTATCAAGATTTGTGGAATTGCCTGCAGTAGAGAAGTCAATAAAAGTCGCAGTAGCGACTTTATCTCTTTTAAAATCATTTTTAATATACGAGGGTAGGCTGAAAAGTTCATAGCCTGACTAACACAAAGTATTTAAATTGACCAAAGTAGGTTTATTTTTCAACATAATCTCCTCTGTGGTCCACACATTTCTTCCATCTGTGCTGCAGTGCTCGAATCCCTGTGGCATAGAAGTTCTCCTCCTGACCCTCAAAACGTCCTCTACAGCGGAAATGACATCATCATCGCTCTCGTACCGTTTTCCAGCAAGATGTTTTTTCAAGTTTGGGAGCAGAACATAATCCAATGGTGCCAAATCAGGAGAATATGGAGGGTGATCAATCAGTTCAAAGCCACAATCACGCACAGCGGACATTGCAACCAGAGACTTGTGAGCAAGAGCATTGTCCTGATGAAGCAGGACACCTTTTGTCAGCTTTCCAGGCCACTTTGACTTGATTGCTTGTTGTAACTCCCTTAGCAATTTGGCATAATATTCTCCATTGATAGTTTTACCTTTCTGAAGGTAGTCGATGAACACAATGCCTTTTGCATCCCAAAATATGGAGGCCATCACTTTTCTTGCAGATGACACCACCTTGGCCTTCTTTGGAGCAGGAGAGGTTGAGTGCTTCCACTGTATGGATTGCCTTTTGGTCTCTGGTTCAAAGTGATAGACCCAACATTCATCTTGGGTGAGAAAACGCTCAACAAAAGATCTGGGTCTGCCTCAAATCTTGCCAAGTTTCCTTCTGACATGACGAGTCTGGTGAGCTTTTGATCAGATGTCAAAAGCCAGGGCACTCATTGAGCCGAAACTTTTGACATGCCAAGTTTGTTGTGGAGAATGTTCTCCACTCGTTCACGAGAGATGCTGATAACATTGGCCAAGTGACTAATGGTTAATCGTCTGTCATTCATTACCATTTGATGAATGCGGTCAATGTTTGCTTGGGTGGTAGCTGTGGAAGGATGTCCTGATCTCGAATCATCTTCAAGGCTCTCCCTCCCCCTCTTGAACTCTGCTGCCCACTTCTTCACAGTTGATAAAGCCGGAGCATCATCCCTCAAAGTGAAAACCATATCAGCATGAATTTTCTTGGTCATTAATCCTTTTTTCTGCAAATATCTGATCACACCACGGTGCCAAATCTTATCCATATTCACAAGATCATCAAACAACCAAAATGCAAAATTCTCTTGATATTACAAAATCTCTCCAGTACAACTTTTTAAAGTGCGAAATTACTTATCCAGCATAAGGTTACCTAAAAAAAATATTGCAGTCAGTATCAAGAAACCATGAATTTAACGCATGGCAAGTTTCACTGATCTGTCGCAAATCCTTCATAGTGAGGCTACAAACTTTTCAGCCTACCCTCATATGCTGAGTTAGGTAGGTTAAAGATGAGAGAAGAATGTATGATACAATATGATCAGGTAAAGTAAAACCAATAGTGCATTTCAGTACTGACATAAATGCACATTGGTAAATAGACAGTATCTAACATGCTGGACGAGCAACTTCAACCTTCTGACCACTTACGATGCTTGATTTCCTCTTCATGGGAATAAAAACATGGTGCAACAAGAGAGGTGCCACTTGCAAAATAGGAACACCCCGCTTGCAGATCAGCTAAAATAAAACTGCAGGATTTCAACCAGTCAAAAAACAAACAAGTAGCCCCACCTTATCAAGCCAAATTGCAGTTAATAAATACTCGACCAACCACAATCTGCAAGTAGCTTTGTAACCAGCAGTTCATGTGTCCAGCTTTTACAAACATTCCACCAGTGCTTTAATGTGAGCTTCCAATTTCTTCTGTCAGCAATGGATTTATCAAAGGCATTAAGTGGCAATCTGATGGCAAGTGACAACACCACATTTACATTCAAGTTTATCTCACAGTGGTCTGTCCGCTTTGATCTTCATTTATGTGCGTAAGCAATCTCAAGCTAGTTTTTGAAATGCAATTTCTTAAATTATGACTGCTAACAAAGCTCACTGACACTAAAAAAAGCAAGTACAAAGAATAATTGGGTGCAAAATGAAACGATCTTAAGCAGTTGGTTCTTCTATTGCAATTGTGAAAGTCAAAAAGTCTCTGATTTAGATAACCAAACGATAATGCTCTTTGACTTTTGTGTAAATTAAATTATTTGTATGCACAGTAAGCTTCATTATATCCAGATTCAATGTCACATACCAATTCATCTGCATAAGGCAAAACTGGATTACCTTAAGATGATTGTTTCAAGCCTAATGTTATCTAGATAGAAAGAAAACAGTAAATATCACCTAAATTGAACACATTAGCGACCCAAGGACAGAATTCTTTTGTTTGTCAAACAAAATTATTGATATACAGTACAATACAAATTCACACTGATGCAGCAGACGTACTGCAATGGCTGTCTCAGATTACTTGGCAGCAAAAAAATCTGTAATTTTGGAGTGTGACAAGCATTTCAGTAATTCACTATAATTGCATCAGGGTAACTAAACAATTGATAAGAAAACTCTAATTTCTCCCAACTACAAACTACCCATGTTATGGTTTGTTTTGGCAAAAAATGACGCAACTGTTAAGCAAACCCAGAAATGTAGCAACTTTCATCAACAATGGGCAAAAATCTGGTTATTTGAAGCTTTTTGATTGAGAAAGACATTAGAACTCGTTTGTGCTTTCAATTTTATCTGGATCAGGCACAGATTTTCCCAATCAACAAAGCTTTATTTTCAAGCTATCCTTTACAAAACACATCAATTCTTTCTTTCTCTTTTTAACACATACCTTGTCAGAATAATTTATAGGATGCACATCCTCCATTGAAGAATGTTCATGTGAGGTGTTAAGAAACACAATAAAATCATCATCAAGAGGATATGACAATTGAAATGAAGCATTTTTTGAAACGTTTTTCAACATTTCAATGCTACTTGTAAATGTTAATTCTGAAAAGCAAATAAAAATTTAGGTCCTAATTGCCTATTTTTACGTAATTAAAGCACAGCTACAGAATTATAGCACAACTGCATAAAAATTGTAACTTAAAAATATCATGTAAGACCAGTTTTTCCTTTTAAGATTTCAGTAAGTGCACAATTCCTGGCAAATGTCCTACAACTACCTGACAAAGTTTTATGGACATTGCTGAACAAGTCAGCCTATGTGATTATAGCTGTGAAAGTGAGTGCAGATTGGGCATTAGTGATGGTGATGCGCCAATGGTAGGAAATGTGTTGTGTGCAGCTCCTTTACAACCCAGAAGGGGTCATGGAAAAGGTGATGGCATTCTGTGTGCCCAAAATATGATTATTCCTCTACCCTAGAGAATGTACACAGATGTTTTTTTCAAACAGCAGTTTACTCCACATCATGCCACAGGTCCCAAAGAAATTCCTGCTGATGCAAATGCTGAGAGTTCACCTCTGGACTTTCTCTCATTGTTCTGGTTTTATCAATCACCTATGTTGTATGGGATCTTTTAGACACTAAAACCGATAAGCAGGCTTCCAAAGTGAAAACTGACAAGCCAAATCACTAGGTTTCTAAATCATGGACTGACACTACTCTACAAGAGATGAAGGTATTTTTTGGATGTAGGACAACTAAGAAAACACTAATTCACAAAGATTGTTGTGAGGAATATTGGACGTGCAAAGACAATTTTTTGACTGTTACCTCTGGATTTTCAAAAGTTTTTTGGCAATATGGTCAATGCTTCATTGTGTAGATGAAAAAACCCTAATGTGGACAAGAGTAATAAGCTATACTAAATTAGGCATGTGTTTAACTTGGGAGGTTTTAAAAGCAATATGTGGCTAATCAAAAACTACCATTAGATGAAGAAATGATACCAACAAAAATTCCCTGTCTTAAAGGAATATATAAAAGACAAGCCTGTAGGCTGGGGTTTGAAAGCATTTTTGCAGACAGTGAACATGGATATAATGTAAATGCTGATATACACTCTAATAGAAGAACAGATTGTCTCAAAACAGAAAGTCTTGGTGTTACTGGTAATTTAGTAGAGCAAATGACAAAATACTTTCAGGATCTCAGGACTATGTTGTATTCACTGATTGGTTTTAGACATCTGTAGAACAGATATGTTGCTATGTTGTTCAATGGGAAACAGGCAGTTCAATGTATACATGCATTGTCCAATATATACATATGTTGTTCAATGGGAAACTGGGAGTGATTGTGTAAATGGATATAGGCCAATCTACTTTGTAACTTCTGTAGTCATGGATCAACCATGTGCAATTGTTTCTAGCACCTTCAACTACAAACCACAAATAGAAAGTCACAAACAACACTTTGCTTTATATACGGAACGCCATCTACAGGGTCCAGCAAAATGATCTGACACATTTGTAGGTTTAATAATAGCCAAATAAAACCAAGAAACGAAAAAGTGTTTTCTTTTTCGAAAAGTACATATAATGCCATTTTGTTTCGTTTATTTATAATACCACTGTTTTTTGTTTCTTTTTCAGTTGCTGACATGAATTGGACTGGTGAGCATCGCACTTTCATTGTGGAAACATTTATCAAGACAAACCAATCTGTAACTGCAACACAACGAGCGTTCCATTTGCACTTCAACCTTAGTAGACATGATCCCATACCAGCTTGAAATACAATCTTGTTATGGGTTACCAACTTCAGAGCTAGTGGATCACCATTGAAACGAAAATCAACCAACCGACCTCGCACTGCCAGAACTCCAGAAAATGTGGCAGCGGTAAAAGCTTTAGTTCAACAGTCTCTACAGCATTCTGCATTTAAATGCACCCAGGCTCTTAAGCTTTCCGAAAGAAGTTTGCAAAGAATTTTTCACAAGGATCTGCAAATGCATCCATACAAAATGATGTTGGCACAAGAACTCAGCAAAAGAGATACTGAAACTCACAGAGCATTGTGTTTGGAAATTCAGCAACATGTCCCCTATGCAGCAGTTGTGTTGTTCAGAGATGAGGTGCATTTTCACCTGTGTGGCACAGTGAAAGGCAAAACTTCAGATACTGGGCAGAGAACAACCCTCATGAGTTGCATGAAAGCTCTTTGCATTGTCCTCGGATGGCTGTATGGTGTGCAGTGGCAGAATTTGGTATATAGGGTCCATACTTCTTTGAAGACAACGTTGCAGTGACTGTGAATTCTGATCAATATTGTGAGATGCAAAAGACATTTCTCAGACAAAAATTGAACATGCTCTACGATATGAACAATGTTTGGTTTCAACAGAATGGGGCAACAGCCCACACTTCTCGATATGCAATGGGGATTTTGAGGGGGATGTTTCCTGGTTATTTGATCTCATTGCATGGTGACATCGGTTGGCCTGCACATTCACCTAATTTAAATTCTTGCGATTTTTTCCTCTGGGAATACCTCAAGTCAAAGGTGTACATTAATTGTTCTCGTTCTATTGAACAGCTTAAAGATGCAATTTGCCAAGAAATTACTGCCATTCAACATGAAATGACCCACCAAGTTATAGACAACTTTCATGAATGCCTTTGACAATGTGTGGACAACAACAGACCCCATTTGACTGATTTAATTTTTAAAACCTAATGAAACAAAATGGCATTGTATGTACTTTTCAAAAGTGAAAACACTTATTTTTTTCATTATTATATTTGGCTTTTATTAAACCTACAAATGTGTCAGATCATTTTGCCAGACCCTGTACATTTAGTAGCTATCATGATAGAAGTAACAAGTCGCCACATGGAGTGCACTCATTTTAACTCAGACTAGTCAGATGTCTGGCATTGTGCAACAATGGTGGCCCTGCAAAAAAGCTACATCTTTCCCAATGTAGTTGGATGGCAGCATCTTCAGTCAAGCAGTACAAGCCATTGTCAAGTCACTGAGCCCTAACATCAAGACCGCCTTCCAATTGATGTCTGGATGGGAATCTTACTTACTTCAGTCTGCTAGCCTCACTTTCTTTCAACAATGACAGGGAAAGCATGTTGCAACCTCAGCAACCTCCTCCATTCCTTTGCATGTCTCCACTAGCGGCATGTGCTTGAGGAGGAGAATTGTGTAGCAATCTCAGCAACTTCAACTACAAACCACAAGTACAAAGTCGCCAACAACACTTGGCTTTGTATACAGATTGCCATCTATGTTCAGTAGCTATCATGATAGAAGTGACTAGTCACCACATGGAGTGCGCTCATTTTAACTTGAACTACAGTCAGATGCTTGCCATTGTGCAACAATTATTTATGAAGAAAAAGTTTACTGCTAATTAGGTCACCTATTCTCTACTGTGACTGTTTACATTGCAAAACTGTAAAATATGATTAGAGCATTCTTCTTAGTGTCCTTAATGTTGTCATAAAACATTTAGGGTTTTATGCAGAAAGCAGACTTAGTTTAGGTCGAGCTTAAGCCCAAGCCGAGCTTGCGCAAGTTGGGGCTACAAAGGGAGACTTGGTGGTATGCAGAAACTAAACTCAAACGACACTTTTGAAAGCCTGGCTTAATGTATTATGACATTACCATTATTGAAAACCCAGCTTATGAAGGGATTATGAGGTTGCCATTAAATACAATATATTTTGTAATGTCATGTTGGTGGGTAACACACTGTACATTGTTTTGGTGTGATACAAATGGAAGTTGTTGTTTGCAAAAAGATTTAGCTAAAGCAGTTAGAGTAAGTGATCTGACATGCTACATAACCATGTTACTGATTTAAGCTACCTGAGGCCCATTGCCCAAATTTAGCAACAGCAATACAATAACGAGGGGATTTGCCACATTGTGTACATAAGTCATGATTTAAGCCATCTACAATGATGACCTATAAACGACTAACTTAAATAATTAGTTAAGCCATGCTTAATGCTAAAACTTCTTTCTGCATACAAAATCGATGACTTAAGTTGGGCTGAGACCAGTGGTTCTCAACTTTTTTCATGCCATCAGCCACTTAAAGGGGTCACAGATTTTTGTGCCCCACTTTCATAACATCTTTGATGTGATGATGACAATGTCGCTGGGATCAGCATCCGATCTGCTGGCAGCAGAGGTGATCTCCAAAAAAAAAGGTCATTGCCTCCCCAGTGCAGAGGATAGCTGGTTCGCAGGTGAATCAGAGTTGATTTACAAAGGAAAATAAGGTCATTGCGCCTCCAATTTATGGATGCTGGTATTGTTAGCTTATTTGGACAAGTGAGACCCTGTTGCACTGGAGCAATGGACCCCATTGCAAGAAACCTTGTGGCAGGTTTGCAGGTTTTGTAGATTTAGGATGACGCAACTAAATGTTGGCTTAACACCACCACTGACAGCATAATCTGGGTAGTGCAGCAGCCCAGGGTGGTAAAAGGATGGACCCTCAGCCCTGGCCATGATTTGTGCTGGCCTGGATTGAGTTTGGGTGCCTGGCCAAATAACAATGACGATGGGTGTTGGTCCATGTGGCTGCTCATGTGGACCAGTATTTCTCAACTTCATTCGACATGCAAATCCATCTTTAAAGTATGCAGACATCCATGGCCCACTCGACTTACGTGCTGTGGCTCACTTGTTGAGAACCAGTGACTTAGACAATTTTAGAAAAAGCCTGGCTTAAGCCTACTTTCTCCATAATATTCTTAATTTCCAATAAAAAGATTCCATTCTTTTTAAATTCAGTTGTAATGATAATGTGCAAATGAAAGTTTACTCAAACTTGCTTTAAATATTTTTGAGTTTGAGTTCAAGTTTGGCAAAAAGATAGAGATCTTTTAAGTTCAAGTTCACAGCTCTGCCTAGAGTAAATGTTGCTGATTGTTGCAAATGACAAAAGCGTGAGCCTTAGGTTTTGTTGTAGCTGTGGAAAAAGTTGGTGCACCTGTAATTGTTACATTCTCAAATTTTCACTTGTTCTAAGGTTCTTGAGATAACAGCAATACTCTCTTTAAAGCTGACATATTCAGGAGCACAGACATAGAAAACAAGGGCAACCCAACTTTTACAAGTGAGGAGCTGAGCCTCCCAAGACTAGAAAGCAGACATCTAAATGTGAGCTCCCACTTTTGTGTTAATGCCTCTGCCCCTGATATTGTCAGTCAAGACACTGATTTATTACAAACCTGGCACTTGTGAAGAAAAAAGCTGCCAACTGATATTCTCACAAAATTTCAGTGAAGAAAATACTGCAGTCACAACAAGAATTATATGGCTACTCTTCTTTGAAATCATGTTAGCATATAAAAGTAGCCAATACTCGGACACCAGCAAATTAGTATGTACACCTAAAATCAAAATTATTTGTAAAGTGTACAAGTATTGAAAAGTTATAAAATCATTAACACATGACAAATTTTCAAAAATAATCAGCCCATAGCCTAGGTATTTATCTTCAAACATCATCTATTCAATGTAATGCAAAAAAACTGACTAATTTGATGCTGTGACAGAAGTAAATATACTACCAAGAATCTATCTAATTTGATGCTGTGACAGAAGTAAATATACTACCAAGAATCTATCTGTGAAGTAACTTGCTCAAAGCAATTTAGATTAATAATCACAAAATAGATAAAATTATGATACGCTAAATCAGCACCTACATCTTTCAAATATATCTTTTTACTTAGTAACTAGCTATGAGTGAGTAGCAAGTTTTAGTTTTTTCTTTTCTGTGTCTTTAGTTTAGTGCAATATCATTTGTTTAGTTTTAGTTGAGGAACAGTATAATGCATTGTTTTCTCTAGTGCAAAGTTAGTTAGCCCCCTAAGTTTATTTTCCATTTACAAGTAGTTATAACTAAGTTTACAGAATATATTCAGCCAGTTTTGAGTTAGCAACTTTTATTCGTCAGCCAGTTTGAGATGGTTAGTTCTGTTTTCCTTTTTAGTACATTATAACTGTGGTAAGTTGGTTTATGCATTTTATTTTTTCGCTTTTTTACATAAAAATTAAAAATGCCAGTGTGATGGCGAAATTAATATTTCTGATAATAAATAAGCTCAGCATGTCGTAATTTTATCTATAATCTGATGCTGGTAATAAATTCTTAAATGTTAAAAAGCCGTCCCTAAATCACAAGTTGTTAAAGTGGAAGTGATTCTGCTCTTGGGGGCATGCAGATTTGTTTCATCTTACATTTATATCCTCCAGTTATAAGAAACCTTGCAATTATGCATGGAACAAGTTATGTTCAGACCTGCTTTGGTGTTACCAGCACTACTGGCACGCTGCATTTCCACCACAAGACTGCAATCATGCAATGGAGATTGCCACAAAGTGCCTTTCCCACAAAAACACGGCCATTGATATGAAATCTGCTTCAACCCACTCGACCACATTGCCAACTTATTGATAAAGAGAACGCAAAAATGGCACATTTGATATAATAAAAGGTAATCCTGTACTTTAGCACGGTAAATTATTTAAGCTGAAAGGGCAGTGTACACTGTAGGGCCAGGCCCAGTATGTAAATGTAGAGGGCAGTGTACACTGGAACCCACCTTGTATACTCCCTTCCAGTGTACACTGCCCCATACATTTACATACCAGGCCTGGCCCTACAGTGTACACTGCCCTTTCAGCTTAAATAATTTACCGCGCTAAAGTACAGGATTACCTAATAAAACGTGCTATCAAAAGTTACTGGGGACTAGCAAGAAAATTAACAATCGGGTATACCTCAAGATCTTGGAACTAGCATTTAAAAAACCAAGCTAGAAGTAGGATTTGAACCCACATATAAACCAAACTTGAACAGTGGTCATTGCGTAGAACATGACTTAATGGAGGCAGTGCCTTAAAGATTTACCGACCCCAGCTCAATTGTAGGTAAAACTAATTCTACTACCCTGATTACGCATATTTGACTTATCAAGGCGAATCACTTGATAAGCAGGAAGCCTTTATATTTGTGATTAGTACCATCTTCATGCTTTCAAAAGCGTTTTTTTTTACATAAACCAGATGTTACCAACTGGGTGTCACATGACAGCAAGTTACGAGTTATTGATATCAGCTGATATCACAAACAAGTTATTCAGTTTGGTTAAAGTTATTCATGCGTTTAATTTTACTGGGTTTTGTAGTTTAGCTCCATGCTTTGATTTCGGAAACGTCATCTTGGGTGTTTTTACTTAACCCTACGTTGGTCACGTGGGGTGTTTGAACACCCCAATTTTTAAAAAATGTTTATAACTTCTATGATTTAATGTGGTTCTCTATATCTTTTCAGGTACTTTCCTAAAACATTTAGGGTGTAAATACACCAGCTGCAGTATAGTTGTATAGCAATTATTTTCCGAGTTATACAGTTTTTTTGCTCTCTGGGGTATCCAAAGACCCCACGTGACCAACACCGTTACACAATGTTTGTGTAACACCCCAATTTTTAAAAAATGTTTATACCTTCTATGTTTTAATATGGTTCTCTATATCTCTTCAGGGATATTTCTTATGTATTTGATTGTATAATATCAAAACTGACAACGGTATTTGTTAGCTTTTGTTGTCAAGTTAAGTTATGATCCGTATAAAAAATATATGTTTTGAATTCGAATATGGAGAATATATTGTTTATAATTTCTTTAAATCTGATCAATCAGGCATCAAAGAGTTTAATTGTGTTAGTTAATATATCTTGAACCAGTTAGAAGTTGTTTGATTCACCATAAATACTATTTTTTGATTGGGGTGCGCAGACATCCCACGTGACTAACCATGTTTGGACATCCCACGTGACCAACGTAGGGTTAACGTAAACCTATATTTGGTGTACATTGATACACTGAGTCAATTTTGAATTGAGATCTGCGCTTTTTATAATTTCGTACCGTTAAGCCTGTTTTTAAACAGTTTAGAAAATGATGTATTTTTCTTCACCATTTTTAGTAACGAGGAATTTGGAGTTTTGTAAGGGCAACTTTCAAAATTTTTTTATTTAATTGGAGTCATTAAACAACCATTCCGGCAGTATTTAAAATTATTGAATCTTGAAAACATTGTAGCGCAACGACAAGCAAGTGACTGTAGTCCAAGCTAACATAAATGCACTTTGTGTGACGGCTAGTCACTTCTATTATGGCAGCTAAGGTAATACTGATGGCGTTCTGTATATAAATCCAAGGTGTTGTTGGTAACTTTCTCTTTGTGGTTTGTAGTTGAAGTTGCTAAGGTGCAATATAATTCTCTTCCTCAAGCACGCCCAGCCAGCGGAGACGTGCCAAAGGACAGAAGAAGCTGCTGAGGTTGCAAAATGCCTTCTCCACCATTTATTCATGCCTATGATCATGCACAGTTTGCATGTCTTTTGTCAGACTGCGCCACCACGACAACTAGACTGCTTGGCGCCACCACCTGTATGCCACATAAAGATGGAAGCATCCCGTTCAGTGTTTTATCCAAGAACACAACAAGCGAGCTTGCCAGCTTGTCCTCCACATTATTCCTTTTGTGCTAAGCGCTGTGCAGGGAAACAGTGAACACCATTTTTTAAAGTCTTTTTGGTATGACTCGACTTTGGGAAATGAGCCTCAGGTCTACGCACTGCGAAGCGAATGCTCTAACCACTACGCCATTGCACCGATTTTCTTTTTTCGCGAACGTTGAGAGAGTGAGACTTGCCGGCCGAAGTTAGTGAAACAGGCGCGATGGTGTAGTGGTTAGAGCGACCGCTTTGTAGTCGGTAGACCTGGGATTCATTTCCTAAGTCGAGTCATACCAAAAGACTTTAAAAAATGATATCCACAGTTTCCCTGCTAGGGGCTCAGCATAAAAAGAGGATAGTGTGAAGAACAAGCCGACAAGCTTGCTTGTTGTGTCCTTGGGCAAGGCACTTAACGGGACACCTTCACCTTTATGTGGCAGACAGGTGGCCCACCCGTACTTCACCGGATTACAATTGTGAAGTTGCTAACCCAGAATGTCGTAAGAGGCGACTCTTGGGTACCCAACAGTGGCAGTCCGCCTTTTTGGTGGTAGGGCTACCAGCCATTCATGACTGGTTCGAAATGAGCTGCCATCTGTTCCCTAACCTAATTTCAATTAGGTTGACGGCATGAACCAGAATTGTCGTTCGTGCTGTACCTTTATCCCGAGGAAGAGGAGGGGTTATAACAACAACAAGTTAGTGAAATTCCCGCCAAATCATCGATTGGAAGGCGGTTTTGACGTATAGGGCTTGGCGACTCGACGATGTTTTGTGCTGCTTAACAGAAGATACTGCAATTCAACTACATTGGGGGAGATGTAGCATAATGTCGGGGTTACCTTGCAGCGTTCCGGTTGGTATTTGACTGTTGGCATTGTACCCCTCAAAGAGTTTATACTAAGCGAGATCTATTTAAAACCTTTAGCGCGAAAAATCCACGACTTCCGCTTCCACATAGGAGGAAAGAATGGAGAGAGAAAAAAAATTGGTTCTGCTATCCTTCGTAGAAGAACGAATAGCGGGAGCATAAACATTAAGAAATGAGAGCGAGGAGAAGTCGTTTAGAGAGATGTTGACCTCTACATAATCAGAGTAGAGGGCAAGCGAAGAAAGAGAGGAGGTAGAAAGCTCAGAGAAGAATAAGCCCTGCTTGACGAAAATGATGACGCCGCCGCTAGCGTCTGTGACATCAGTAGAAAAAATACCAAATCGGGAGTGGGTGCCATGGGATCGCAGAGCATAGAATCCAGGGATCCAGAAAGAAGAAGATAAATTGAGGTTAGATTCCTGGATATAAATATGGTCAACGGGATGAGACGAAATAAAGTGTAGTAGTTTAGTTCTCCTGGCTCGGAAACCTCCAGCATTCCATTGAAGAACCCTAAGAGAGTTAGGGAGGGGAAGAGAAAGCAGAAGGTAAAGAGAAACAGCCAGGAGCATGAGGCGGTGGTGAGGGTGCAGAGGGAGAAGATACAAAGTGGGCGGAAAAAAGGATAAGAAGTCTGAAAGTGAGGGTGGGTTGCGAGTGCTGCATTAGCAGATGGGGGCCAGATTGAGCAGTGAAAGTATACCAGCTGGAGGAGTTCGAGGAGGAAGGCACAGAGCTGGTAGATGTAGCCTCTCCAAAAAAAGCAGGGAGAGCAGCTTCAGAAATGAGAGCTGCCAAGAGTTATGAATCTAGAAAAAGAGAGTAGTGAGCACTTTAATGAACTTAATTAGAGCATGTGCAGCATTGCACTGACCTAGCCCGCCAGGTCACATTTCCAGCGAACACTAAACAGGGAAAGACAGGACAAGGGTTTGGATGAACGTTGCCACTCATCAGGAGAAGGAGAAGAATGAGAAGGCATTCAAGAGAAAGGCAGGAGAAGACAGGCCAATTTTAAAGAGGCTGCGTGCTACCCTACTGCGGTCGTTCAGGGGGCTGTACGGCAACAAATGGTTTATGTGCGAGGAGTGCCCGGGGTAACTGGGACCCTCAGGAAGACCAACAGCCATTTTGACACGATCCAAACGGGTCGGGGAACGCACCACCACGTTGAGGCGGCTATTGATGGGTACAGTTCAATTTTGCTCGCTTTACATGTACATACTATATAGGCTATACGACAGAAATTTCGAACTTCACTATCCAAAAAGATCGGAGTCAATACGTGTTTTGAGGACGGACAGAAGGTAATGATGATTAGAGTTAAAGTTAACTCAAAGTCAGAGTTAGTCGAGAATAGAGAGGGAAAATCAACGCTATGCGGTGTAATTTGTTGTTGTGACGACAGGTTATTGTCGAGAGCTGTGATATGTGGTCATACGATTTAGATCTGAGAAGCATTAAGTTAACTGTTGTAAAAGCAGTTGTAAGTAGTGAAGGAACTTGTAATAACTGCCTATTTGTTGAAGTGTTTAATTATTTTTTGAATTTTAGCAACGAAATATTTAATTTTCTTGCAAGCAATTCGTGATTTCTAAATTTTTGTTAGTGGGAGTTCCGTGAGAAACGCGAAAGTACATTAGGGGCTCCGCGATGACAAAAAGATTGAAAAGCACTGTTCTACATTTAACACGAGTTCTGATATCTAAGAAAAACAAACACAGAGTAGTTCGAAATAATAAGCTCAAGCGAAGTAGGTGAAGTAATAGCAATAAATGAAGGTTTTTGTCTTCTCAAAATAATAAAGTGTAGGAGAAGGCAGGCTACAGACCCACAAAAATTTAAAAAAATTGTCAACGGTCGTTTTTCGTTTTTTGTTGGTGGAGGCGGAAGCGGTGGAAGCGGAAGCGATAGGTGTGGAAGCGGAAGCGTTTGAAAAATAACCGCTTCCACATCCCCGATTTCAAGGCAATTCCGATAGTATACAATATGTACAATTAATATTTGTTTTTATACTGAAAAAACTGAACTTTAAGACCTGTGGTGTAACTTTTTAACCCTTCCGAAAATAATGAGTTCAGTAAAAACAAGTGACTTTAATACAACAACGTTCAGTGGCGGCTCGTGCCTATGGCTGCAAAGCTGCATCCCCCCACGCGTTTTTGTGATCTATTTTTTTTTCGAATTTTTTATAATGTCATAGTTGGTTCCTTAATGACCAATGGACCAGTTTGTGTCGCTGAAAAGACGAATTCTCCTATGTTGCTAGCACTAAACTAAGTGAACGTGCGACATAGGGATTCTATGTGACATCGTAATGGTGCGTAGGACGCGCTGCAGCTGCAGTGCCCCAGACTGTAATTTTGTAAAGCGATTTAGTTGCTTCATAAATGGTTTAAAGTTTTAGTTTCTATGTAACATAGCAAAATTTTTTGCCCCTGCAAGTATTGTCAACATAACTAAGCTAATTTTTTTGTATAATTGAATATCTCTAACTTTTGAACACCGCTCGAAAGATAGCAGCAGGAAGGGCAAAATCAGTAGCGCCAGACGCATGACATGAATGAGTTGCTTTCACGGTCGCTTGGTTCTTCTCACTTTTCTTGCGGCGCAACAATTCCCGCTAAGCTTGCTGATGTTGTGGCTCTAAAACAGGGTTAGTTGCCGCAATTGGCTAGATTGTTTGTAGGTAAGCAAATTCAAATGTTGCTATTCAGTTGTATCATTTAATGAATTAGGCAAATAAATTGGAAGTAAGAAAACTTATCCAAAGGCGAGAAAGTTGTTTAACTTATTTTTTTTCTTCTATCGGTCAAAAAAGTCGTAAAATTTTCGCTTTGTCATTTGAATATTATACTACCCCAACTGCGTGGGGGAATCTTGCTGCTGTACGCGACTGACCAAGAGTGGCTGAACTCTTACGACTCCTCTTAGATTTAACCCGCATAACCGGTAAAAACTAGGGATAGGAGGCGAGGCATCCGACCCTCGTTTTCGAGTGGGGCAAAAGCATTGGTTTTGTCCAGCCGCCAAATTTTATTTCGCGTATTTTACAAAAATTTCTTTTAAACACCACACGCCCGACTGCCCGCTTTATGACAGTCCCGGGCTACGTAAATTCTGACGACTTGGTTTGGAGGCGTCGATGGTTTGATTCCACCAGCGCCGCGGCTCGCAGTTTTAACGTTGGTCAATGCGTTGTTATGGTTCGTGATACCTCATCGCTCAACCCCGAAACCGCAACTATTCATTGTTTAATCACGCTTCGCATCCACCTGCAATGCAGGGGCAACATTAATCTCTAATTCTAGGTGCGCAACGCCCCCTACGGGGGCACTGCGTTGGGTGGGACGAGTCCTTGTTGATGAGGCCAAAAGGCCGAAACCTCAGTCCAGGGATCGTCCCGTCTATTTCGCTATACCGGTACTAACGTTGTTCGGATCGTGACTCTTCGTAGAACTAATTTTTTCCCGGAGGTATGTTGCTTCGTATCTGGTTCCTGTAGGCTTCAAACCCAGGTCTTTCGAGCTGCTTTTTCGTGCATCCCGAGACATGCTATCGTGTAATCACCTACTGCCATGAATACCTTAAAAAAAACGCATTTAGTATATAATCATTGGAAGGTTTTTCTATGCCTAATTAGCTTTTGTGTGATCAATTTCATGTAAGGTTACCAGTTTTAGTTCATAATTACACGGTTAGCAGTTACGTCAAAGGGAATCCTGGTTCAAAAGTAAACGGTACGTAAGTCTTGGGCTTTGTGTTGGATTGTTTGGGCTTGTTGCGTATACAGTCCAATGTTGGCTATCGGGCTAGCCAGGAGCCACGTAAGTTTCTTACACTTGGCAAGAGTCCTAGTGATGATAATGCATCTTCATTATCCGTATTTGAGGGATGGTTCCGCCTATTAATATTTTGCTATACTAATGTTGTTTCGATCGTGACTCTTTGTAAAAACTAAAAAAAAATATATATACATCTATAGCTGATGTCCAAGGATGCTGAAAGAAATTTTGCAAGTCGTCAAATTAACCGGTTATAAGTTCAAGTGCGATAAATTCGTACGACTTGCACTTGTTCATGTGCTTCACTCTTCAGGCTAGTCCTTAGCTTGATGATATGTGCGAGACTTTGTATTTGTTTTATTTTCTTTGTAGATTACAAAATATTTTCACAAATTAGAATCACTACACTGCACACTAAATTAGCCTACCGCAATCCATAATATTCAGCCAAAGCAATGCCTGATTGAATACAATTATACAACTAATACAGCGCCGAGTTTTGGAAAATTTACACATTTATAGCTAAACAACGGCAAATAAACTGCCTACAAGGAGTGCAAAAAATTAAAAAATTACTTGCAGCCCAACCAGCAAATTCAACCACGAGCCGCCACTGACAGCGATATAATGAAGTGCAAAACCATTACTGTCCTTTGAAAGCTTAGGAAATTTCCTTTCGAGCAATATGTAACACCAATTACTTAAGGCTAAAGATTAGTTTATAATGACTGATCAAAAATTGGTTGCCATACATCATGTTTCATTTTTGGTAGAATAATTATCCTACTGATCTAACGAACTTGCAATTGTGAAACAAAGCTGGCTCTTTGGAGCATTTTGACTACTTTTCCTTACAAGCGTGGTTCTTTTGCATTATGTGTCGACACATTCAAAAACATCCATCAAAAACTGAAGTCTCCAAATATTTATAAAATGTAGTCTATCGGTTAAAAGCACACAAAATTTTAGTGCCTGCATTTTAAAAATTGCAATTCCTAGAAAGACTAAGTTCTTTGGTACATTTTGTCTATTCTTTCTCTATAGCATGGATTTTTGGCATTATCAATGAAATTATTCAAAACTATTCATCGAAAAATGAAGTCTACAAACTTTAATATGTAGCCTACTCCAAGCAAAACACTTGGTGATCACCCAAGAAAAAGACGAGAGAGTAAAGATGGTCCTTTCTTATCGTTTGCAACAAAATATAAGTGTCGAGCAACATATGATCTAAATGTTGAAGCAATTTCCTTTGCAATTGGGCGAGGATGCCACAGCAGCCAGCTGATTTGATGTTCTTAAACTCGACATTATTAATGGGGGCCCCCGCCACTGCTACAACTCAACTGTGAGTGCTTCATTTCGGGTTAGTTTGCTCTTTGCATGGCGGCGTTTATGCCAGGGCCAAGGAACATACACGCAGTCAGAGACGTTACTTCATATTAATTCGCCTACAGTAACGAAAAAGTGGTAAGTAGCGATCCTGATATTTAATGGCTTAAAACGCACTGTTGGATCATAAATGACATCTCAATGCTTGCCACTATTTATTGAAAAAAGCAGCAAACAGCAAAATTACCCACTATCATTTTGATAGTCAACATAAATGGTAAAGCCCATTATTGATATTTGTAATTGCTAAGGTATCGGTACAAAACACTAATCTTCATTTAGAAGTAGGAAGGTCTGAATTAGGGGCAAAGTTAAATCTAATAAAATCATAAATTTAAGAAAAGATCAAAATTAAACAATAATAACCTCAATTTGTAACACTGGATTAAGAGGAAATGTTTTTGTTTGAAAAGAGCGTAATAGGCGCCTATTGCAATAAGCTTTATGATTTAGGGGAAAGATATGGTGCCTTTTCATGCTATGGCCCAATTAAAGCAAACAGCCCAGGCGAAAATCTTAATGTCACAAATATTGATATGAAAGCGGGCTCACGAAATCGTCAAATAGGCCTACCAATAAACAGCTCATTTCTTTAATTGTCAAAACGACCACTATTTGGGCGACGCCATCAATTTTAACTATGTTTCACCCTGCTTACACTTTTAAAAATTACGAATGGTAGTTTGTGCCATCGTTCTTTCTTTTTAAATACTTCCAGTCTTAATTACTAAACCAACTTGATCACCATTACATGTACAGGAACTATGGCGTATATTTACCAACACGTTTTGTTGTTGTTCTCACAAATGTTTGTACGGTAAGGCTGGCGAGCTGCATTAATTGATACGTTTGGAATTGGCTCGGGTGATAGTATGCCTGCCGGGGTAAAATCGCACCATACTTGGGAGAAACAAGTTTTTTATTTTGTTTGATAATAGCTTTATAGAGCTACCGGAATCAAACTTGAAAATTTGGGAAAAGCAATGACTCATTTAACTTCTATGAGCATATCTAAGCAAGGAAAAACAAATATAAATCCTAATGCGTAGCCAGCAGGGACTTGAGAAAGTTTGAGGCGAAATCAAAATTAACAACGTCACTATGTCAAATCGCATCACATGGAAGATATCATTGGTATTTTGCTTTATAATAGTTTTATAGAGCTATCGGGTTCAAAACAAATATTTGATAAAAACCAATGACTCTTTAAAACTCCCCAGGCCACGTAAAGCAGGGAGAAAAAGAACATTCTACATAATCCAAAGCCAGCGAGCACTTTGAGAAAGTTTAAGAACGGCGTCAATAAAAAACGGCAGTAGTATAGGATGAGTCATTTGGTGAGGATTTAGGAGGTGCTATGACGTCACGAGTTGGGGAATTTTTGAACCCTATCCCTAACCCTAACCCTAGCCCTAACCCTAACCCTAGCCCTAGCCTTAGCCCTAACCCTAGCCCTAGCCTTAACCCTAACCCTAATTTTATGTAAGGGAGTTAGTCTTAGGTCTATTACTTTTTGTGAGGAAGATAACCCTAAATATGAGGGTGATAACTCGAAGTCTATTTTATGCGAGAGAGCTAACTGTAGTTTTAAGGGAGCTAACCCTAGATCCAAGGGTCCTAACTCTAGGTCTATGTGAGCTAACCATAGTTCTAAGGAAGATAAGCCTAGATTTTATTTGAAGGAGTTTGGAGATAGCTAACTCTAGGTTTATTAATTTTATGTAGGGAGGTCTGAGGGAGCTAACTCTAGATCTGAGAGAGTCAACACTAAGCTGAAAGAGTACACCCCAACACGGTGTTAAAAAGTTTGACGTCATTCTTATGATTTAACATAACGGTTTTCAGGTTGTGATACCTTATTTCAATGACGTGTTTAACAAGACCGTGGAAATGTAGTTGTATCACTCTTGCGCAATCCGTGACGTAAGCTTTAACAAGACCGTGGGAATGTAGTTGCATAGCTATTGCGCGATCCATGACTTATTTAACCATGATGCGATTTTTGCTTTTGTGTAGACAGGTCCAGACTTGTCTGTCAAAAATTTTAGAATATGTTTTATTCACCTGTTGGTTAGGAATCTTTGTCTCTGTCTTGTCCAGACTTGTCCAAGCTTTTTCTCTATATTGTGCTTACATGATGGAAAGTTCTAAGAAAGCTAATTTTATTTGAAGGAGGGAGCTAACCACAGGACACTAATTTTATGGGGTGGAGGTCTGAGGGTGCTAACTCTAGGATTAAGAGAGCTATCTCTAGGTCTGAGAGTGTCAACTCTAGCTCTAAGGAAACCAACCCGTCTGAGGGTATTAACGCTAGGTTTATGTGAGCTAGCCATAGTTCTAAGGAAACTAACCCTAGATTTTATTTGAAGGAAGTCGGAGATAGATAACCCTAGGTTTATTAATTTTATGTAGGTTTGAGGGACCAATCTGAGGAGGTTAGTTCCAACACGGTATCATTTCAAAAGTTTGATGTCATTCTTATGACTTGTTATTGGTTTTTGATTCTGTATTTCAATGACGTGTTTCACTAGACCAGTGGTTCCCAACCTTTTTTCTGTCGCGGCGCATTTTAGAAAAAAACGAAAATTATTTGGCACACCTCGAATATTTTGAATACAAAATTTATTCAAATTGATCGTTTTTTACATATCACAACGAAAAATTAAGGCAACAACCGTAATTTAGCTTGTTTCCAGGAAATTCACTGTACTTGCGTCTATATGACAGGATTGCAACAATTCTGTCAGTGAGAAACTTGTGCTTGATGTTTCTTAGCAACCATTTCAATGTCAGGACGTATTTCAGAGAGACAAACCCTCATTTCTTCTTCAATGCAACTAAGCCGCTCTCGTTTTTTGGACTTCATATTGTGGAGTATTGAAAATCCGAGCTCACATAGATATGATGTCGAAAACTGCACCAGAATGGTCAAAGCATTTTTAGCTAATGAAGGGTATTCTTCTTTGACAGCAATCCAAAATGTATCTATTGGTACCCCAGCATGTTTGATTTTAAGTCCACGATCACTGGAAACACATGCCAACTCCTCTTCTTCACATAATAAAAGACCAGTGCTAGATGAATTCTCTATAGAAGGATTTCGAACCCAGTCATACTCATCGGTCTTCAGTGGTGGCAAGTAAAAGTAAATTTTTTCTTCCAGAGTTGTTAAGTGTTGAAACACAATTTGGCTAGTTTTCTTTATGCAGCTTTGTCGTACTAAAGGGAACATCTCAAGGTTACCATCTTCAGCTCTGTTTTTCCAAATTGCAACTTTCTTTTCAAATGCAATCAGCTTATCTGATGAAGTCAGAATGTTTTCTTCTCTGCCTTGCATGCTTGTGTTGAGGCCATTGAGATGTGCAAATATTTCTGCCAAATATTCTAGCCTTGAAAGCCAGAATTCACATTCAAGATATTCACAGAAGTGTTCATGTTCTTCTGTTTTGAAAAATGCATGAAGTTCCTTGTGTAGTTCATGTACACGCCATAGCACCTTTCCTCTTGAGAGCCACCTCGCTTCAGTGTGCAGAATCAAACGTTTGTGCCGAGAGTCCATATCAACACAAATTTTCTCAAAAAAACGAGACTTCTTCGGCCTCATTTTGATGAAATCAACCATTTCAACAACTTGTTTAAAAACTTGACTTAAGTCATCTGGTATTGTTTTTGAAACAAGTACTTCCCTGTGAAGGAAGCAGTGGGTTTGTACAACATTAGGATTTTCTTTTTGTACGAGTGATACAATACTGCCAACCATACATGGCGCCCCATCAGTACATATTCCAATGCACGAGTTCCATGATAAATTCCATTTTTCAAGGTAAGCAGATAATATGTCAAAGACGTCTTGGCCTCTTGTAGTGAGTAACATTTCCTTGCAGCACAAAAATTGATTTATTATTTGATTTCCATCAACGAAACGAATAGACGCAAGTAACTGTGGTTTGCCGCTGATGTCGGTTGATTCGTCAACTTGTAAAGCGAATTCAACGGTGCTTTGAAGTTTAGTCTGTACAGTTTCCTCGATATTAGCAGACAAATCCACAATACGTCTTTGGATTGTATTATTTGACAGGGGAGTCTTGCGTATTTCTTGTTCGGCTTTGTCACCCAGAATTCTTTTTACTATCTTTCTGCAAGCAGGCAAGATGATCGACTCAGCCAAAGTATGTGATCTTGTTTGCTGCGCGATCATTTCGGCGACATCATAGAAAGCAGCTTGTGCCTTTTCAAAAACAGTTAACAATTTTTGAAAAGCGGTTTTTTGTTTGGATTGTTGCTCTAGTAGTCTCCGAAAATAGTTCAGATTTTTATCTTGAAGCTGCGAGTGTTTGGTTACAAAATGTCTACTTAACTTGCTGGGCACCATACCTTCGTTTGACATTTTTTCGCCACAAATGACACACAGTGGGAAAGGTTGATCCTCACTACCAGTCCAGTGAAATCCATATTTCAAATAATCATCGCAGTATTGACGTTTTGGTCGAGCTTTTGGTGCTTTATCACAGGGCTTTGCTGCTTTGGAACGTTTACTTTCTGATTCATTATCATCGCTTTGTTTCCTCTTGATAAATTTATCCATTTTATTGGGTAACGCGACAAGTATAATATCTTGACCGAGTGCAAACAATTTAGTTTAGTATCGTACGGTAGTATTTAGGGCACAGTCGACTGGCTTGGATGTGTGTCATTGTTTGTATATGTCACAATCGCTATTTATTTCATGCATTATTTTGCACAATGCAGCCACACAACGAACCTTATTCAAGCGTAAATAAACTTGAATGACACATTCACCAACCAAAAACAACTCAATTACTACCAACAATATCGTTAGTGTGCCGTACTGACTAACGTCGGCAGCGTGCAATTTTTTAAAGCGTACTTGATTGAATTTAACTTCAATATTTTTTGCGACGCACCTGATGACATCTCGCGGCGCACTGGTGTGCCGCGGCGCATAGGTTAGGAACCACTGCACTAGACCGTGGGAATGTAGTTACATCCTCATTGTGCAATACATCATGACAGACCGCGAGAATGTAGTTGCATCACTATTGCGCAATCCATGACGTATTCTATTTTTAGCCAGATTGCATCACTATTGCGCAATCCATGACGTATTCTATTTTTAGCCATGATGCAATTTTTGCTGTTATTGTATAAATTCACCTGCTTATCTTTGTCAGTTCTTTCGACACCGTTGTTCAATCAAGCTTGCTATATAAAACAGCTTCTCTGAGAAGTATATTCATTCTATGAAAGTGAACTTAGTGAGAAGATATAAAATGGAAGATTACAAATGTAATACTTGCTCTAAAGTCTTTACCGAGAAAAAGAGTTTGGTAAGACATATGAAAAATGCACATGACAAGCAGCAGGTGCACAAGTGTGAAATATGTGAGAAAGATTTTTCGAGACTCTCCAATTTACAACGCCATAAAGAAAGTACCCATTATAGAACAAGCGAAGTGCAATGCCCCAAATGCAACAAAATATTAAACAGAGCAGACAATATTAAATATCATAAATGTAAACAAACCGCAGTTTTGTCTGTGATGAAAGATGTCTCAAACGAAGCGGCACTCTCTTCAATTGACGCACCCCCAACAAACAATAAGTTTTTTGATGAATCACCAGCTAAAAAAAGAAAATATTTCAAACCAGATCAACACAAAGTATTGGAAAACGAGGAATTGACTGAATCTGATCCAGAAGTGAAAGAATTTATGCAGAAATATTGGGGAAGTATCCGGAGTTTTATGAAGAAAGAAAAGTACAAAATATATACAACTTTTTTTTCGATATAGATTTCAAAGATTTAATAGAAACCATAGCAGAACGGATCATGACTTATCAAAAAAAACGTTTCAAAATCAATTACAGTCTTGCATTCATACTTAAAAATATAGAAACAAAGGAGTTACGCTATTACCACGCAAACTTAAACAATGCTCAAATCTTGGAAACAGCTTTGCTGATAAATAACCGAAAGGACTTGATAAACTTTTTTAATTCATTGGCGGAGGAATCCGTTTACGATGGTTTGACTCGCCCCGATACGAAATGGAAGGTGGTACAAATTTCCAATATTACTTTTTATGCAAACAGTCTGAAAGATGCTCCTCTTGGAGGGGGAGCGTCCTTACCAAGCTACATCACAAACAATCATGGACTTGCAAACGTTTCAGGTAATGACAATTTATGTTTTTTTCGATGTGTGGCGGTCCATCGAGGAGCTGATAGACACTGGTGTAAACGTGAAGCCAAAAAACTGTTTAACGATAATTGCATGCATTTTAATATTGTTCCCAATACCTTTGTTGGTGTGAATTTAGTTGATTTTATAGACTTAGAGGATTTTTTCAAAGTTAATCTTGTTGTTTACGAGTTAGAGGAGGGGGTTGCTAAATTGATTCAACGTAGCCGGGAATTGTATTCTGAAACAATAAGATTAAATATTTGGGAAAATCATCTAAGTCTCATTATTGATTTCGAACATTGTTGCAGTGTATATCAATGCATTCATTGTGGGAAACTTTGGGACCAAAACAAAAACTATTATCGGCACACGAAAACTTGTAAAACCACAGTTCGTGATCTTTTTCCAGCGGGTATTTATAAAAACCCAGCCACAATATTCAAAAAACTTGAAGAAATCGTTATCTGTGTCCCTGCAAACGAAAGATTTTTTCCTTATTTTGCCTGCTACGATTTCGAAGCCTATTTCTCTCAAGAAAATTTACCTAGAAATGGTCCAAAATTAAGTTTTGAAGCACGTCATGTGCCCTTGAGTGTTGGCATTGCCACGAATGTGCCAAATTTTGAAAATGGAGTGTGCTTTGTCACCAACAGTGATGAAAACGATTTGGTGCAAAAAATGTTAAAACATTTAGAAGATGCATCAAATGCTGCCTATGAAATCATGAAAAGCAAATTTGATTATGTGTTTCAAGCATTAGAACTCAGCGAAAATGTTAGAAAAGAAAATTTGACCAAAGAATTTGAAGCCTACTGCGGAAAATTAATTGTTATTGGATTTAATTCTGCCTCCTACGACCTAAATTTAATCAAGCCAACATTGATACAGCAGCTATTGGGTAAGATTGATTTTGTCATTAAAAAAGCCAACAATTATTTGTGCATCAAAACTGAAAAGTTGAGATTTTTGGATATTCGGCATTTTCTGGCACCTGGGTTTTCTTATCGAAAATTTCTGATTGCTTATGGTAGTGTTCAAACAAAATTTTATTTTCCATATGAGTTTATGACAGATCTGACAAAATTACAAAGCGGTTTGCCAGATCACCAAGCTTTTTACTCCTCATTGACCAAATCAAACATTTCAAAAGACGAATATGAACTTGTGAAAAAAACATGGATTGAAAAAGGTTGGAACACTTTAAAAGACATGCTGATTTACTACAACATGTTGGATTGTGTACCTTTTATTACGGCTGTTGAAAATCTGCTTCACCCTTACAAAGAACAAGGATTGGATATTTTTAAAAGAGCTTTTTCAGTAAGTGGGGTGGCAAAATTACAGATGATGAAACGCATCGAAAAGGAAACGTTTTTCTGTTTGTTTCCCAAACGGCACGCAGACCTTTACAACATTATGCGCAACCAAATTACTGGAGGTCTCAGTATAGTTTTCACACATCTGGCTATTGCCGGCGAAACTAAAATCCGTTCCCATGAAATAGACGATCCTGAACCCGTGAAGCAAATTCTTGGTCTGGATGCAAATTCACTCTATTTACATGCTATTGCTCAGAACAACCCTACTGGTTATTTTTGTTGCTACAAAGAAGAAGAAAATTACCGACCTGACCCATGTTCAAAATTTGGTCTTCAGGCCTATCAATGGTTAAGTTATGTATCCCAAACCGAGGAAAAGTTTATTCAAAGCAGATACAACATGGGGGAACGACGAGTATCTTCACACAGCTTACCGGTGGATGGATTTTGTCAGAAGAGCAATCAGGTCTTTCAGTTTTTAGGTTGTTTTTGGCATTCTTATGCTGACTGTAATACCAACAGGAATTCGGATTGTTCTTTGCAAGAAATACATCCAGTGAAAAAGATTCCTCATTCAGAAGTCCGAAAAGCAACACTGGAAAACAAAAGACGATTGGAAGCAGAAGGGTTCGATGTAGTGGAAATGCGGGAGTGTCAATGGAAACAGTTTGCAAAAAGAGATGATATTGCTGCTTATTTGAAAACCTTGAAGTCAGTTCAACCAAAGAGGCAATTGTCTTTTCACAAAATTTTAGAAGGAGTGAAAAACGACACATTATATGGATTTTTGTTGGTGGATATTCACACACCAAATCATTTAAAGGAAAAGTACAAAGATTTTCCTCTCATCATAAAAAACACGTGTGTGTCTAGAGACGACATTGGTGGCTATATAAGAAATGTAGCTGAAGAGCATGGTCTGCTTAAAAAACCCAAAAAATACTTGATCAGCAGCCATTTTGGAAAAGAAATTTTAATTAATACAGAAATGGCAAAATTTTATTTGGAGATGGGTTTGGAGATTACAAAGATCAAAGAGTTAATCGAATTTTATCCACAAAAATGCTTTGCCAAACTAGCAGATGAAATTGTGAATTCCAGAAGAGCAGCCGATACAGATCCATCCAAAGCTGTGATTGCTTTAACAAATAAACTAACGGGCAACTCGTTGTACTCGGCAAGTCTATTAAATAAAGCAAAACATCGGAACATCACTTATCATTCAGAGAAAACAGTAAACCGTGTGATCAACGATCCTCATTTCATACACTTGAATGAAATTGGTTCTGATCTTTATGAAGTGAAAAGCCTGAAACATAAAATTCGACATGACTTGCCTGTTCAAATAGGCATAAACGTGTATTTGAATTCAAAATTACACATGCTGAAGTTTTTTTATCTGTTTTTGAAGAAATACATCCCTGATTGCTGCTTTGAGGTGTTGGAAAGCGACACAGATTCAATGTATTTCAGTCTCAGTCGTGAAAGCTTGAACGACTGTGTCCCAGAAGAATTAAAAACCTCATATTTCCGAGACAAATTAATTTGGATGCCTGCCGAGGCCTGTCCCAATCATGAAGAGCAATATATTGAATGTAGAAGCAAGGGCAAGCCCTGGACAATGGAGCAATGCTGCCTTGACTTTCATTCTTTTGACAAACGCAGTCTAGGAAAAATGAAAGTGGAGTACAAAGGTACAGCTCAAGTTTCTTTGACATCAAAATCGTGTTTCTGTTCAGGGGAAACAAAGAAACAAGTTTGTAAAGGTGTGAGCATATTTCAAAAACCCCTCTCCTTTGAGCAATATGCAAACGTTTTAAAGAACAATACCCCCTGGAGATCACAAACTGTGGTTTTAGAAGTCGAAATCATCAGGTTTTTTCATACAAACAACACAAAAAAGGATTAAATTCTTTTTACCCAAAGCGTATTGTATTGGATGATGGCATCCACACTCTTCCTCTTGATCTATAATTGTTGTAACTTATGTTTCTGTAAAAATAAACAAGCCTTTCACAAAAGCAGTGGTTTTTGCAAGTTTCTCAGTTGATTAAACTCACCATTTTGATAAACTCCTTCCAAAACCTGTACTAGGTTTAGTTAATGGAACAACACATTTGACAGTTAAAACGCGATTCTGTACACTGATAAGCTTTCCAAAACCTGTACCAGTTAACTGCTGACAGGAACTAAACAGCGCATTCGACTAGTTATCAGTCGCGGTTTGCTGGTAGGGAATGTAGTGTAAGCAAGCAAGTCTGACTGAATCGCGGGACTGAAAACCGAATTCCCTTATGAAAATAGGCTAGGTGATTTTAAATAACGTACTTCGTACTTTTCTCGTTCATTAACACAAAACAGCAGAACACGAAAGGTTGTGTATGGCTTTGAAATTTGAAAATCCAGTCTCTTTCATTATCAGCGGCCATCTGGAGTAGGAAAAACAAAATGGATTCTACGTTTGATAGATAATATTGATAAAATCTGTCCGGGAATTAATCAGATTTTTTATTGTTATGAAGTCTGGCAGAGTATGTTTAATGAATATTCTGAGAAAATCACATTTCGTCAAGGTCCCCCTGTTCTTGATGATTTTAAAAATTTTGAAAATTGCTTACTCATCTTAGATGACATGATGTTCACGGAAAACAGCCTCCTGTCCAAAATATTTACAATTTACTCTCATCACTACCGATTTAGCGTCCTATTTACAACTCAAAATCTCTTCCATAAAGGATTAAGAGAATTATCACTAAACGCAAAATTCATGGTTTTGTTTAAAAACTGTAGAGACAAAAAACAGCTTTCTTATTTTTTAAGTCAAATCTATCCTCAGAAATACAAATCTGTTCTGCAAACTTATATAGACGCGACAACAAGCCCTCATGGTTATTTATTGATTGATCTTCGGTGTGAAGTGGATGATAGTGAGCGGCTCAGGACTAACATATTTCCAGGGGAAGTAAATCATATCTATCAATAAATGGATCGTTTGCGAAAATTTGCCCCTACTGTTCATTTACTTCAAAAGGCACCACCCTCTTTGAAGAGAAGCATTATTGAAAAAGCATCCACAGAGTTCATTCGTTGTCTGTGTGATTGTTCCTATAACGTATTGAAAGAAAACGTTCAAATAGCACCCTCTAATAAACGTAAACTCAGCAAACATAAAACCAAACTACGACAACTGAGCAATAAAAAAGTGTCGCTGAAGAAAAAACGAAAAATCGTGCAGACCGGAGGTTTTCTTTCTGTGTTGCTGAATGCTCTAGCACCTGTTTTAGGTGGAGTGCTTGGAACATTGACTCAATAAAGAAACTGATTGCCTTAGAACCTGAAGTGTACCACAGCCTTACATCAAAAACAGCTCATGAAAAACCTGAAAAGAAAATTTTGTCTGAATTAAACACGAAAATGCAAGAAATTTTAAATTCAGACCTACCAGCTGCTGAAAAAATGCAGTTATATAACAAAGCCTTACAGAAATCAAAATTATTTCAACAAAAAACGCAGGCGAAATCAAAACGAGTTGAAAAATTATCTGATTCTGCTATATTGTCGAAAGTTAGGAAGAAAACTAAAGCCAGACAGCTCTTGAAAAACATCAAAGAACAAAAGAATCTAGATTGTGATGATAAAGGGCAAATCCTTTTGGACGAGCGTGTCACCCCTGGCTCGGATATAAATCAAATCTTTCAGAGTGTGTTAAACAAACAGAACCTCAATCTACCTGGTTTGCATGAATTTGAAGCTTTACTATGGGAGAGTTTATGAGGTATTATGATCCGCAAAAAGTTGGTGTGTTTTCCGGGGCTCATAGTTTTCAAAAAGTTGCAAAGTTGCCCCTAAAATGGTTGAAATCTCAAGATGTCTATACCCTCCACAAGCCTGTGAGAAGACGTTTCCCACGCAGAAAAACAATAGTACCAAGAGCAAATTTTCAAATGCAGGCCGATCTTATGGACTTTTCTTCCTTGAAACAATACAACGACAATTTCAAATATATTCTTGTGGTGATTGATGTTTTTTCCAAAAAAGATTTTATATCTTTTCTCAAAGTAAAAACAAGTTCGGAAGTGATCAGAGCCTTTGAAGAAGTGTCGCCTAAAATTGGACGTTTTCAAAAGCTCCAGACTGATTTGGGGAGTGAATTCTTCAATGGACCGTTTCAGGCCTGGTTAAAACAGCAAAATATTGAACACCTTCACACATAATTTTGATACAAAAGCCACCATAGTTGAAAGATTGATTCGAACTTTAAAGGAAAAGCTTTGGAGATTCTTTTCCTTCACCAATTCAAGACGATATGTAGACGTTTTACCACTTCTCGTCAACGCCTACAACAACAGCTATCACACTTCAATAAAACGTGCTCCAAGTACTGTCAACCCCGAAAATCAAGAAGATGTTTGGCACACTTTATATTCGCAACCGACATTAAAAGAGCCTAAACTAAAAGTAAACGATAAAGTCCGCCTTTCTACAAACCGAATACGCTTTTGCAAAAGTTATCTCCCCGGCTGGACAGATGAGATATTTCAAGTGGCTCGGGTATATAAAGGAAATCCTCCTTACTACAAAATCAAAGATTTAGGCGGAGATATTTTAATTGGCACCTTCTATGAAAACGAATTGCAAAAAATCTATAAAGATGATGACATGTTTCGAATTGAGACCATACTGAAAAAACGTCGGAGCAAGAAAGGTGTGGAGTATTTGGTGAAGTGGTTTGGATACCCGCCTTCTTTCAATTCGTGGGTCAAGGAAAAAGATTTCCAGAATGCCTAATATAAATCTGTCACAATCAACTTCTCACATCATTTTGTTTGCCGCTCAAGTGATAGCTGTTTATATTATCATATCAATCAGTCTCTATAATCTAACACAAACCATCGAAAACAAAGAGCTGTGGATTAGTTTGCTTTCGAGCAGTGTCGGTTACTTGTTACCCTCTCCTGTGCTTTCAAAACATGTTTCTCACCCTACCGAGTAATTCATCCATTTAGTTTTATCCAGAAAACAAAGTTTCAGATTATATCGTTCATTTACCAAAAGAACTAAATTTAACCGGTCCCTGGGAAGTTGGATTAGCTGAACTTATCTATCCAAATTCATGGTACAACATCGACACCGACAACTATTGGGTGTATTACCGTCGTGGGTATGTACAGACAAGAACAAAGATTTCACCTGGTTATTATCAACATCCACAAGATCTTGTAGAGCAACTGCTCCAGCAAACGAAACGTGATTTTGAGGCAAGAAATCAGGAGCTAATTGCCGATGGGACTTTGGTACAACCAGTCGACTTTCTATTGGATCTACAACACAACGTTCATTCACAATAAACAGAAATTCGCATTAAACATAAACCAGGAGCTCCTGTGCAAATTGATAAGGAAGGTAAGGAACATCCAGCAGTCACTTTGCGTCTTGCGCCCTTCGTAGCAGAAATCATGGGTTTTAAAAATATATTTTTTCACAAAGTTGGTGTTTACACTTCAGATCGAGTGTTTGACATGGATCCAGTCTCTGCCCTTTACCTCTATTGTGATGTCATCGAACCTCGCACTGTGGGTCATACTCTAGCATCTTTGCTTGGAGTGATACCTGTTGAAGGAAAGTCTGGAGCCAATGTCGCCAAGAGATATGAAAAATTGCAATACCACCCTGTGTTGAAGAAAAATATTTTAGACATACATATTTCGCTTCGGGATGATCAAGGAAAAGCAATCAGATTTCGCAAGGGAAAAGTTATTGTCTTTTTACATTTTCGAAAACAGAAACTGAGTCAACTATAAAGGGGAAGTACACAGTAAAGCCTCATTATTTACAGCATTTCTTGTACCGTAAACATGTGTGCGAAATATTGTTGCGATTCTCAAGCTTATCAAAACTACTATTTAAACCAAGTTGGTCATGGTTACTTTAATGGTGCGAGATACCAGCAGGGATACGAACTAGGAAATATCTTTATTTCTATAGCCAAAACAGTTTTACCTCTTGTCAAAAGTGGATCCAAGGCTATTGGAAAACAAGTTCTTCGCAGTGGAGTTGGTTTTGCTTCGGATGTTTTAAGCGGAAAAAACGCAAAACAGGCAGCAATTGATCGTGCAAAAGCAGCTGGTTCTGACCTTTTGAAAGCTGCCGCAAGAAAACGTAAAGCCAGACCACAAAAGACTAGAGTAGAAAAGAGGAGACGCAAGAAACATTACGACATTTTTAATTAGAATGGCATCCTTGATACACCCCAGCTCTGCACAATCAACCACATCCCAATTGGATTTGTTCTCTGTTCCTCCGAGTCAAACTAGTTTGGATGATGGAAGTTTTACCGAATACCACCCTGTGTCTGTTTTAACCTCAACACGGCCAATTGAGTTTACAATCAGTGCTGAAAATTCCAACTACATTGATCTTGCTAACACTTTTCTCTGTGTTCGTGCAAATGTGACTGCAGCAGATGGAACAGATTTGGAGGCAGATGTAGAAATCTCACCGGAATGTAACTTTTTGCTTACGATGTGGTCACAAATTGATGTTCATCTTAATGGGTCTCTTGTCACACAGTCCAATAACAAATACCCTTACCGTGCCTATATTGAAAATCTGCTTAGTTTTTGTCAAGACGCAAAATCATCACAACTTTCTGCTGTCCTGTGGTATCGGAATACAGCTGGTCAATTTGATACAAGAGGCGATGCCAACTCAGGCTACACTACACGCAAAGCACTGGCTGCACAAAGCCATCAAATTGATATGATGGGAAGATTACATGTGGACCTTTCATTCCAAAACCGTTATTTGCTGAATGGAGTAAAGATTCGTTTGCGATTGATTCGTTTAAAGGATATTTTTTGTTTGCATGGAAATGCAGCTGGATGTAAAGTATCCTTGAAAGAAGTGGTTTTGTTTGTGCATAAGGTCAAACCAAACTCTTCTATACAGCTTGCCCACACAAAAGCCTTGCAACTTGCTACAGCAAAATATCCGTGAAGGCGTGTTGAAGTAAAAAGCTTTACCGTACCAATGGGAAATCGAAGTATTACCAAAGAAAATTTGTTTTTGGGTCAATTGCCCACACGAATTGTGGTCGGTGTAGTGGACAACGACGCCTATAATGGTGTTATTCAAAAATCACCTTTCAATTTCAAACACAACAACATCAATTTTATTACAATTTATCGTGACGGTGTTCAAATCCCTTCAAAATCACTGCAACCTGATTTTTCAAACGACCGTTTCATTCGCAGTTATATGCGTTTGTTTACTCAAACTGGTCAATATTAACGCGATACTGGCAACGCTATTTCACGAGAGCAATTCAAGAATGGTTGTGCCTTATTTGCTTTTGATCTGACACCACAGCTGGATTCAGCCGAGATCGGATTTGAATTGATAAAACACGGAAACATACGAATTGAAATTCATTTTGCCGACGCTGTAGCACAGACTCTGACTGCTGTTGTTTTTACTGAAAACGATAACCTATTGGAAATCGATCACGATCGACAAATTGCGTTCGATTGCACAGCATGAACAGTCTGCAAATCGAAGGTTTGTTGAAGAAGGATTCTCAAGCCATGAAAATATTCAAAAAAGTCTGTGCCTTGGACGAAATAGAAGTGCCTTCCTATACTTCTGCTTATGTGATCAACTCTGGTACTAGCGATAAAAAAGGCGAACACTGGGTGGCTGTATACTTTGACAAAAACAGACGAGGAGAGTATTTCGACAGCTATGGACTGCCTCCTGCGGTCCTTGGTCTAGAAGCTTACATGGATCGCTTTTCATTGGACTGGATTTACAACCGCAAGACTATACAAAGCTTATTCTCAAATGTGTGCGGACATTATTGTGTGTACTTCATTTTATTTCGTTGTCGTAATATCTCTCTGCATGCAATACTATCTATCTTTACCTTAAATTTAACAGAAAACGATCGTCGTGTATTTGATTTTATTCGCGAATTGTACAATAAACAATAAACATATACATTTAGTGTGATACAGAATCTCGATGTTCAGGTTTCAGACACCATTTGAGCAATACTTCAAATTCGTTTTTTGAAGCGGCGGCGATTCCGAGCTTTAAGCATCCAGGTACTTCTTCTTGCTTCTCGAGAAGCTTGCGGCCAGTCAGTCATAATATGTACAGTTAGTTTTTCGTCAAAACGTACTCTCTTCATGCTTCAATTTTGCGTTTTTTTACTGGTTCTTGCAAGAGGTTGAGGAAGTTGACCAACTGTTCGTGACTATCTGGCGGTAGATGGCAAATATCGTCGTTTTGCGTTTTTAGACACAAACAGTTTTGAGCCAGATAGGATACTTGACGACGTGGAGCCGTCACATTTTCAACCGTAAATCACAATTGAAATCCATCAGACAATATTTCTTGTTTTATATTCTGTACGCTTTTTTGCAGCGTGCAATTGGAATCATCTTGGCTTGTCGCCCAGAATAAGAGCAGCACATAGTCTTTCGTTTCAGATTTAGGTCGAAACAAAATATAGGGTAGACTACCCATCAGCAGAGCCACGACTTTCGTTAGTTGTTCAGGAGAGAACAGCTTTTTATCCTTTTTCACACTGACCACCGCTTTCCTCAGCAAAGTCACAGGGGGTTGTGAAGTTGTAGCAATATCTTGAAATTGTTTCGTAAAATTTATGTTGTTTGCAATAGTTGTTTCAGCTACTGATTCTGTTTATATACCCGCAAAAAGAGGAAAAAAGATTGTGCAACTACATGAAATTGTGTCACAAGTATGGCGCAATATCCTGTTGCATCAGACTTTTTGCGGCGGCCATAGTTCATATTCTGTGTTCTCAGGTACCTTGATAATCGATAAATCAATACTCGTCTGATTTTGTTCGCATCAACAACCATCTTTTTGCATTGGTTGTCTCCGGGTCTATCATTAAAATCTCCCATACTTCTTTTTGTTTTGTAGACCTTGAAGCGTTCAATATTTCGAGAATAATTTTTGTATCTTTACAAGGGTTTTTCAATTTTGGTCTGTCTAACTTCGAGTATTTGAGAGTGATGTCTTTCACATAATCCACACCTTGTTTCTTCAGCACATATTCACACAGAGGAAACCATTTAGCATGCTCATACCAAGGATTATCGTTCGGTTCCCAGTTCTTTAGACCTCCACCACAATAAAAACAAATAACTCGGTCGCTGTCATCCAAATAATAGAAACCGGCATCTGTCATTTCACGCGGTGTTACATGTCCTTTCACAGGCCAAGTCTTGGTAAAGGACTGTAAACGTTCATCACTGTTAACCATATGTGGATTATATGGAGCATGACAAGCAAACGGTTCTTCCACATTTTCTGCAATAGAGTCAGGAACATCACACATATTTCTCTCACACAATAGTATAATTCTCACTCACCCGCTTTGTATAGAATCACGATGGATTGCGCAATAGTGATGCAATCTTGCTAAAAATAGAATACGTCATGGATTGTGCAATAGTGATGCAATCTGGCTAAAAATAGAATACGTCATGGATTGCGCAATAGTGATGCAATCTGGCTAAAAATAGAATACGTCATGGATTGCGCAATAGTGATGCAACTACATTCTCGCGGTCTGTCATGATGTATTGCACAATGAGGATGTAACTACATTCCAACGGTCTAGTGAAACACGTCATTGAAATACAGAATCAAAAACCAATAACAAGTCATAAGAATGACATCAAACTTTTGAAATGATACCGTGTTGGAACTAACCTCCTCAGATTGGTCCCTCAAACCTACATAAAATTAATAAACCTAGGGTTATCTATCTCCGACTTCCTTCAAATAAAATCTAGGGTTAGTTTCCTTAGAACTATGGCTAGCTCACATAGACCTAGCGTTAGTACCCTCAGACCTAGGGTTGGTTTCCTTAGAGCTAGAGTTGACACTCTCAGACCTAGAGATAGCTCTCTTAATCCTAGAGTTAGCACCCTCAGACCTCCACCCCATAAAATTAGTGTCCTGTGGTTAGCTCCCTCCTTCAAATAAAATTAGCTTTCTTAGAACTTTCCATCATGTAAGCACAATATAGAGAAAAAGCTTGGACAAGTCTGGACAAGACAGAGACAAAGATTCCTAACCAACAGGTGAATAAAGCATATTCTAAAATTTTTGACAGACAAGTCTGGACCTGTCTACACAAAAGCAAAAATCGCATCATGGTTAAATAAGTCATGGATCGCGCAATAGCTATGCAACTACATTCCCACGGTCTTGTTAAAGCTTACGTCACGGATTGCGCAAGAGTGATACAACTACATTCCCACGGTCTTGTTAAACACGTCATTGAAATAAGGTATCACAACCTGAAAACCGTTATGTTAAATCATAAGAATGACGTCAAACTTTTTAACACCGTGTTGGGGTGTACTCTTTCAGCTTAGTGTTGACTCTCTCAGATCTAGAGTTAGCTCCCTCAGACCTCCCTACATAAAATTAATAAACCTAGAGTTAGCTATCTCCAAACTCCTTCAAATAAAATCTAGGCTTATCTTCCTTAGAACTATGGTTAGCTCACATAGACCTAGAGTTAGGACCCTTGGATCTAGGGTTAGCTCCCTTAAAACTACAGTTAGCTCTCTCGCATAAAATAGACTTCGAGTTATCACCCTCATATTTAGGGTTATCTTCCTCACAAAAAGTAATAGACCTAAGACTAACTCCCTTACATAAAATTAGGGTTAGGGTTAAGGCTAGGGCTAGGGTTAGAGCTAAGGCTAGGGTTAGGGTTAGGGTTAGGGCTAGGGTTAGGGTTAGGGATAGGGTTCAAAAATTCCCCAACTCGTGACGTCATAGCACCTCCTAAATCCTCACCAAATGACTCATCCTATACTACTAACGGCGTCACTGCGAACGGCGTCTCTGTGTGAAACCGCACCACACGAAAGACATATTAGCCTTTTTGCTTTAGAATAGCTTAATAACAGAGATGTGTTCCCTATTTCCAAACTACAGGAAACGCTAGGCTCCCTTGGGTTCGTGTCAGCAATGAACAGAGCACATAGACCTAAGGCATAGCCACGATCTTGAAATGAGATATTCTATAAGGAAAAGTAACAAGAAAAGTCGTGAACATCTTATGAGCAGAAAACACATAAACGTTTGGCAGCTGTTCACACAAAAGTCTGATAGGTGAAGCCAGCTTGGCCGGCTGAACCGACACTCTCAATTCCGACGTTACTGACGGTAACTCTTCAGGTGACGCCGTCGTATCTACTACAAAGCAAAGATTTTTACTTGTGCTGATATGCTGCCTGTTAAGGTATTTTCGTCTATACCCTACAGCAGGGATTTTCGACCGCAGGGATAAATTTACCCCCGATTAAGAGCTTTTGCTCTACAGCATTGTAATAACATCCCAAGTTTAAGAATAAATCAACATAAAACCATAACCACAACAATTTGTAAAACTGAATATAGAGAGAACAATAGCCGCTTTTGTCGTGCTATGCCGGAAACAAGACCAATAGCGCAGCTAAATTAGGAGTTAATGCCACTAATATCACTAGGAAAGGGGCAGCACCACATCGCAAAATAGGCTTACCATCAAATAGTTTATTTCCATAATTATAAAAGCAACCACCATTTTGCCGCTACAATCAGTTTTGATTACGTTTCAATCACTGCTCCCTCACAAGTATTAACAATAATTGGTGGCAAGATTCTTTGAGAACATTGCCAGCCATGACTAAGAGAATATAATGATCACAATTTCGTGTAGAAGAATGGTGAAAGTGCATAAAATTCATTGACTTTTCGCTACTGCTTACACAAGAGCCCGATAGGTGAAGCTGGCGCAGTCGGTTGAACCGAAATACTAAACCAGAAGATTACTGATAGAGGGCCCCTGCAGGGCGACACCGGCAAAGCCGGCTAGTACTGTATAAATCCAAGGTGCTGTTGGTTACTTTCTATTTGTGTTTTGTATTTGAAGTTTTGAGTTTGCTACAACATTTACAAATTGGAATTAACTAAATTAATATCTTCCAAATATTTGCAAATCTCTTCCAAATATTTAAAGTTTGAATAAGTCTATTTCTATTTAAAGTTTGAATAAGTCTATCGGCCAAAACAAAATTGCATACAAATGAGCAAAATTTTGGGTCTACAGATCTTGGTGTTATGCTCGCTTAACAAAAAAATACAAAACATATTTACTAAATCAATGCTAAAATTGATCTTGTCTGAGACAACAATTACTTAGCTTATTTATTTGTGTAGCCTTACTTAGTATCAGCATAGTCAATAGAGTTTAAATTAAAGATAGTCTATAGGCCAACGTTTGTCTAAAGCTTTCATAATTCTGACTTCGCAATATTTCTGATGACTCTTAATATCAATTAATTTAAAGTCGCAATATTTCTGATGACACTTAATGTCAATTAATTTAAAGTTTAATCAATGTTGCTTTCTAATATTTGCGTCATTAAGTTTTTTTTATAGTTATTTAAATATTTTAAAAATTTTCGGCAGAGAGCATTCCGACTAGTAAGCCTTTAATTGTTCAATGCTTCCTGCCCCCTTCATTAAGTTCATTTTCGAATGAATGTTATTGTCTTTTTTTTTCGTAACTTATACAAGGTATTTCAAAAAAATTGTCATCATCTGACATGTAAATATCATAGAAACTATATAGTAGCACCGTCGCCAGAACAAACGAAGTGGTGGAGCGCAAGCCGAGAGTAAGGGGGCACTGAAATAGACTGAATTTTGCATATTAAAACTGATTTTGTACGGCTGCAAATCTTGTGCAATTTTAAAAATTCTGTATTTTTATTAAAAAAAATACATTATAGGGTGGAGAACGATTTAAACTGCATACGATACGAACCTTGATGATCTGAAAATAAATATGGCTGATAGTGTGTTGATGATTAGATAAATCTAATGTATATCTCTGTATAATATAACTTTAGATTTTTGGCATACTTGTTGACTTGACGGGTTTAATGGTGTACTTGAGATGTGAAATGATGTTTGAAACGTAAACCACCGAAGTACCGGTATTAAAAAATTCAATATACTGCTAATGTAGGATACGTTACTCAAGTACATGACACATCAAGATGCATATTGTTGTATTATTAGTAAACGCCGAATCACGATTTAACTAAGTAAAAAGAAACACCGGTGAATATCAAAATAACGAATTTTTGAGAAAAAACACAGAAGTGCGGAACCAATACTGTGAAACAAAGAACACCGGAACGTTTAAAATAAAGTAAACCAACTAAGTTTAACTAAAATAACTGCAGTCTACGATTTGAGGTACTGAATTGTCGAAAAACGTTTTCTTTCCAATCAGTTTTTAGTTTGCAAGTTGGACAAGATGGACTTTGCGAGCGTGCTTCATTGATTGCCTACGATCTAGCATGATAGTTTTTAGAATAGAAAAAGAGTTCTCACACTATTCAGTTGAGGCTCCTAGAGTGACTTCTAGTTTCAGTGCAAGATGTGGAGTAGGCGTTGCCTTGAGTGCTTTACAATGTTCAGAAAGGAGTTTGGTTGATGTCGGCTTTGTGCTCATATCACCGTTGAATTTTGCAACGTAGGTCTTGGCAACATCAAATTCTTCTTTTACACTTGTGCGGTCCACCAAATTCAAAAGAGACTGCACCATCTTTACATCCAAAAAGTTGCTATTTTCAGGTTGAAGAGCAGCATATAGTTTTGTATTTTGATGGCTGAAACGCACGTCTATTTCAATGATGACTTGACCCAATGTGCTATAAAATAATCTCCGCATTTCATCTTTATTTATTTCATTATTGTAAATATTGTTACAATATTTGGCAACATCTAATGCTTTAAATCCATAGTTTCGCGTTGTCAACCTGTGATTTGAACCCGCGTTGTGTCGTTGTTATGTGTGTTTTACTTGAGGTATCGTTTTTATTGATTAGTAGTTGAATTTGGCAAAGTTGACCCTAAAGCGACGCTGCGAAAACTGCCTTCTTATCACATCTTACATCATTCTCAAGTAGACACGTAGCAGGAAGGATTGCGTTGTTTTGTAAACCTGCACGTTTAAGCAAAAAGACGGAAAGTGTCAAAAGAAGCTTGTAAGAAACTAAGTCGATAAATTGGATAAGTTGTTCTTTTGTTGATCGTCTTTGTGGAGCTGCAGTAAAGAAGGTACTTGGGGGTCAAACTAGCTTGAAACCGCAACGCCGCTACATCGCTACACCGCTACACCGCTATATCGTTGCACCGCTAACACCGCTAACACCGGTAACAACGCCAACTACGCCACCACCATCTCATCTTGTTTTTCTGTTAATTGTAAAATCTTAATTTCAAGTTTCAGTGCTTTATCGTCAATATACGTTTGTCAAAGGATTGGTGCACGAAAGTTTAGGCGACAGAAGAAAGGAAGTGCAAGGGGCGCGTTTCATCTATTTTGTTAAACAGCTTCACAACAATCTGTCTCTGGTTTGAAGACTACCCCAAGGGTCTCTGTTCCACGAACTCGTTACAATTATTTTCGATTGTTTCTTCGACTACATAGTCTTGTAGCAATGTATCATCACGTCGTGTTCCTCTCAAATAAGTATCAATTAGAGTAACGACCTCATCTCATATTTTACAAAATTTCTCCTCTGTTCAATGAGGGTGAATGTTTTCAACACATACGGCTACAAGTTTCATCTCAGTTGATGAGTCAGTACTTTCAGCTTGAAGAATATTGTTGGCTGGAGCAAACAAACTTAGGATCTGTAAAATGCAATATAAAAAATAGCCGTTTCAAAACGAGATACCCTTGGTGGTTCTATTGTGCATTTTTTGGTAGTACTGCTTGGCCTCATTATGTAATACACGTTAGGTCTTTTTAAGACTACAGTAACACAAACACCTTGTTTGGTGGATATAAACCAGTAAATTAATGTTAAATTATTCAGCTCCCAAACAGCACCAACGAGTAATCCATATTTCCGACGCAAATTCATTCACTGTCTTTTACATTAACATTGCAAACTGGTGACCTGAGGTTGTTCTTGAAATAGAGACATTACCTGCGATTGTAGAACAGTAAAATTACAGAAAATAATCAAATGCTTGGTGTGCCGGACGTGTGTCTACGGTCAACCAAAAGACAAAGCGATGAGTAAAGCAATTTAAAAACTTTTTGTGACAATCCTCGCTTCCCGGACACCAAATGAATTTGCGCTATAAATAAGATTATAAAAATGCTCTTGCAGTTAACAATTTTTCGCATTACGCAAAAGGTAATTTGCTTACAATTTTTAGAGGTGAAATATTGCATTATACAATATTTGGTGAAGAAACCCGAAATGTCCATTAAATTTAAGAACAAAAAAAGATGTTTTACCCTAATCCTTTTGTATGAGCTAGATGCTTTGTTTTTGGCACATCTATACGAACTGTTGAGTGTTGTTTCATAGTCGTTTCTTTGACTTGGCAACACAATAGGTAAATTGCTTGGCCCCATCATCTGCTGCTACTGTAAATATGGAAGCATTAGATATAACGATAAATGCCCTTGCCGAACAATGCCAATCGAAGTTGCGGGCTTGTTCCCCACACTACCTTTATCGTGATGAGCTCCTAGCAGGGAAACTGTAAATGCCATTTTTTAGTCTCGTCAGGGGAAATGAATTCATATATATGAAGCAGATAGTCCCGAAAGCACTCATAGCCCCGAAATATTATGTTTATTTAATATTATAAGCCAACTCGCTGGCCATAACATTGAAATGGGTTGTGGTATGTGCTGCTCCTTTAATTGCTTCTATTTTAATCTGGGAGCCAAGCAGTCTACTCGCCGTCAAGGTGTCCTCCCGTAACCTAACAAAGCTGACAAGCACAGTACAAGCTTGTAAATTTAACTGTCACCATCAACAAATTATCTAAAATTGATACAATAGGAATGATTATATAGCAATATGGGGAGATGTGGCACCAATGAACCTCTGGAACCAATGAACCACCTTCATATTTCAGCTTCTTTGCAAAAATTAAAAAAATAATACCTTTGTTGGATTAAAACTTTTGGAAAATAGCGGTTGATGAAGTTTGGTTGACTTGTCTGGCGTGATTTTGGAGAAATTCGGGTTATTGTGTTTTTGGGCAAAAAAGTAAATATTTTGACTTGTGTTTGAAGGTTAGTGAAAAGTTGTGATATTGTTTACACTAAACATGCATACAGGATTCTTGCACTTGAATAGCTATTTATTTAGGCTGAGCATAAAAATTTTGAAACGTAATTGACCTAAAGATTTGAGGAGGTAAAGAGTAAAAAATGTTGTTTTGAGAATCTTTGAACCAGTAGCTTATGGGACCTATGAACCACTAGTTCAAAGGTCCCATCGTACTGCTTTTTTTAGTTTATTGAAAAAATGCCTATCTTCAAACAAAGTATTTTTTGAGATTTTCAGATGACATCACCAATTCAATATCGTTTGAAATATATCAAATTTTGCGGAACATAAAACTCAAATATATTTTGCACATTGGGAATTAAAATAACTCAAATACCGCATGGTTGCTTTTTTGTGTGATTTTGTGTTACTTGTGTTTTGTGTAAACAATTATACTTTCAGACCTGTATTCGCAGGTTTTATAAATGTTATAGATAGACCGGTTCATAGGTCCCACCCACCGGTTCATTGGTCCCCCAGGTGTGGGATCAATGAACCACTTGGGGAAACGATTTTTTAAAACTCTGTAATTCGCATGTTTTAAGCATTACGTAATTCAAAACAAGAGGATATGAAACAAAGTTAATGAACTTCAATTTGTGCAAAATAGAAAGAATTATGACTTAAAATGGTGGTTCCACTGACGAAAATGTGAATTTTGGTTCAAAAGTTCCACATCTCTCTCAAGAACAAGAAATTTTGTCCCTGCATCTTTCGAAGCAGTACTGATGCCCCTATACGTGTTTCTGCTTTATGCGCCTCTGAAGCACTCATTTCTTGGAGAAATACTTTGCGACACTTTGTACATGCTGTATATGCTTTTCTTCGTGTGTGTTTTTATCTGCTATTTTACAGGTGCGATGGCCATGCCACTATCTTCAAATTTGATCTAAATTCTTTTCAGGTGCATGTATTTACGTATATCGTTTTGCCATCGTCTCCTTTTTTTGTCCACTGCTGTCAAATTTATTTTCTATGTATGCAGATTTGAGCAAAAATTGATTGATTGATTGATTAATTGATAATCGATGCTGCATGTTGAAAAGAATTGAGAACAGCTGTTACTGTAGCCAGATGACCAGTCCACCTCTGATCAAAGAAGCATTTCAACTTTTCACCAATATAGTAAAGTGTAATTGTGACCTTACGAAAAAAATTGTAAAAACTACCACAAACGTGCAAAAAAATCATTGGTTGCTTGTTCCATGGGCATTGCGTGCAACACTACAAGGTGCAATTGATGGTTCAGGCAGTGCACATACGGGATCTTTGTGTTTTCTTGTCGCTGCAATAAACGCTGAACACCTCCACAGTGGCCTGCCATTACAGATGCACCATCATAGACTTGACTAATTATCTTTGATGAAGTCAGTCCTGCTTTAGTAAGTTCCGCCAAAATTACGTCTGTAAATAATTTCGCATTACCCGAATCGGTGCTTGATAAAACCAAAAGACGTTCCGCCACTTTCAAAGAATGTAGTAGAAGTAGTCGTAGTTATTCAGTTTTTATCCGGTATTGTCCCCTTAGCAGAAATGCCCGGACTCACCCCATTTCTTCTGCGATTGTTCGCACTCCATCTCTTCACTTTTCTCAATTCAGAGCATCTTCCTTCTTTAAACCAATCTTCTCTGTCTTTTCTTTCACTTGCTTCTTCCAGGTCTTCTTCAATTGTCCACACTTTCTCTTGCCACTCACTTCAAGATCCAGAGCAACCCTCAAAACAACATTGTCATTCCTCCTCAGCACATGTCCATACCATCTAACTCCATTCGCTGTTGCTAACCAGTCTGTAAATTCCTTTAGCCCCACCATGTTTATCTGTTCTTTAGTCGTCTTTCTGTCTACAACTTTCTGACCGCACACGGTTCTCATCAAAGCTCTCTCCGTTCTCCTTAAAATTGACTTTTATTTTCTTTTAAACACCATGCCTCGCTTCCATACAGTATTGCTGATCTTACGCAACAACGATAAGCTTTACCTTTTATTCTCAGAGGAAACCTATTTTCAGCAATACCTCTCCACATTTCCTGAATCTTACCCAACCGATCCTTACTTTTACTGTAACTGCCGCTTCACAACCACGACTAGCATTTAGTCTGTCTCCCGAATAACCTAATCCATTTACTGCCTCTACTTCATCGCACAACTTCTCGATCGAATCTATCGTTTCTTACATTATTTTTCTACATCTCTAGCGAACAAAACGCATTGCCAACCTAGCGGTAGCTCTCTTTATTTTTGCACATCTGCCATGAACCCAGCTTCCACATTTTGTGCACAACACTGAATTGGCCATCACTCTCCTACCACAAACTCCACAAGGATCTATCTTGCTTTTGAACAGTTCGCCTTCCGACCCGCTTACCATCAATTTTGTTTTTCTGGTGTTGATCTTTAAACTGTTACTTTCCAGTGCATCCTTCCAATTCCAGAATCTTTCCTTTACGTTTTCCATGGTTTTGATCATGAGAACATTACTTCTGATAAACCCTTCTTTTTCATGGCCCTACCCATCACTTTTCTTGGCACTCTATCAAAAGCTTTTTCCATGTCAACAAAACACATACACAACTCCTTGTTCTTATTTTGTTATTCCTCCTGCATTTTCCTCACAATGAATATCACATCCACTGTTCCTTCTCCTGGCATAAATCCAAAATGCATTTTATTCAAATTAAATGCTGTTCGTTTTCGCCTCTCTAGTACCCTTTCAACAATTTTAATGGCATGCTCTAGCAGTTTTACTCTTCTGTGTGATCCACAGCTCATCACATTACCCTTTCCTTTAAATATCAGCATAATCACAATAGTTTTCGACTCATCAGGCATTCTTCTGCCATCTAATACACGCTGACGCAGTTCCATCATCACTTTAACCCCAATTTCTCCACCTGCAACTATCATCTTTACACTTACTTCAGGTGGTCCAGTTGCCTTTCCTGATTTCATCGTTTGCATTGCTTCCACAATTTCATTGCAAGCCACTTTTTCCACCGGTCCTTCTACTAAATCAGTTTCCACCATGTGGTGCCATTCGTTCTCTTCATTCATGATCTTTTCCATGTGTTTCTTCTAAATTTTTGCCCTATCTTCGTCAATAAAACCCAACCGTCCGTCTTTTACTCTCAAGCACCTTGCTCCTCCCAAATCTTTTTCTTCCCTTTTTATTCTTCTAAAGAAGGAGAAAACACTGTTAAAATTCTGATGTAAATCATTCAACTTCTGTTCAGCTTCCATTTTGATAGCTCTAGCCACAATTTTTCTTGTTTGATTTCTTAAAGTTTGTATTGGGTCTTATTTTCTTCTGATGGAAGCCTGCACAGCTCTTTAAATTCCGCCTTCTTTCTTGCTATGGTATCATTAACCTCTTCATTCCACCATCACATATCTACTCAAACTTTCCTAGACTTCTTCTTTGCACACACCTCATCACACACTTTTAGAACACCATCCTTGAAAGCTTTCCACAAATCAGGCCCGTCTGTGCTTACTAGTTTTTTTGCTCTTTTTTCGAATCTTACTCATGTTTGATTTTCATGCAGCTTCCAGTTCTTTCTTCTTATGATTCGTTGCTTTCTCACAATCTTTTTTAGAACCTTTTTATCCAGATCGATGACCACCAGCCTATGCTAAAGTTCTCATAAAACCACTTTCACATTTCTTACATACTTTCTGTATTTTTTCTCTCAAGCACAAAATCAATTTCTGTTTCACATCCTCCAGCGCTATAAGTGATTTTCCTTTTCTCTGCCTTATAAAGCCATGTGTTGGTCACGCACAGCTTTTTTTCATCACAGAACTCCAGCAATCGTCTTCCTTCTGCATTTCTTTTCCCAATATTATTCCACCATGTGCGCTTTTAAAACCCTCAGCACATTTCCCCACATGTCCATTGAAATTTCCCAAAGAAACGATGATTTCATTCGAACTTCATAAGTCCCACTCACTTGTCATTTCATCGTAAAAACAAACTTTCTCTGTGTCTGGTCTTCCGTTTTGTGGCCCATGTACACACAACATTCGTATCACTTCTCCACCTAAAGTTGGCACAATTGCCATTACTCTGTCCCTTTTTCTTCTAACTTTTACAATATTTCCAGATATTTCTTCTTTCACCTTATTTCTTTCAATTCCTTCCGATCCTGCATCATTTTCTGACCACCACAGTTTATACCTTCGTCCCGAAGTACCTTCAAAATGAGCTCCTTGGCATTTCCATTTTACTTCCTGCATGCAGCGCACATCAACTCTTCTCTTCCTCAGTTCTTCACACACTTCTGTTTTCCTTCCACAAAGACTTCCCACATGTAAAGTACCAAATCTTATTCCACAACATTCAGATTTAAACCCAAAAATTCTTCGCACCCACTGCCCATTTAAGAGCTGTCGGGGACTGGGGACCATTTGTTTATTTTTCTCGTCATGGGGATTTGTTAGAGCAAAATTTTTTACGAGGAGCATGGCCTTGCTTACCCCAACTTCAGTTTTTTGACATGAATGGTCTAACCAAGCAATCAAGCTGGCAACCTCACCATTAACAATTAGATTGCTATTGGTTGTACCCAATAGTCGTTTCTTACGGCATGCTGGATAAATAGATTCCCTATTTTTTAAAACCGGTGAATGCTCGTTAAAAAAACGAATAACAATGAAAATGTTTTCTTCATCAGTTGGGTCCTTGGTGCTATCAATTTTGATTGTATACCAAAAATTTCAGCGTTCTTGCTCAATATCCTCGATTACTACTGAGCTGATAGCAGCAACAAGTTGGTTTTGCATATCGGGATTGGTGTACGCTACATTTCGTGAGATAGTTTTGATGATTGCACGTAAACGCTGGATTTTTTCAACAGGTAATTAAACTGACTTAAAAAGGGTCCATTTCCCCCCTTTGTCTTCGCTTTCAAATGCGTCAATTTTCCTTTGAATGCCAATTGATGAGTAGCCAAAAGAAGGTACTATGTCAATTAAGGTAGAAAAGTAGTAGCGATTTCTTTCAATTGCTTCTGTGTTGACTAATGTGGTAAATTCCTTACCCAATTTTCTTACCCATTTTTTTCTTTCCAGGTACTATAGCATGCTAAGTGTTCATTGGAGGCAGCATGGCTAAAAAAACTCTATTAATTTCAGTAGTATGCTTCCTATTACAATTGCCATCGGTTGCAAAAATTGATTCGCAACGCATTCCTCAAAAGTCTACTTCAGCTTTGGATTCAAAATTGTTGCAAAGAAAGCAAAAAGCTGCATCAAACTTGACAAAATATTCTCATCGATTCCACCTCTGATACCACGCAGCATTGAACCATCCTTTCTTTGCACCAAACATGCTTAAGGGATCAGCAAGAAGCCTAACTTGCTTTGGGTCATCAACTCCCAAATCATTAGCTTCAGCAGATATTCGTTTGCTCATAGACCTACGTGCAGCAAATGTTCTAGATACACTGCAGCTAGCAGAGGAGCTGAGACCTTGCAAACTCTCAGAACTTTCACTCGAATTAGAACTTTGCAACTAATCTCTCAAACTCATTTTGCGCCGTTTACATCCTCAATGAACAAGCGAAATGAAAACACCTGCTGTAACTGTTGATAAGACAATTAATTGCGTCACAATTATTGTGTCACAGCAGCTAATTGCACCACAATTGTACAAAGAATCCACAGTGCCAAACGAGAATTATGTTGAATTAAACGTTATTTTGCATCAGAAATCTAAATTTCTTTATACTATTGTTTGAAGTGTTGTTACGCGGTGCTCCAAACAAAACAAAAAATTTAGAGTAACTCGAAATAGGAGGGCACAAGCAGACGTCAGGGAGCAGGGCCCTCCTGTTCCCCCCTGTCGCGACGGCACTGCTACATAGTCAAATCAAATGAAACAAAACCGGCTTAATGTTGACCAAAATATGATTTATTCCTCCAAATTTGAAAAAAAAGTTTACAAAGGCACGTGAACTCCACGAAAGATTTCTCAAATGTTCAATATGCGCACCACCTGTTATACGGCACACGTCACGTCGATAGTCTAGCTTCTCCCTAACACACTGCAGCATATCTAGCGTCACAGTCTCCAGTGCGGTGGTGGTTCTTTGTTTAAGCTCGTTCACGTTTGCTGGAAGGGGAAACATGAACCAAGCTCTTCACATATCCCCAGAGAAAAAACTCGCAGAGGATCAGGCCAGGTTAACGTAGAGGCCATTTTAACATCAGATTGTTTTCACTACTAGCACGCATGATCCATCTCTCAGGCAGATTTCCATTGAGATAAGCTCGCACAGTGAGCTTTGAGGTAGAGCACCGTCTGGTTGATAAATGAAATCTTCGTGTTCATTCGCTATAATATCATCCATAAGCCAGTTCAGAAGCATCTGCAGAAAAACATCGCCAGTCATATTTCCCTCAAAAAAAACGGGCCAAAAACATAATTCTTGAGATGGCACAAAACACATTCATTTTCAGTGAGTCCCTCTCATACTCAATAGTGGCATGGGGATTTTGTTCGCCCAAATTCGAACATTATTCCTGATGACTTTGCGATTTATATGAAGTATGGCCTCATCACTGAACGCAGAACGTTCTTAGAACTCCTCTTCTTCAAGTTTCTCTTGCATATCAAGACAAAATGGTTTGCGCTTTTGCGTGCCATCTGCCGTTATAGCCTGAACGAGCTGACGTTTGTAGGGTTTCATTATCAATCGTTTCCTTGCTACCCGCCAATCTGTCGGTGAAGGAATCAGGGTTTCCACGCTAGTTTTTTTACCGACTTTTTGGAGCTTTGCTAAAGCGTTTGACGAACTTGCTCGATCTACCCTTCCGATGTTGCTGGTCGTCCAGATCTTTTCGCTCTTCACAGACAGCCTTCGTCTTCGAATTATTTTTTGCCAGCTCTAAATTCGCTTTGCTGTTGGTGACATTTTAGAAACTTTCTTACAAATGCACGCTGTACAGTCTTGTTCGAATTTTTTCTAGCATACTCCAACACACAAAACGTCTTTTCTCTGCTAGAAAATACCATGTAAACACAGACGTTTGAAAGAAGCATAAATAATTTATCGGTCAAGAATTTCTACACCTTAAAAAATAAACATATCAAACATCAAACACAAAATTTTGGCTTGTTCCTACGCACGCTATGCAATTTTAAAGTCATTTGAACAGGAATTGGCAAAGTTGTTAAATTGCAAAATAATGTCTTTTTTTTTGGAACATCCCTGTATTTTGATGAGATAAGCATTAACTCAACTTTCCAACATTATCATGTGTGGATTATACGCAAAGTTGGGATCAACAGCCGGAATATTTTAACGCGGCCGCCGCTGAAAACAAAAACTGAGAGGTCGCGGGTGTTTGCGTGATTTTCCTGGCTTGGACACATGCAAAGCGCTCGACAACGATGTTAGAGCAGCAGGCTAAGCGTGTAGCCGATGTGAGTAGCGTCAAATGATGTGAGCCTATCGGCAACATAAAAAATAATTACATAAAGAATATCTCCATGATGGACTATAGGTTACTTTAAACATTTGGAGGTTTAGTCAACTTTGTCATGGGGTTTATTCGTTCACCTGCCATTCTTCTTGCTGCTGTAAGTCATTCATGGCAATGCATTTCAAAAAAGACTGAAGAGCAGACCAAGCTTTGTGGCGGCTCATTCAATGTAAAGTTCTCTAATCAGTATAGCATCTTCATCTTCAAGGAAAACTGCTTCTTATGAAAGTCACCAGGTAATCAAAATTAGACCAAACACATCATAGTAAAAACATCTAAACGACTTGAAAGAGAGTCAGCTGCAAGCTCATCAAACACTTGTGACAAAGTAGAGTCAGCATAGCGCATAAAGCAGTGGTAAATTCAAGGGAGGGAACAAAGGGCAAATTCGCTCCTCCAAATGGTATTACGGTAGCAAAAATGCGAAAAGATGTATGTTTGGAGAACACAGTGGGTGAAATTCTCACTTTTAAAGATTTGATCTCGATAAAAAAGATCCTAACCTTTTTCAGATGGTCCGGCTCCCCAATATTCGCTTCCAAATACGTCCTTGGGTGCGCACCCCCTAAAAAAAGGTAACTTCTGAGCGAGTAGGGTCTTATTGATTCGTCATATGTGTAGCGCCTCGGTCACTTTCTCATGACAGAAGGATAAAGACAAAGAAACAAAAACAAAATGGTGAATGACCACCCGGAAATTATCCCCGCAAAAACACACTTAGCACGTTGGGTTTCTTTAGAAGCGAAAACTGATTCCCCTTATCATTTATGATTTGTGTAGTTTTGGTCTAACTCCATACTTCTTAGTCAGTTTACTGTCCGGAAACACGACACGGGCCATTTTTGAAAACTCATCGCATATAAGGAATGGCTTGTCGTTTTTCGCCACGAACATTGCAAACATAAGTCTCCGTATAAATAACTTATCTAACTCATCTTGTCGTGATCCAAAAAATAGACAAACGGCATTTAACAAACTCGTCAACTTTACGACATCTGGAAAAAATGGGTAGTTTTTAGTCTCTCCAGGTTAAATTTGCTAGTGTAATTGTTCTTTTATAGCTAACGGTAATTGATTTAGTGACGTTTTGTTTAGCTGGTCACCTCTAACGCGTTTTCCTTCTACCACAAACATTGAACACTGAGTGGGAGCTGGCACCGAAACTAAAGGCTATTGTTGCTTCTCAATGGATGTTCATTTGGTTAAAAGCGAAATTAGTATTTTTTACGAGTACAAAGCCAAAAGCTAAACAAAAAAGTACTAGCGAGAATACCATAAAATAGCTTCAAACCTAAATAATGTTTTATTTGCCAATTGAAATATTTTGAGCTAAATCGAGAGAACGGGAGAAAGGCTCCAAATCGGAAACTCTACACGAAATCGGGAGACTTGACAGGCCTGAAAACGAGGTGCGGTCAAATTTGATTGCTTATTTTTTTAGGTAGAGCACTTTAGTAACCGCATTCTATAAATCGGTTCACTCCAATCTTTTGTTTCTTGTTGCTTCTAGCGAAGTGAGGAAAACTTGGAGAAGGTGACCAAAATTCATCTAAACAGAAAGCGCCATTGTTTACCAAACAAAAATTTTTAGCGATCAAAAATGACGACCCGTTTTTCTAATGCAAATTAAGCGCGAAGTCTTGGACATTTGCCTGGTTAGCTCAATGATTAATCGGTCACTGAATAAGAGCCTTCGAGGTCCGGTCGTAACTAAGAATTTGATTTACTTGTTCAGAGAATCTACTTGTAGCCAAGTTACAAATCTAAAAAAGCCGCGGCTTTTGAACAAATCTTTCGCTGAGTCACAAAAACCGCGCAACATCGCGGTTCTTTTTGACCCTCGAACACATAGTCCAGGAACCAGGGCTTCGTAAAAGAATAGGCTTTTTCAAAGCTATAGTTGCAAAAGTGTTTTTTAGATTTATCAAAGCCGTGCAAAGATGACCTATAGTTGTTAGTTGTTAATCACGCACAAGTTGAATCTATATATGTTCAAGCTGGAGCGGGGTCAATGCACCCTTTCCTTTTTGTTTTAACATCCGGCCTTTTATTGACGTGTAGTCGCCGTTTTTGTGATGAAACAGATTGCTATTCGACAGTTATCTCCATGCAACAAGCACATGTTAAAACACAATACAATGCTTTTTTTTGAATCAATTAAGCTTCTTTGACCTTATAAAGTTGTTAATTGCGGTTTACGATTGCAGCAATTACATTTATGAATCACAGTTCAGACACCAGCCTTTTATCGTAAGTTTTATGCATACGTTCAGTAATTCTTCTACTGCATGTCTTGAGGTGCACGGCAACAGCCACAGGAGGGCATGAGTTCGAAGGGGAGCACAGAGGTTTACCAAAAAATTTGTTGAGGTCACGGCATTCAGGCCTGGACACGGTAATCGGCCGATTGATCTTATTAAAACTGGAGATTTGTAATTACGTCCCTATGTCTTTGTTCTGAATCTATTTGGCAGTGACGTAGTTTTCGAGATCGGTCTTGGCTTCGAGGACACTTTTTGAAGTCATGGTTTCAGTGTTGGTCTCAAATCTCCCCTCAAGGCTATGTTGTTAAAGCCTCAATGTCTTGGTCTTGGACCTCAGTTTTGGAATTGAGACAAAGATACTTCAATTCAAGAAAAAGTTTGTTTTGACGACAAAATTTTTGTTTCTCGCCATTACACCGTCAACAGTAAGCAAAAAATTTCCCCCCTTCTCATCAACTCTTTGAAGCAGCGATAAGCGCAGCAAACAATTTTCTTTTTTTGCACAACTTTAAACAAACTGGTTTAAGACATCAAACGTAAATAAAAGATTGAAGGCATATTTCTGATCTTCTTTTGATAACTTTGACAGTGGTTGGCCAATTATGTTTTTCTATATTTGTGCGCGGGAAAACCATTTTCTCAAGGTTTGTACGCAAACAATGCAAACGCTTGTTCTCTCTATCAAATCGGTCAGTGAACAACAAACAGCGTGTTTGCTGCTACATTTGGGAACGCACCTGCGACCCCTCGAAGGGACAGTGCAGTTTCGAACCATGTGACCCAACGAAAGGCAATTTAGGCACCGTCTCGCATTCACAACGACACGTTTTCATATTCGTTAGCAAAGGCCTTAAAAGTTTCACAATCCCCCAAAAAAACGTTTTGACTCGGAGTCATTGCACACAAAGCAAAGCGGGGATTGTTAGTCAATTATTACGCTAATTAGGTCCTTTATTATTAGTTCGTGATGCCTACATTACAAGTTCTTCAACCGCGACTTGCTGAACACTAACAAAACCTTGTCCTACTACGGAATCACACGACTTTTCTTTATCATCCTGTTAAAAATGTTTAGCCGTAATCTGATGTCATTATGCTTACGCAGAGATTTGAACCCAGAACGGCTCGAATCAAAACCCAATTTTTCAAGATAGCCAAGATACCCGTTGTTTAAAGAATGCTTTTTATCCAGGATTTGGAGAGAGAAACTGGTCAATCGAATGTAAAGCTCGCCCGACTTCAGGCAAACGCACGAGATTTGCGTTTCAACCTGTAAGCTATCAAACAACAAATAAGGAAGTGAACAGAAGGTGTGTCAACTTCCAAAAAGTGTGGGTTCGGTTCAGCAACGGCACATTGAATTTTTTTATTGTAAGCCAATTCTGCAACAAGGCCTAGGCTACACTTCTGATGAGGAGTGGTTGCAAAACCTAAGGAACAAAAGCTGAAGCAAAAAAAAAGGAAAGTTGGCTGAACACAACAAAGTGATTTTCACAAATTTTTAAATATGGTGATACCTCACCTGCATTCTCAATAAAAGTTCATAAAAATTGATATTCATAAACTATTTTTCGAAGGAATGACGGCATCAAGTAATCTCAGCAGGAATAGAAAGAACTGATAAACCAATGCAAAACTTGCAATGTTCAGTTTATCGCTGCATGTTGTTCAGATTTTATGATTCGTAATTGAAACCAAAAAAGTAATCCTGCCGAACTCTTGGCCAGTTGAAAGCGAAGGAAAAGTGTGATTAATAGGAAGTTAGTCCTGCATGAAGGAAATATGGATGGAGATGGCTTTAAAAATTTACGTTTTACAAAATCTCAAATTGGTGTAGTGGGTCGCATGGCGTGAAAATATTTTAGGCAGTATCAGGGCCTCTATTGCAAAACATACAACAAGATTTAGAATTGTCTAAGGCAAAGTTAAAAATTTCGTTTGAAATGGCAAGACATTTTGTACTAGTTTGTAGTAGAATGCTTTTATATAATTTTGGGAGATTGGAGTTGTGAGCTCTCCTCCACTTCTTGGAATCTATTTCCGGTCTACAGTTAATCCATTTATAATTTTTTTGTATTTTGTTTTTAGTTTTCTAGACTCCAATTCTTCTTTTGCAACGTTGTATTTTTTGACGATGTTTAAGGTATGTTTATAAAAAGGTGATGGTACCGTTCTATGCGGTAGATGGTTGAGTTGTTTACATTCAAAAAGATTTGATGTCTTGTGTCCAATTTTGTGTTCCGTGATGGTGTCCTGTCTATCTAAGCCCACTGCTTAAGCTCTGGTTTATTTTCTTCAGGAGACTTCAGTGAAATTTGTAAATAATTTTCTCAATCGTTTATAGTTACTCGATATACCTACTGTATAATTGCGCATAATATGCTTAAATTGGTGTTGCTCCATTTTAAAGGAGGAAGGTTTGCTAGGGCTGTAGGTTTTGTTCTCGTTGAGTATAAATCCCGATGCCTTTTGGAAGAGCTGTATATAGTGAAATGCTTTTTTCACCGAATTGTTCCCACTCAGGATCAGGGTCATATCATTTACATAGCTGGGGCACTTGACCATCGTCCTGCCAATTCCTAGCCCCAGAATTTTAGGACAGTCGTTGATGTATAAGACCAAAGACTATACCTCAAGAAGGAACAGGTAAAGGCTAAGGGGGTCACCTTGTCTTACACCTTTCTTTTATTCAAACAGCGGGGTGACAAATCGTTAACGACAACTGAAGATTTTGCATTTATATTTAAATTTTTGACAAGGTTTATAAAATTAGGTGTGAAGGACATATTGTACACAACCATGAACAGTCATCAAAGATCAACAGAATCAAAGGCCTTTTGAAGATCTAAGGATATAAAAAAGCCTTCCAGTTGTGGTATGCGGCTTCCCAGTATGGATACAGAAGGAGGATGGCGGCGGCCGAAATCTGATTTCCCGGTTGGGCGTATTTGTGTTCTTGTATTCATTATTGGTGTTCTTGTATTAGGGTTCTTGTATTCATTATTGGTGTTTTTGTATTTATTATTGGTGTTCTTGTATTAGGGTTCTTGTATTCATTATTGGTGTTCTTATATTAGGGTTTCCATCAAAAGGTGAATGCGTCTTGCGAGTATTTTTGAAAATATTTCAAAGTCCGAATTGAGTAATGAAATAAGCCTGTAGTTATCAATTTTTTTTTTTTTTGGTAAATGATCGTGATGTATTCTTTTTCATAATGTTAGAAATCTTGCCGTTTTGAAAGATTTGGGTAACGTCAGAACCGATTATACGCCAGGAGTTTTTGTAAAATTCAATACCAGGACCGTGTGGGCCTGGGGTTTTGCCATTTTTTGTGTTAGATATTGCTGCTTCGACTTCGGTTTTATACATCTCATTTTCTAATTTTTGTTGTTGCCGGTTTTAATTTTTGTGAAAGTTCAGTTAAAAAGAGAAATTCAGTTTTATGGTAGTTTATTTCTTGTTTCTAAAGATTGGCCTCTGGCATTCAACTCAAAATTAGTTCGGGAGAAGTTTGGAGGTTGGGGACCCATCTTACCTCCAACTCTGCTTGGAAGTCTTCCCGTTGATATATGGAGGTGCTATTTTTTCAATAACCTTTCCTTCTTGGTTCAGGGAGTATGATGCTTGGTTCTGTTACTGCTATGTCATTGTCCGAGTGGGGGTTGGCTTTGATTGAGGCTTGGATGATACCTTCATAACGTAGATACGATCAAGTCTTGACGCTGAGAGAGAACCTTTCAATGTTAAGTTTTATTTTTTATGGTGGTGGATTCTAACACTAACTTTTATTTCACATATGAAGCAAAGATCTGTAAGGATCTTAAACTGAGTATCGGGTTCTTAACTGTGTTGAAATCTCCCGACAAGATATCGGTTGCATTGAGTTTGAAATGATTGTAAAAAGAAATTTTCTCTTACAGTGACTGGTTGATTGCTGGTTGGGGCATGTACACTAATCACATTGATGGTAAAATCCCTTTGCTTAATTTTGGTGGCCACCACGCGCCCGTCGCTGTCCCTTGAAATTCGTCCAAAAGACAAACTAGGATGGTTTAAAAAATTGCCGTTCGAGATGATAGTCTATTGCATTAGGAACATGAATTAGAGCAGGCCCGATCTGCCAAACATTGCTGGGCCCAAATAGTTCCTAGATATGGTCTAGAGAAAGTTCTTTGTAGCAACATTTTCTGCGCATTCAAGTGCCGGAGGTGATCAAAAATTGCATGGCGTTTGGCCTCGACATTTAGCCCGCGACAGTTAAGGGATATGCAGTTCTTAAATTGAGCGTCATTTAACCAAGGGGAAAAAAAGAAAAAACCAGAAACCGATAACAAATGCAAAAAGGAAAACAATATTGTCGACGCACAAGTTATAAAATTGATAAGCATTTCAACAGGTTTCGAGATCATAGCAGATTTGACACTCGGAGCACTCAATTTGAGTATTGTCTACATTAGTATTACAACAAGCACAAATCTGGCACTGAGCCGCGGTAACATTACATTGATCGCATTTATATGTCGGAGTCTGAGGGTCTAGGAGTTATCAATCACATATGCATTTGAAAAGATGAGAAGTGGTACAAAATTTGAATAAAGCTTTAGTTATCGACCATTTCATATTACTCTTTTGCAAAGAATAAGTGAAAACTCTAACGTTTTCGTCTAGCTCTCATCAGGAGTTATCGCTAGAATGAAGCCTGAAGCCAGGCTTGAAGCCTGAAGCCAGGCTTCATTCTAGCGATAACTCCTGATGAGAGCTAGACGAAAACGTTAGAGTTTTCACTTATTCTTTGCAAAAGAGTAATATGAAATGGTCGATAACTAAAGCTTTATACATATGCATTTGAAATATTTCGATCTACAGGTTCATGTGAAAAAGGTGCTTGAACAATTTTTTATTCGCTTTTTTGCAACATTCTAAGAAAACTTCACTAAAGGTTTTAGTTTCGCAATCAATTTCGGACGAGTCAGAAGATGAATGGCTTTTATGTATGATTAGGCTACTTCATTTGATTCGTTTAAATTTGGGGCCTTGTCGTTCGGGGAATATCGTTCAGGGCTCAAATCTAATGATCTAATTCGTTTATTTGATTCATCTACTTATAATACTGATTGATGTTTCTTTGCTGTCTTTGTCGTCGATTAGTGATATTTGTGTTGGTATATCTTTTGATTGGTTTGACGATGTTTTTGGTTGTTTTATCTGAAGAGAGTTATTGTTGATTTTTGTCACGAGATTCAGACTTCATAACCATGTGCCGGTCTTGCGACATACCTGTTGTATTGGGCGGTTCAGTTGTTTTTGATGTATTTCCCTCTTTTGCATCAAATTGCGTAGTAGTATCATGACTTGGTCTTTGTTTGCTTTAGTGTTGAACAATCTTTCGGGTACGATACCCGGTTCGGGCCTAGCTTGATCTACGGATTGTTGCGCCTGAATTTTCCCTTTTGTTTCCAATTTTATATATTTTCATGCCATTTTTCTTGTCACAATCTTTTTCGCTGCGTTCGAACTGAGCACGGTGAGCGCATGTTTGCTGTCTGCTCCTGACCTTCATATTTTACAGAAAATTTATATTTACCAAAAAAACGAAAACTTGGAATAGACTTGCCTTCCAGATCTTTTCTTTGCGACTTGTAAATTCTAACTCCAGTTTCTACATCCTAGCGGTCTTTTTGTCTCATTGCTTTACTAATTTCACCGAGATTGCATTGTATGTGCGCTGGCTTCCCAACTTACGAACACAATTGGTTCCGAACGGCCATTTGTAAGCTGAATCAATCGTAAGTCCGTTAAATGGTAATTTCCGGCTTATAATTAGCAATTAAGTGTTAAATATTTAAGTATTAAGTATTTCATGTCCCTTATATTTACGTATATGGTAAAGAAAGAAAGACAAAGGAGATGTAATATCAAATGAGGACAATTAATGAAAAAAATGCTATTACTGATAAAAATAATAATGATACGTAATACCATAGGCATGTGCTATATTAACCATCTTCTCGTCACTGTCCAATTTCTTTATGACGACCATCCTCGTTTCCATTGAAATTGCTTGACGTTTCCTGCCACTAACATTATCATAACTTGCCTTACGCTTTTTGCCACTACTACTATCACTAGCACTCGATTTATCAGCCATAATAACGCATAAAAAGTGTCTGTAAAGTTTCCAATAAATAAATGTAAAAAATAAATATACAACAGTCAACTCGCGTTCATGTCGTCAGAAATTGGGGCTTCTAGCAAGTGTGGGGAGACATATGCAATTCTAACATTTACACTGGTTTCTGTGTGTGCTGTAACGTCTTAGGCTTTGGGGTTCTCTTTTAGCATCCTTGCCAACTTTAACGCAACATTTATATTCTTCACAGTAAAGTCAACCAGTTGACCAGGTCTGGTAACAATTCCTTCAAAGTGCCGGGGGCAAAATTAACTTCATTCAATATATCATTCCTGTTCTTCGCACCCGGAAATCTGCAAGTGGTGTCGCTGTTCTTGTTATATTTAAACACATTTCTAATTCCATTCCGGACTAGTTCAGCCCGAGTTGATGGTGCATGTACTTCACCCAATACCGTGGACTAAGGTCTTCTTTTCGGTCTCAGTCACGTTGTTGTTTTCAGTTCTCCTTCATCAAAGACTTAACAAGAAATTCTTCTTTATTGCACTTCCTCAATCAAACGAATGTATCTGACAAGCAGCCGTTAATCAGGAAAGCTGACCAATGCACTAAAAACAACACTTATAGCGCTCAACTGACATTATTCAAATAGACTGCTCGCCGTGAGCAATGGAAGCATTAGGTAAACTGCTCGATGTTAGGGCGGTTAATAAGCTGTAAATATAACTTGTTCTTTCGCGATGACTAGAGGTTCCTACCTAACAATACTAAAGAGGAGACAATTCCTCTCCACGGAAAACTTGTTTTCTTTGTGCTACTTTGGAAATGGAAAACATTTTTTTTGTGCTACTTTACAAAGGAACCACCAATAGAAAAATATTTTCCAAATTACAAATATAATTTACATCCGTGGTCTGCTCGAGACGTATTGCCCTAAAGAGATCTTATGGATCGAAACAGTCCTGTCGGCATCTGTCAACCGTTTAATAGTGTCATCACTCATTTGATAAATGTATCGGTTGAAATAATATAAGCTTTAGCCAGATGTGATAAAAGCTAGGGCTACCATACGTCCTCTTTTAAGAGGATTTGTCCTCTTTTTTTAAAAAAAAATGAATTGTCCTCCGAGGACACTAAAAAGTAGCCTAATGTCCTCTTTTTTACCATTTAGATTAATATATATAATTATTATAAAGTAAAATTTGGAAAGCTAAATAAAGCTAAACAATGATGCCAAAGAGAAAAAGTGTTTTCTGATGAACTACGGCAGAAGCATCCTTGTTTCAAAAAAGGACGTAGCGATTTTCAATTTTATAATCACGTTAAAGCTGATCCTTCCTTATAGAAAAAAGTTGGGGCAACCACAAAATATTCATGGGCTGAATCTGACAAATAAATTTGTCTTGTTCTATTGTCTATTTTTTTGCCGTAACGTTTGCTGAATGTAGCCTAGGGGATGGTCTTATCCTACTTGTATTTTACTTGCTGACGAAACTTGTCCTCTTTTTGGGCAACGAAAATATGGTAGGCCTATAAAAGCGAAAAGCGCATCTGTTTGATTCTATGTCTCGAGCAACTAAGTTCTGGTGAAGTGTGACAAAACCAAGAGTTCTACAAATTTCGCTGTAAGAGCAAAAATATATTGTCAAACAGTCGCGTTAGTGAAAGTCTATCAGGTTTTTAAATCTGCTAAAAATGTACATTTTTACACATGATCAAACTATTTTGTTGCACAGTTATTGGGGGATAGTTATTCTTTAGTTTTCCTCAAGCAAAATTATTCAGAGGACTAGACCCCTGGGTCCCCACCAGAAACCTACGTCTATGATGAAAATACATGAAGCAATTATGTGGCCAGTGTTGGATAGGGTAATGTCAAATGTCATGGCTACCAAAGACTCTTGGCAATTCCACTGCTAAAGCAAAATTTTGATATTGCTTATAACCAGAGTTTCTGTGGTTTGGCCTTTGTCAGATTGGTTTGATGTGACTCCAAAAATTTTCATTTCTTACAGCAACTACTACTCGCTTTTCCTTCTGGTTCTTTTCATCAAGTCGTGGCTTTAATTTGCCGTCCAATAGAGTTAAATACTTGGGAACGATCCCAGATACACCATCTGGCCAATATAATTCAAATTAATGAACGTAGATCAAATTCATGACAAAAAATGCAAAATTTTATTGAAATTCTTCTTCTTCTTCATCATTTGAGCTATTTGTTGTGAGCTTTATGCAGGAAGATGTATATATAGGCCACACTGCGTTAGCGCTCACGCTCTGTTTGCAAGTCTTCAATTAGACTGGGGCAACCACAACGGGTAGACTGCTTGGCCTCACCACCTGTCTGCCACATAAATACAGAGGCATCCCGTTAAGTGTGTTGCCCAAGGACACAACAAACAAGCTTGCCAGCTTGTTCTCCACACACTATTTCTATTTTACTGAGCGTTAAGCAGGGAAGCTGTAAATACCATTTTTTAAAGTCTTTTGGTATGACTCGACTTGGGAAATGAACCCAAGGTCTACTGACTGCGAAGCGGACGCTCCAACCACTACGCCATCGCGCCGGTTTATTGAAATTGATTTAAGCTTAGACCTGACCTTAATTTTAACAGCCGAAATAGTATGATCATAATTAAGTTTTTGGCATGCCAAATAAAGAACTTACAATCAAACAGGAGTATTTTTACAATTGTTCAGGAAATTTCTTCGGTTTGCCCCGAGACATAAATCAATTTAGGTGATTGTTTACGAGAGGTGTTTATAAATGAATCGTAACAACAAAATTGATGGGATATTTCAATCAGAAAAGTTTAAATCTTTATGCGCATCCTAGGCTACATTCTGGCTTCTCTTTTTGGTGCACATGAAACAACCATATAATTTACTTTTTCAAAACAAAATAGCTGAAGAAAAGGTGATTTAGCTCTTTTAGCTCCCTGGTTGCAACCCTGCCTGCATAATAGCCAATGCTCATAGCCCGATAACTCTTGTTGCGGAAAAATTCAGTCCTTATTGACACGCTTAAAACTTGCGCTAGTATGATGTATGCGTATCTTGCTGCAATTCTAAATTAACAATCAGCCAAATGACGTTTCAAAAGTTTAATTAATACAAAGGAAAGCTTTGCATTGTGCATAAACAGATATATAACGACTCTATTATCAGTACGAAAAAACAGCTGATGAACTTGATCTGTTAAAGCAGAGGTTTCTAACTTAATATGAATTTACGACGCACTAATCTAATCTATAAAATTAAACGACGCACTTCATAAGTTGACCTCAAAAAAAGCTCTAAAAAAGGTCATTAAATCAAAAATAGGGGCAAGAAAGCCCTCTAGATAAGTTGACCTCCACAATGCAGAGGTTATCAAGTCAATGATGAAGGCAAAAGCCCTCAACGCAGGTCGATTTCCAAAAAAGTCATCAAGGACGTAAACATGTGATGCCCTTTCTTTTCCCAAACGACACACCAGTGTGTCGCGACGTTCCGGTTAAGAACCTCTGCGCTAAAGAAAAATTGCGTTTAGCTTTGAACTCAGTTTATCTGATATTGCTGTAAACAAGTAATTTAATTTCTGAAACAAATAAAAAACGTTATTTTGTTGACCAGTTTACAGTTCTACTCCGGCTCTATGCCACGTAACAAGTTCAAAAAAAGACTTATTCTAGAATGTTCTCGATGTCACTAAAAACTTTAGGGTAACCCATTATGCTGTGATGACTAAGCTTACGTGACAAATCACTGGCTCGATGCTGAGCGATTTATTTTAAAGTTTAAAAAAACAAGTTGCTGTAAAATATATTGCGTTTGATACTTGTCGGCGAACCCCTCGGTATGTATGTAATGCTCAAATATCTTTTGATTTAAGTTTGCGTGCAACACAAAAGATAAAAAAAATCTTGCACAAAGTTGCAAATATCAGCAGACGATACATGTTGAACGTTTTATATTAAAACTGAATGTTTTCACTTCTTCATATGACCCTCGACAACAATTAAAAATATCAAGCTTCTGCTTGAAGTAAAACTTAGAAATAAATATGTTTAGACATGTATAGTAGTTAAACCAGTGCTCCTCAACCTCGTGGCTGCGAATTCATTTGAGTCTGCAGAAGGATAGGATGGAATTTGTAAGCATTGTTTTGTTGTAAGTAGCAACAAGAATTGCAGCAATTCCACTTTACTAAAATGTGAGAAAACAATTATCAATTATGGTTGCGTATCTCACACTGCGGTACCATTATTTATAAACACGAACTTCTGTGTAGTTAGCAGCCTACATTGACTACTTGGCTCTGAATTTTGACCATCTTGTGAACAATTTTGAGAACAATGTTCTCAATGATACTACAAGCAAAAATTGATTTTTCAAAAAATAGTTTGTTGTATTTCACACATTGTACTTTGAGTTTGTACAACAGGAAATAGTTCGCGGTTTGAAAAGGTTGTGAAACTTCAAGTTAGGCATTAGAAGCCCGTGAACACGCAAAATATGACAAGAAAATACAACTCATGACGTGCACATGCGTAACATTCAGACCGTAAGGCTTTGACAGAGGTGAAGAATAAAAAATACAACAATAATAAACACCGAAACAGAGATTGAACAATATGAAAAGCTATAAGTGTTAGAACATATTTAGTAGAATAAAAGAATCATCGACAAAGAGTTCTTTATTGTACTGTGGGCTGAATTTCTTAATCAGAAAAGCTTTATAAATCTTAGTTGTGTATTCTGTGTTATACTTTCCAATAACACCGGTCAAAAGACTCTACAGCATAGCGCTGTCATTCTTGCAATTATGATATGCTTTCAGATGTTTCGCGACGGCTGTTTTGTTGTAGATGAGAACTGATGCTCCTGTAGTCTGATGGCCAAGTGGAGTGACGTCCTATCGACGCATAAACAGCCGGCAACACAAAGGTAGATAGATCCGCACACCTCATCAGACAATGAAACTGCAGGAGTAGGACATTTTAATTAAAAAATGTAAACCCGTTTTTAAACTAGTATAGTACTCTGATGATGTGTCGACATTAAGCTCGGTACCAATGAGACATTAAGCAATGCGCCAATTGGCAAGATGATTGTCATAGTGAAGGACTTCGGTTGAGGTTCCATTGAAAACTTTAATCAAGCGAGAAAAATTTCTTATTTGTCTCGTTGATACGAAACTTGATGTTGACCTGCCAGGGCACTATGCTAGTTTTAAAACCGGTACATATTTTTAATGGAAGTGTACTACTCCTGCTGCTTTGTTGTCTAATGCGGTAATCAAATTTAATTGCCTGCGCGATGCAAACTGTTTATACATTACATTGGTATGACCAGACGCCGCTTAGCCACCAGAGTACAAGTGCATCTACACTCCACCATAACAAAAAGAGCCACCACAGAATATCAGGAGGCATGTAATAGCCGTAAGAGTGATAAACACAGAAAGGCTGAAATATGTATCATTAGAAAGTGTAATAAAGAATTGTAAAAAACTAAAATTTATGAAGTTCTACAAATCAAGAAAATCAATCCTCAACTTAAAGAGTAACTCTTTACGACAATGATACTTCCTTTTTGCTAAATGCATTCAAATACTTTGTAATTTATTGGACTATACAGTTAAGTCTTTGAGTTTTCTATTTGGTTTTTGCGATTCCCCATCTCAAGTCCTACGTTTTAAAGGTCATCTATATTATGTGCATTTCTTTATTGCACCACGAATAGCGCTACCGCGTTTGTGCGCTTTTAATGTTCAGCCCGACGGTTTTTGATCTTTTTGAGACAGGTCCCCTATGGCACTGCTAACAAAAGTCCGTGGTCCCCGTAATACGTGAAAACCTTCAACTTTTTGGAGATAATTTTTTCAAAGCGATTATTTTTCCTCACTTGCTCTCCGAACACAATATGAAGATCTTTTTTTGGAGATCACCTTCTTTCAAGCGCTGATTTTTACAAATTTTTGTGCAACTGTTACTACAAGAAGGCACAGTGTCCCCACGAACCCTACTTGCCCCCAAATTAAGAAGCCCTGGTCTAATCTACTGATTTTCTACATATCAATATTCATTTTTAAGTTTTAGTTTAAGCAGAAGCATGATAATTTTATCCTGTGACGGGAGAGACGCAATGAGATCGAAACGTGAAGCTTCAACATAAAATGTTCAACAAGTATCCTCTACTAATATTGCAACTTTATTGAATAAAAAGGGCGCCTCTTTATCGAAAGTTAAAAAAAACTTGCACATCGATTCTGATGATTTAGCATATATCGTATTCACGTAATTACGTCACGCACACAACCCGAATTTATATACGTAATCAGGTGGAACATGATGCAAACTGTTGTGAGGGGGTTGTGGAGAAGCAAACTGAGGAGCGCGCATTGTAGGGGAAGTTATTGATCCAGATTGTTGGGGAGGATTGGGACCACGATATGTGGCTCCAGGCGGATTCACTTCTATAGTAGGAGCACGAAAAGCATTGTAAGATGGCGCCGTTCCTCCGCTATAACCAGGCCCCGGAGTTGGTATTGGAAGATTGGGATGGTATGTGTTCTGATTGTATGAATTGTAAGCACCAGAATTGTAAGTAGTACAGTAGTTGTAAGGTGTTACTGTCACATTATACGGAGAAGAATACGGTACGCGCGGTACATGATTCATTTTAGTAGATCCCACAACACAAGATTTTCCATCTCTTACTATTAATGGGACGGCTACCCTTCTAGGAGCGCCGATATTTGCAAGCTCGATGCTTTTGTCCTGTCTCATCCGCTTGCATTTGTACCGCCGATTCTGGAACCATATTTTTACTTGTGTTGAAGTTAGTTTCAGCACTCGCGCGAGTTGTTCTCGCTCAGGCGCAGAGAGATAGCGCTGCTGCTTGAACCGTCGTTCGAGTTCAAAAACTTGTCCTTGCGAAAAAAGCACCCGAGGTTTCCGCCGAGGCCGGTGTTGGGCTTTCGCATTTTCTCCCTTTGGTTTTTTCTCTCCGTTCAGTTCTCGGGTGGGACTGAAATCATCAAGCTTCTCACAATCTAAATAAATCATATCATTAATTATCTTAAACTGATTGTTGTAGAAAAATGCGGCTGTGCATCACGTGCTCCAATCCAGCCCCGTTTCTGCAGTGCAGCAAGCTGCCAGAGTACTTAGTAGCAGTTCCTGCTATGTCGCCGTTATTAGTTGTCATGATTTTCAACAACACGATTAGCAGGAATGTCATCCCAGCGAGGGTTACTGACTCAATATGATGGGTCACAAATATGATTTTGTTAGCCCTTTTAGTTTACTTATTGCGTAACAATTGTGATATTTGACGTCACAATATCACTTTATATTTGGGAACATTGGGAACCTTCTTATTTCATAAACAATTCGAAATAATAACTTCCGTTGAGATATGACTATTTTAAATTGCTTACAGAAATTTGTTCATCAACTTCCATTTGATAAATTCTAGAAAAAGAAAAAAGAAGATTGGAAATTATTGTATTTTACTGCATTTAATTAAAATTATGATGCTCCATTGGTGTTACTCATTTGCATTGGCAGAGTTTTCAGTGGAGACTTTCAACTCTAGTGTTTACAAAACGCTTGGGTTGTTTAAATGCGGTGTTATCCTAACTTTTGAGAATGCCTCAAAAAAGATTTAGGTTTCTTGTTTATGTTCACTACTGCCCTTACGTTGCAAGCAGTGGCATATGTAAGGGGAGGAGTAAGTGACAATGGTTTTCCAAAACGATGTAACAGTGGAAAAATGCATAAAACAAAATTTTGGATCAATCGATCTCTTAAAAAAGGTATTTATGGTTGTTTGTAAAACAATTGTTTTCAAAAAGTTAATCCGTTAATGTCAAAAAAAAGTTGAAAAAAACAAAAACACCAATATCCACGCCAATCAGCGATGTCAACATACAGTATGCAAAGAAAATTTCCTGCTGTTCGTCCCAAATTTGTATAAATCCTACATTAGATAATGATAGTGGTCTCAGTTGATGCTTGCCCCCCCCCCCCAAAAAAAAAGAAGCGTTTCTAAATGTACCACAGGTTGGAAGCAATCTTCACGAGCTGCTATAATTTTGTGGCGTATCATATTCGTGGTAATCTCTTGCAACAAGCTTATTGGTGTTTTATAATATGACAAACAATGTAATTTTAAATGAAAATTATCTTGCCAATGTGAAATTTAAATGCATCTTCGAATTCAAGCAAATTTATTTGATGGAATAGCTAAACACGGGAGAGCAATGGACAAGAAAATTACTAAAACCTCTGTGTCAGTATTAGGGATGTTTATTCGAAGTGAGTATGTTGTCATCCAGCGCCACTTTGAAGCGACATTCATGGTTGGACCCGCAATGAGCCTTGTACGTGCAACCATAGGCTCTTGTCGTTGCTAGGTGTTTTCAACGTTGACTGTAAATGCATCACTGTGAAAAGTAAAAGCTTTTTTCAGTAAACTTGATTAAAGCTTGTAGACTGTCAAAAACACATCGAGTTTGTCATCAAAGTCACAAATAGCGCTGTTATTCGCCCCCCCTCATTCAAGCGTTGCCCTGCAGGCGCTACGTTCATTCTTATAAAGTTCAGCTTTCCATCGCGCGCGCTACAAACTTTCATCAAAACCGGATCCCATTTCCAACCGTTTGTTGGCGATTAGATTTCCAAATATCTTTGTAAGGATCTATTTTTACGTGCTCAAAATTTAAAGCGTGTTTTAAGTGCAGGGGTGCAATGGTCCCTAAACTAAAGGGTCTAGGAATTGTAAGGAGGACGCGATGCTCGGCAATGAATTGCAGTTAATTGTCAAGATGCAATAGCTATGCGTGGCTGCTTTTAATTTGCTATTTTTTTGCAAAAATTTTAGTCTACTAGGCCAACACATTTTAATTAACTGATGAAACTAAATAATGACAATCAATTTCAAATTCACTTCCAGACTTCTTCAATGTCAAGCACTCAACTCTCGACCACCCCGAAAAGAAGATTGCTAGCCCCTCAGTGAAAATCGTTGATTTTTGCGTTCTGTGTAGGATAAATATTCAAAAAGAAAAGTAAAGAAGCTATTCTGTACTAACATAATTACAAAAACAATGCAAATGACGGAACAATCCAATGTCATTTTCAAAATATTTAAAACAGTGCAAATCTTTGGTTGTTGTCATCAAAAACCATAGAGCGGACTTTTTTACAAAAGCTTTTATGACATCGCTGTAATCTGCAGACCGTGCGTAAGAACTTACAATTGACAACATGGCCAATGCAGACAATCTGCAATAGTGATAGTCTACCTAATGTTGATCGACGAGCCAACAAACTTGAAGTTCCTGTTGTTTTCGCTCAATAGAATTTTGGTTCTATCTCGTTAATAGTATTTTAGAAATGAGGCGACGGAATGCATCATTCAAACAATTTATTTGACTGCATCTCTCCAGCAACCTTGATAATTCTTTATTAAATATCTAATCTACCAGTTGTATATCCATAACACTTCTGCTTCGAAACAACAAGGAACATTTTCACATTTAAACTTGAACTCAACAACACTATTAAGTGCAACAACAATCAGTTCCACTTGGCCTTACGGCTTCCAACAACAAACAATTTTTTGCCTAATCCACTAACACATCAGCACAACCTGTCCACTTCTCTCTCTCTCTCAATATTTCCGGTCATATACTTTATATACTAAGCGGGAAATATTACAGATGTTCTAGAAGATTCCACTAAAAACAGCAATCGGAATGACTATGATTTCGTGAGTACAAACTTGCAAGTTTCACCACTGGCCAATGTTACGTCACAATTGCAATCTTACAATCAAAATATTGTGAATAAGTTCGACTAATTATTATCATAGATTCAAGTTACATTAAAATAAAAGTTTGTATAGCTGCTACAAATTTTATTCGTGACAGCTATTATCCTACCACTTTTTTTGGGATCGGGCCGTAGCGAAAGACCATGGATCTTCGGAAGTTGCCAACTCTCAACGGCCTTGACCAGCGATCTTAAAAAGAGCGTGCGGAGTAAAGAAAAAGCACCCGAGAAGAGTTCGCAGCCGGACCAGATGAGAAGTGCACTAAATCTGGTGACCTTGGGCGTTGCACAAAAGATTCATAATTTTGATGAGATCACGAAGGTTGCTCCCGTTGCAGCGAAGACTAGAGAAAATACGAGTATGACCAGGAAGTGGACTGGAGACTGGTGACAGTAGGGGAATCGTGTATCGATACATTTTTGTGAGACAGTGCGTACGGAAGAAGAGTTGAGTGGATACAAAAGTAGCAGGAAAGAGGCTGTAAGAGGATGTAGATGGTTGAAGTAGCGCACCTCGTCTGGCAAGTTAATCGTTTATTCATGGTTGTACGAAATGAGAGATAAACAGAAACTATTTCTTGATGCCAGTGTGAAGCACAAAATCCTTCAGTCATTCATATCGCAGTGGTTTTTGCTAACGTTGGCATACGCTTTTGATACCCTAATAATTTAAATATGGCCTTTCAGGGCAAAATACAAACCTAATTAATGACTGCGAGCCGTCCACAATTTGATGAGGAAGTTGAAGCGGGCACATCGCCAAATTCAAAATAGAAACGCAACCTAATCTTGCAATCTATAGAATTCACCCAAGGAAGCTGAACTGAACTCGAGGCAAGCTTAAGAGCAAAGTGGATGCTCACCTCCGACTTTTAAAACAATGATTCGAACGCAACTTTCCAGATCTGTTCGACACTACACTTGCAGCATAAAAGATGAAATTTTCCAACGGTTTATAGATGATATAACATAGACTTCAATTGCGTTTAAAGCAACAAACACAATAAAAAACTCGTTTATTTCCAGCTTCAGACGATTCGGTTTATATTTAGCATTACGGAAAATTAACACCTCCAAAAAACAAAGCGATGTTGTGCTTCTTGATATACTTCACCTTCCCTAAACCTTGCATTTGGTTTCATTTCCAGAGATCACGCAAAAGAAACGTTCACATACTGGAACTTTATAAACGGCAATTTTCATCATCTAGTTTCACTTTTTAAATTCATAATTTACGGGGAAGCAATTCGAATCAGGAGGCTCAATGAACTAGACTCAAACTATCGACATAGCTTAGAACGATTCAAAACCAAAGTCATTGACTCAAATTTTCCGGAAAACATAACCAATTCGGCTAAAAAATGGAAAGAAAATTTTCATTACCCTTACAATCGACCAATAAAAATAATAAAACAAGCCAAGTTGTGTGGGCGATTCTTTTTCCTGCCACATTAAGACAAAAGAACCACCAAAGAAAGTTCCTCCTTCGTGCCATGATCACATACAAAAAACCACTTTACTACAATCCTTTTTAACCAATTATAAATTCCTATTTTTTCAGTTAGACTTCACCTCAATTAAGGCATGAAGACCTCACGACCTTGTCGACATTACGCTCTATATGAACATCACGGAAATCACAAATCCATGATATAAAAAGTTTCAGCTATAATTATGACTAACGATACAACAAGTTTGAAAGAAAATCTCACACGTGACAACTACAGTATACATATCGCCATCTGTATTGTAAGCATAAATATGTTGTAAATATGCATTCTGCAAGCATAAGTATGCGGGTCAGTCAACAAACAAATTTTCGCGCCGATGGAATGCTCGTCAACACGCATGGAAACAAAATTTGGCCAGACCTAAATGCTGATCGAGTTATTTTACTTCATCATTATAGAAAATTTCACCGAGGTGTAATTCATAAAGTATACATACTCACGTGTTTTAATATCACATTCGATCAGCAACTTTCAGTTGCAGAATTAGATTTTTACGATGATTTGTGATGTCATTGAGTAAAAGCTACTACCAACATCAAAGATATTTTTACCCCAAAAACCAAATAATTTTTTAAGTGATGTTTAATTTTAGTTACCTCTTTTATTCTTAAAACGATACTGCATAGCACTTTACCACTTTTTTTTTACCACTTATTTACATATTTACGCACTCTCTAAGCTGAACGTTTTTGGCTTGCATCAAGCCCTTGTTAAAGCATCTATAATATCAAGTATTAGAACTTAATTATGATATAGTACTAAAACTTCAACATATTAATACAGACTTACGCCTTACACTACCTCAGCAAGTCAGCTTGTTAATAGAAATTTGAGGTCACAGCAACAAACAACCAAATATCGTGGATTGTGACAAATAAGACAAATGATGATGAAACATTACTACATGATTATAAATAACTCAACAAAATAGCGGCAAAAACAATAGATTGATAGATCGTAACAGACTAAGACAAATTAATTAAAATGCTTTCAACGAAAAGGAACAACCATTTGCACAGAGTGTGTATAAATAAGCACATAAATTGTCAAAAACAAAAGTAGTTTAGTGTTGCTATGCGGTATCGTTTCGAGAATGCTGAAAGTTACCCTTCCTAAATTATATTTTTTTATTCTTATCACCTGTTTTATTACGTCATTATTGCTATGTAATATTGTCGTCACCATGTGATATTTGATCTATATTTGTTGTATTATATCCAGTTGAGCTTTGAACCTGCGAAGTTGGCGGTATTTAATCTTAGTGTTGAATTTTACTGCAAAGACCTGAAGAGCTTACTTTTACTGTCGTGTTTTTACGCTTACAAACTGAAGATGGTAAGTTAATTTACCGAAATATGTTTTCCGGCGAAAATGCTGATTTGATTGCTTGGAGTTATGTAACACAAGAACATTTAGAATTTCAAACTTTCTTCCAATAAATGAGAATGCATGGCTTTTCGAAATTATTTCATTGCACTGAGAATATTTCTCTCCCATATCTGTGATTGTGAAAGGGGTATTAAAAGGCTGACCTGGGCCCGGCACTCAATTATTTTGAGGGAAGAACCAGTGGCGCAAAAAGATGAATTGTAGGGGGGGAGTTATGTTGAGCTTTTTTTCAAGTTGAAGACCAGTGGTTAAAGATTAGCTTCTTGGATGGGATTTTAGTGTCTTATATCGAGTAAAACAACTTTTTTTTATTTTTTGGAGATCAATTTCTAATAAGCTACTACATTGTTCCGTTTTTCGTGGAAGGCCTTTTTTCTCCTGCTTCTCGCACCAGTAAAAATATTTTCTAGGGGCGCCCAGATTTGCGATAAAAATTGGGCTGAAGAAAGTTTTTTCCAGTTTTAAATTGAAACCCCACATTTCTAAAAAATTTGGTTCCCTAAAACGTTCTTGGCACGAAGGTACCCCCTGGACCCTATCAACGCTATTGACTGTTGCTTCCGGTGAAAGGAGCAAAACAGATAAAGAATTGTTTACGATCAACTACATCGCAGGACATGACTCAATAATCTCGCATTGGTGAAAAGAACGAGATTGGTGAAAAGTCAGCGCTCTGACAATACGTTTTGAGAATTCGCTTCTGGCGAGGCGAGGACGGTGAAATCGATATCAACAATAGACGTGCAACATCATTGTGCGTTATACTTCTGTTGCTCTATGTCGGGGTGTTCGAAACGAATTTTACTGGGGGCGAAACGAAACGAAATTTTACTATTGAAAAACAGTTCGAAACGAAATATTTCGTCATTTTTCCATCGTCACTCATCTGTGTCATCGACCTCCTTCAAAAATTCATGTGACGACGGCGAATGGCCGCTCGGTGTGTTCAATGCGGCACACGTGTGAAGCATGTTTGTCACACGGGATCAGTCCAACTTTTCACGGTTTGGTTTCGAGCTCAAAACGAAGCGAAATCGCTTGATTTCGCAACGAAATTCTTCTCTTAGGAAGTTAATTTGAAACCAAACAAAAAGAAACCAAAACAAAGCAATTTTACGTCGAAACAAAGCAAAAAGAAATTTCGAAATATTTTGGTTTTGAATACTTCTGTTTCTATGCTTGTATCAACACGCTGCACATTCGGAACAGATTGGATACAAGAGCATATTCAGTAGTTTCTCTAAAAATACCACGCCATTTTCATGGGCAGACTATAAGCATAACACACTGTCTAAAAACGGCTCTAACATCCATTGCGAGTAAGCATTATAGAGGGCGAAACATGTAAGGCGTGAAACTATTTGAACAGTTATCTTTTCAGAGTTGAATCGGGATTCAGCTTTTTGGTTCGTAATAGGAGCTGGATCATGATTTAGAAGCTATGTTTTCGGATCCGGATTCGGTTCGGTCACTAACATTGATTACTCTGATGGTCAATTAGGATAATAATAGGCTGACGGCCCTAAAATGCAAACATTATTTCTTGGATTGCTTGCTATATTCGAATTTTTGTAACAGAGGAACAGTAAGATCTGTATTGCTGCGAGATGGCTTGAGCTTATTCAACTCATCAAGCACATGTAAGAGCAGAGATTGCAAAACGGCCTTAGGATCTTTCAGGTCAACAATCACCCAAACACGTCGTTGTAGTTACTAAAAATAGTGATCAAAAAGACATTATTTTAACCTTGACACAAAAATATAGTTACTGGTTTCTTGTAATATCAGATACTCTGGGTTTAAATCAAGCGCAATTTGTCTCTGTCAAATCAGGTTTTTCAGTTATTTTTCTTATTAAAATTGGTAATAGAGTCTGGATTAAGCTATAGATATAGCTATGAACGCACAATACAACGCTTTGTTTTGTGTCAGTTAAACGTTTGTCCCGCAATAAAAGTGACAAGTTTACAATTTTTATACCTAGATGTAAATATAGGGTGGGCCGTAAGTCGCGCACCATAACATTTAAGGCAATTTTGATTATATAAACGTTATTTTATTTAAAACAAGCTTATCTAAGGAACTGATGACACGTTATACACGCTGATACAGTCACAAATGCTCAAAATGATCATAAATACTAACTCAACTCGCTCGTTTATTGTCGAAGGCATATCTGAAAATTAAAGGGATAAAATTTTAAATGCAAATCATACCTAAAAAAACTTTGATTATAATTCAATTTGACGGATATAATGACTGATACATTCAAACAATGGTAAATTACTCTATGAAAGAACATTTATTATACATCAAAAGAACGGAAAAGATATTCTGCCTCATTTATTTTACATTGTTTAACATCACACTCCACGTAATTTTATGGTGCGCGACCTACTGCCCACCCTGTATATTAGCGCTAATTTTGATCATGCAAGAACTTCATTTCTTCACAATACAAACGTTGATTATTGTGCCGGCAGGAGCGCAACCAAGGGGAGCTTAGTTATGTGGGCTTCATGTGTTTCTCCATAATATGAAGTATCTATCCGTAGGCACATGGACTTTCATGCAAGCATTAAGTGTCTTTTTAACTGCAATGCTTTTGTATGTGCTCTTGAATAAATGCAAAACCTGATAGGGGTAACTACAGCTGCAGCAGTTTTGTATCACGGCAAATGTAGACACAAAAGCTTTACTATTTACTCGAAAAGTTGTTAAGCTCATAAAAGTTGAGGTATGGCAAATCTTTGTAATTGAATGAGATGCATATGAAATCTTACTCTGGAAAAAAGCAAAAGTGAGTTATACATTAAACGATATGTCATAAGTGGATTATACATTTAAGCAGAGTGGATCTTTAATTCAACGATTTGCGGTTAAATTTCTTGAAATGAGGACAGGCATCTTCACTTCTATGTCGGCCAAATTTTGTGGCTGAATTTCTAATAAAAAAGAGAAGGTTCTTACAGTGGAAATTTCAACACACTGATACGTGATAACAAATCTACAAGTGAACCGCTCAAATAGCAATAGCTGGTCACATTGTTACCCATGGGTCAGCTGCTAGCCATCCCTGTAATAGTTTATGTTTATAGCAAATTGTATCGTACTACGCAGGAGAAGAATTATGGATGGTATGTTTAAAAATTGTAATAAACATTGTATCTTACTGCAATTGTAAACAGATAACAACTTTATGACGTTATAGATGTTTGATTGATACAAAAAAAGCATTAGTTTGTGCATAAAGAGATAAGCTTAAAGCATAATAATAGGTACTAGCAACACTAAAAGAGTAAACAATGATTTGTTAAAATCTAAAAAAATTAAGTTAAAGATTCAAATTTTGAGGCTTTCAGCTGTTCAAAATCAGGGTGTTAACTTGCAAGCCCCAAAAATTTAGGCAGTGTATTTATCCTTTATTTACAGTAGACGCCAAAAACCTAATCATTCCAACGAGGCAAATAGAGGCCTGGGAAAACATTTCCCCTGTTGTTAGAACAGACAAAAGTGTGCAACATGCAGCCCACGAACAGAAATTTTATGGCCCGCGGAATGTTGTAGTTCTTGAGCAAAGTGAGGCTGGTGCCATGGTTTCTCTGCGGAACAGCTTTAAATTTATTAAACTTCAAAAAAACTTTTCTGATTTATAATAATCTTTTATAATAAAATGCAATTTTTCTGTGAGCATGCGAGCGTGCGTACATGCGTGGGCGTGGGTGTGTTTCAACTAATATCCGGTGCCTGTCTGTCGGTCTGTTGTACTTCTCCGAAATTACTGAGCGTGCAAACATGAAACTAGGCGCGATTGATCTCCACTCGAGCGTGGTGTCAAGATGGGGTTGGTGACGTCATGATGGCATCGCAATTTAAAATCAATTTTAAATTTCGAAATTCTCTACGTAGAAAGCGGTTTCTTGCTTAAACGAAAGCCAGCATTCGACTTACCAACTCTAAGAAATTTTGTAAGTTAGAAACTTGTTGGAAACCAACATCACGTCATAACTGACAATTATTGGAAAAATTTTTTTCTTTTTTCTCAAAAGTAAGTTACCGACAGTAGAAGCATAGTTGACAGTTTTTTCAAGAGGCATTAAAAAAACTTCTTCAATAAAAATAATTTACAACAATTTAAATTTTCTTGACGATGCAACAACCGATTAAGCATTAAGCTTTTTTTGAGCATGCTCTTCTTCGAACGTTTGAAAAATCGCTATTTTGTCATGAGATTGAGTGACGTCATAATGGGGTCTGATACCTCTACAATGCTAACAGTAGAAGACACCAGGTGTACCTATTATTCTCTGTCATTCTAAAAGTAAATGTAAATAGTAAAGCCTGTTACTAATATACCGCTTTTTCAAGTATAATGCTATATTACTGTAGCTACATACCAGTTCGAATCTAGTTTTTTTAAAAGGCAGTGGTAAATATAAAAACAATTATTAATTGAACTGTAAGTGCAGGACTCCACGTCAGAATACCTTCGAACAGTTATGTCACTCTTGACTAATCTAAACCCCTAAGCAATTTGAATCACATGTAGCAAAGTGGAACAAAATGCCAAGTTTTAGTGTGAAATCTCGCAGTAGTTAAATTATCTGTCTCTGTAGCACAAACAGCTGGTCGGCGGGTTATTCACCTAAGTCATACCCTAACCTGTCGGCGTGCAACCAAGATTTTCGTGAGGGGGAGGCTGACTAATATCGTGCTATTATAATCACTAATCGGCAACTTTGCTGCTATGAAATTTGATTAGCTCACGGGTTGACGTAGTCTTCTTTACTGGGCAAAGAATCCACAAATAATATATTTTACTGCTCGTATTTCTTCGCTTAACTAATATCCGCTTTTAAATGCTTCGGCCCAAGCTTAAAACAAGCAGACATAATAAAAACTGCTAAAACCTCACCGTCATGTTTCAAACGAAGTCCTAACTTTGCAAGTAAGCTTCTCGCTGTAATGTATGTTACCTAAGGTGATAAAGATCACTGTTGAGTGATAATTTGATACTCGATACAAATACACGATTATAGGCATTAACCATAGTTTACAACGACAGAAAAGCAGCCAAACTTAAGTATCAAAAAACTTTAAAATACTACTACTAGTTTTATAAAGTGGGTATAGTTTCATGAGTTTGCGATAGGGAGAGGGCAAAGGGGACAATTTTCCCCCCAGGCTTTTTGCTTGCAACACAAAGTATCGTTGAACTATTGAACAAAATCAGATCCTCTATTAGAGCTTTTGGCATTATCATTCAAAATACCGTCTTTGTCGATTCATAGTTCCCGGTGAATTGAAAGCAAAGTAACACCGGCCGACCGCTGTTCTCTTATTGTAAATCTTAGATGCATTTTTAAACGCCTCATGATGCTAAAGCTACGTTCACTTGGAGCAGTTGTTCCATGTAGCGTTGCCAAAATAGCAAGCAACTTCCGAAGATTTGGGAAAAGGTCTGCATTGCAAGGCTCCAAAGCATCAATTGCGTTTGTTGAAAGAGGCGATATCTTGCTTCTTCCACTTTTCTTTCCAGCGCATAATTTCTGGAACAGTGACAATTTTGCTATCGACATCTTATTGATATAATTCCAACAAATTGTGGGTTTCCGAAGAAGATGTCAGTGTCACCGTGTGTTTGGGTATCAAATTCTAAACACTGGCGTTTCATGTTTGGTCTTCAAGTCTTTCAGACATTTGCACCAACAGATGCTCTGCATATCGTATTGGCAGAAATAACTTCCTTCATCATTCACCGGATAGTTTTCGCGGTGGTTTTGACAATTGGCTCTTCTTGGAATCATAAATGGAATTTTATACTTTTGACAGAGGTTTTTAATTTATGTCAAAATTTGTTTGAAAGAATCCTCACAATTCTTTCTATCATTGTGAAGAGCCGATTGTACACTTTCGATTAATTTATCGGTTGAAAATAGGTCTAATTGTTTTATTTGCAACATTTTTGGAAGTGCAAAATTGGCCCTGCAAATTTTTCAATTACACAACAAGCAACCGCAAAACTGTAACTCTGAATTTTGTTAATTGTATCGTTTTTAGAAATATACATTTGGCGCTGCCGTGCTAGCCGAAAACTGAAAAATGTGTAATCTGGTGGTGCGATACTAGAGGATAGTTTACGACAATACACGCAATACAGTAAATTCTCAAATTGTTCAGTTTGCTGCTGTTGGATTAAAGAATAAAATCAGAACGTCTGTTAGCATTTATGCCTGCATGCTTCTACATTATCAGGGTTTGGGTTGGAGTAAACTAGAGGGTAGATTTCTCCATTTTTTTGTCGATCAAGTTGCAAGGTAGTTGCAAGGTAGACCGCGTTGTGTACCACAGTTGAGCCTAAAAAACTTTGCTCCTTTTATTTCCTTTTGTGAATGACGTATTACATCCGATGTAACACAGCCAATGTACATATTAATTACAAGTCAATGCCATGTTTGAATATCAATTATTATTGAAATTTTACTCTAATTTTATTTATGTGTCACGGTATTGGAAGAAGGTAAGGGGACCAAGGTTTTAGTCCCATTTGCTTTGGAGGCATACAGTATATCGTAAATTCAAGTTTGAGTTTTAAATTATTCATATTTTTCCTGTGGAAAAGATATGGCTAAAAGGGGAGAGGGCTTCAGTCTCCTTAGTTTCTCCTGGTTGCGCTCTTGCTAACCTATTGTACGAACTAAATAGTGGATGCTGTGCTCTGTGTCAGCAGCCGGCACCAATATGCTTGCTTGAACCAATATTTCTGACCCCACACATCTGACTGGTAGCCCTGCCGTACCTCACCGGAACAGCAAGTTAGTTTTTAGTATAAGACCGCATTGCTTTTTTATCATAGTTACTAATCAATAGTTAATGAAAAATGCAAGTGTCTGGCCCATAGGTATATCCAAGAGGGAGGTAGCAAAGAGACAATGTTTCCAATAAAGATCTTAAACCCAATCACTTTAGTAAACTATTTTCATATAGAATTGCAAAAATTATTCGCTTCCGTAGATTCGTCTTCACAATTTAAATTTGCATTAAGTTTTCTTGAAATATTAATAATAAAGAACGGAATTAATTAATTTATTTGTATCAAATTAATTATGAGATGCATTCAAACCCACGTTCAGCAACTGGGCAAAAAATTAGGCTGGAAAAAAGTTAAGTGCGGCCACAGCGTGGTAAAGCGATCCCGGAACCCAATGGGTTGGATCGCAGTTGAAGTTGACTTTCCAGAGGGTCCCAGATATTTAAGTAGCTTACCCGCCAATTATTTGATAAAGGCGCTTCACTCTGAATAATTGCAGAAAAATATCCCACACTCTCTCTAAAATTGTTTAATCTTTTCACCATTTTTATCCTGCTACTCTTTCTCTACTTCTCATTTTTCTGAAAATGACGAGCGGCATTGTTTATCCTTACCGCTGTTTATCTTTTCTCTTCAGTGTGCATCGAAAATTCGACCAGGATAGGCAGGTCAGCGCAGTGCTCAACCTGCCTTAAACCAATTCAATAAAGGTGTACTTTCCTCTAATCTTTTAGGTTCAACTCTCTCCCACTTTTGGAATTGTCCTCCATACTCTATATCGGTTATTCCTGGGAGTTCTCTTTTATCTAACGCGGTGACTTCCATTTCTGGGTCCCCGACACGTGGGTTGCAGTCAGTGGCGGTTACTCAAAAGTTTTGAAAACAGATTCTATTACAAAAATATGGAAATTGAGAGTGCCAAAAGCGTGAGTGGATGAGCTACAGGCCAAATTTTTTCTGGTGGTTCAAGGCATGCTATCAGGATTATCTTGCAAATTCGCGCTGAAATACATGAACTTTAGTGCTTACTAAAATCACTTTCAGAATAATGCAGTATCACAAAAAGTCATTTTTGATATTTCATGTAACGTAATTTTATTAGAACAATAAGTGACCGATATACATGGCCGCATTCTCAGTCCAAGCAATTATAGCATTAATATTTATTAAGAGCCAATTCCATGAACTCATACAATTTTAATAGTAGCTTTGTACGAATTGGTGAGAACGGCTTCATAACACCACCGGCTGTAGCTCAGCCAATATTGTTCTTACCAAAGAAGTTCTTCCTCCTTAATTTTATGTGGTGACCTTTTACCCTTCTTTCCTGTCTCTTACTCTTCCTTCACGCCCGGTGCATCTACCTCACCTCTTGCTTTCTCCTTTTCACCTGACACTCTCAGGATTCTCCAATGAAATGCAGGAGCTCTTCGCACCAGAGCTACGGAATTTCTCCACTTCATATCACTCATACTGCTTGATTTTATCAGTAACCAGGAAACTAAACTCAGATTTTCTTCTTTTTAAGATTCTTGGGCACACGGTCTACGATTTGATTGCACTTACTCACCGTCTGGCTCGCTCTCTTTTCCAATGGCTTGCACGTCGATAGTAGAGTTTTTAGCTTCGTCAGAAAAGGTTTTTTTCTTTGTTTCCTCTTTTCTTTTGATCCCTTTTCTGACTAAGTAAGGGTCAACATCTTTCTACAAAACTATCCTTCGCTCTTCTTTCTGAATTTTTATGCTCCATTTATTTGCTTTTTCTTTCAGAACACTAGATTCAACTCTAGCTCTTAGTCCTTCCTTGTTTGAAAAATCGATTCATTCTGGGGAATTTAACTGCTACCATCCTCGCTGACACTAGAGAAGTATTCCGAACTCTTGTGGCAATGAAATATTCAATGTGGTCATCTCTTCTGATTGCTTCCCTTCAGCAATCACGATTTCTACACACTTTTTATCGCTCATTTGACAGCTGCTTTTTTCGGACGTTTTCTTTTCCTCCTTTTCTAGTAAACAGCTATTGGGAGGTGTTTTAGAACTTATTATTCTTCTGACTCTTTTATTCCAATGAGCATCTTACCTTTTTGAATTTTCAGACAGCTCATTGGAATGACTTTGCTGCTTATTTTAACTTTCATTGTATTCCTGAAGAGGAATATTCCTCTCTCTATCTCTTCAATTTGTGCAGCTGCTCTCTCTACTTCTTCGGCATTAAATGTGACAAGTCTTCCGTCTCTTCTGGTTACATCAAACTCCATTCTCAATATTGGTGGTCTTCCAAAGTTGAAGAGGCGGTAAGTGAAAGCGGAAAAGCTTTTGCTGCAGCTGACAGAGATGATAAAAAACGCCAATCCTACATCTTTGCTTCTCGGCATACTTCTTTTGTGGTCGCCGTGACTAAGGCGTAACAAAAAACATGTTCTTTTCTCTTTACTAGATATGATTCTAAATCAGTCTACCCTCTTCTTCGCTCTTTAACTAATTTTGCTTCTTTCTCGTCTTTTGTTCCTAATTTCCCTAACTGTTCTTCTCTCAGGAAGTCGACAACTATCTTAACTAACAACTCGAGAAATAACTTCTTGTTTTTCAGCCAAAAGCTTTGCGCAGCTGAGTCAGAAGCTTCTTATCTGAGCTCCGTTGGGCCTCATGTTCTACGAAATCTTATTTTTCATTCTGGTATCTTTTACGTCCACAAATTTTTGGCGACTGCCATCAATTTATCCTTGTTCAGTGCCACCAGATCAAACACAATCGCCTACTGTATGCCAAAGCATCTTCCTGGCTCTGGCATAGATCGTCTTTACACTTTTGCTCTTTCTTCGTCATTGCTTTTCTTTTCTTCCATCTGGAGGCCAAATTACAACCCTCCTGCTTCCTTTCGACCTATCCCTCTCACCTTCTATGACTTAAAGCCGTGTGAAAGTATTATGCTATCTTGTCTACTCTTTGTTATGGAGCCCAACTCCATTGTTTCTCTCCGTCATGCTGGTTTACGATCTGGTCGGTCTACCTTTAATCAAATTATTTTTCTTTCTCCAACGATTTGGTATGGGTCTCACAAACTCAAGCCGGACACTTCCATATAATTTCCTACCAATTTTTTAAGGCGTTTGATCTTGACTGGCACCCTGCTCTCCATCACGAGCTTATTTCTGTTGACCTTTCTCCTTGCTTTGTTTGTTGGACTCAATTTTTTTCCGATAGGTTATTTCACACTCATAATTCTCCTGTTTTAAAGTCCGCCGAATCGTTAAGCAAGAATCGGTTCTTGGCCTCATTCTGTTTGCTTCAGAAAAGTTGTTGTTTATATCAGGAGTTTTGCTATGAATACCGCAGCAATTGGGCAAAAACGGGTTGGCTTAACGGCAAGTAGGGAAAAAGAACTTCTTGGTGAAGCCAAGAAATTCAAGAGGCTATCTGAGCTAAGAAAATTATTTTAAATCCTGGTTGCTAAGTAAGCTTTTATTTTTTTACGATCTTACTCCACTTAAGCGATAAATTTAGTGGTAAGAGATGAGAAAGAACTCAGTTGCAAAGAATTTGGACAAAACTTCAAATTGGACTAAGACGAACCAGCTGATGAAGTAATCTGGCGAACCAGCAGCAATGTATTGCCGCACTTTCCATGTTTTACGTCGGGGGAGCGCTGTGCAGCTGTGTGATGTCGCACTACTCACACAAACAATATCAACGTCGCGATAGATCGAACTTGTACGTTGTCAGAGAATGCCTGCACCTCACTCCAGTTGGGCAACTTCAAATCTTGGTAGGCATACAACTCGCTGAGCTGCGTTGCTGCAATACCGAAGCAAGTCTAGCAAGTCAAAAATTTGTGGAAAATAACTATCTACACTACAATCAGCTCGCAAAAACATCATAGAACTCTCGCCGCCTTAAATCTAGACACTCATTTGTGCCTGCCACAAAAAAATTTCTGTAACAATGAGCAAACAAATACTTTAGCGCGGCAAAATGAGGAAAGCATCAATGGAACTCGGAATTGATGGATCTTCATTCCTCACTACGCGGCGTCGTTCCTGACACCGGATCCCCAGCGAGTCACGCACCCCAAGAAACTTTTTAGTAAACCTTAGCAATGTTCGTACCGGAATTGGAAGCTTTCGTAGAACAACGTAGAAATGAGGCCTGGCACCTTGCCCGGAATGCAATTGCTGTGCAAAGGAACAGACCGCTGGCAATGCTCGATAGGCCTGCCTACTTCATTGAACCTTTAGTTAATTCCACGGCTGGGCAAATTTAGAGGGCGTCTTAATAGCCTGGCTCCTGAGCGTTTGTCCCTAAATATTGCACAGAAGAATTCCCATGCCTAGCGAAGTAAAAGACAAACTCTCGACCCCGAGCTTAAACGAAAACAAAGAAAGATATGCCCCCTGTACGAAGAAGAAGATTTCATATTTGTTGCAGTTTTTGGCAAATTTAAACACCCAACGACACCCGAAGCTTACAGTGGCCGCAACTCGGTCATGTAATCATAAAGTAAACCATCATTATTGAGCGCTTCGATTCGCCAAAAGTACCGTTTTGGTAAGATACATTAAGTGATTTTGCAGCGAATAATCGCAGCAACCGCACCGGCAACGTCAAAAACCGCTTGGCGCGACTTGGACTTAAGAATATGCGAGCTAGCAATGAGCGCGCACAATGCACAAACATAACACTTATGCCAATGCTCACTCATACTATAGTGAAGTTACCCATCACATAATCGATAAGCTTATAATAACTTCTTTTATTTTTTAAAATATAACTCACGACCTCCTTATTTCACTTTTTTGGATTACTTCCTCAGCAACTCATGTTGTCCCCCAAAGCGGTGTCAATTCTAGGTAGCAGCTCATGAGTGAAGACTAAATTTTACGACCACCAGCGAATTTATGGGGAAGTTGCGCCACGCCCATCCCCTTTTGAGTTTGACAACAAAGCAAAATGGTGAAGTACATTTGCGTGTTCTGCGCCCCAACCCTGTCGAAAATGATCGTTATTCCACAGTTCACGACCCGACATGTAGGCAACAAATGCCTGTGTGACGCAACACATAACAATCTTTCCTTACGATCTACGGCCGCCAATGTTGCTGTCATGTAAATGTGGAATCAAGCGAGGCTCTTGCTCTGCTTGCTCGCTTTAACAACTCGAACGTTCTTTGAAGATGACATGCACTTAAACTGTAGGCTATTTCATTATTTGCAATGATCACAAAACGATTTATTTAAAACTAGAGCTTTTAAAATGTCAACAAATTCTAAAGTAACTACTAAAAAGTTACTTAAGTCTATAAGTACCTTTGAAATCCTAGGGGAAGACAAAATTTTTGCCGAGGAAGGCGGAACCGCTCCTCGTCCTCCGCCCCCTCCTTTGGTTGCGCTCCTGCAAACTTGGCCCGCATCGTTTTTTTAACCAGACCAGAAAGCATTTTCTAATGTTCACGATTACATTTTGAAATCTTTTTTTTACGATGACTCCACTGAACTGTTTACTATTTCAAACTCAAAGAAAACAGTCATCAACTTGCTATTCGTAATGATTGCAGAAATATTGGTTAACTCAAGACAATCAAAATACTAAATTATCCAGTAAACTCGATCAATTGGTGGAAATACCCCACCATGTGACACTACCACTGGTATCGAACTTAAGAACCTGGAAACTTATGTAGTGCTAATGTCCTATCAATGCGTGGGAGTAGAATGTAATTATTATAGGTTATCATCAAACGAAATTAAAATAAAATTTGTAAATATTCTCACCTATTAGAAACAGTGACCACAGGTGTAGCTAGGAAGCCACAGGGATCATGCCCTCAAATTTTTTGAGTCCGATCAAGGAATGAAGAAGTTTTCATTTGTTATGGCTACAAGACATCCAACCAGTTTCATATTTCTCTACAAAAAGGTCATCCAACAAGTTTCATATTTTTGGTGCCCCCAAAGTTTGCTTTTAGCTACGCTGCTGACAGCAACTAGTTTGCTGCCTGCAAATGTTAAATCAACACGTAGTCAATTTTGTCGCAGAAGTCGCGACTGGATAAACTCACTATTATTGCGGGGATTCCCATGTTAATTGTTTTCATGAATCAGCGGCTTGCGCGGTTTGTGGATGAAGGAGAAAGCAATCATGCCTACCGCAGCGACTCACTTGTCTGCACCAATGAGACGATGTTGTTGACAGCTATCCAGAAATTGATTTAAAATTACAATATTGAAGCGTGCAATTACAAGGTATTATCAAGCTTGCGTCTCAATTTCACATCAGCTCTAATTACAGATGATTGAAAAATCTCCTAAGAATTCATGAAAACACGATAATCGCAGGTTCGTCCATCATCTCGTCATTGCTATATGTTTCAATCTCCATACATAAACCTTCCAAGTCCTATTGCATTCTGAGGGTCAGTAATTAGCAGTCGAAAGAGTAGATGGTAGATCTCACAATTTCCAGTCTTATTCACTTACTCAATTGGTTTAATTCCAAGCCAAGTCGCTAGTGTAATTTATTCATTTGGTTATTCAGCAACAAAGCAAACTTTTTCCAGTTGTTGTGACGAAAAAGAATTGGCAAGTGAATCTTCTTTAGGGCATTTATTCAAGCGGCTGAATCAATTAAGCTGTGATCTCTCAATGCAAAGAAGCAGCGTCTCGATGTTAGAAGATTTTTGAAATTCGGTGGCAAGAAATTTATCAATTCGTGACAGATCTCGAACTCTGTACAAGTGGGACCTGAACTATATAATCATAAGTGAAGCGAAAAGCAAAATGTCGTTTGAAGCTTTAATCTTTCTCTTTGTAAAACGCTATGTTGAAGCTCTCGCATTACTGCACATCAATATTTCAATCTGCGTTTTTAAAAATCCCTCTGCCAAGTTCCTACGAAAGTTCTTCGTGAAAAATTAGATCGTTTTGATTCCAACGATGATTCTCGACAATGTTTGCGTGAATGTTGGTGAAATTAACTACACGTAAAATCATACAATACGGTAAGTATAATGTGTACCAAACATAAGCTTATATTGATGACGAAAATAACTGATATCAATCCGCTCATGTTTCGGCATTTAAAATTATCGTCGAGCAAGGTAAGACATATCTATTAAAAATAATCTTTGAAAAAAGCATTAGAATAGAAACTTGCATAAAAGTAAGTGTTTATTTATTCAAAGATTGATACGAGTTATGCCAGACGATGGTGAGGACATAGTACATTATCTTTTACCTATTAGCAGGGTTGCAAGGGCAGCACTAGGAGTTTTCTATAGACCTCGTGTTCTGCACCTACGTCCGCTAACAGATTCAATTTCCAACTAAATCACTTATGAAGAAGGTCTATCAAAAGCCTAAACATGTTTTGTACTTATTTTTATTGGTGATGTCTAATAAGCTTATTGTTTACACGGTTATTCTGCTTTTATTGATGATTATTACGGTAAATGTCCTCTCTTGATCATCTCTGGGTACGAGTAATTTGCTTTTTCCAATTGATCTATTTGATCACGTACGTTTATTTAAGTTCACCCCGAAATCTTGTGTAAGCTCACGTTTTCTCATCAAATTGAGCGGAGCCCTAAACATTTAATATCTGGTGATGAAAATGTGCTTGAACAAGTAGAATTGGCAATATTTTGTGAAGGCGTTTAATCGAAAAGTGGCTTTCATCACTGAATATCAAATGTATAAATCTTGGCTCAATTTGATATCAAAACATGAGTTCATGCAAGGTTTCGGGTTCCGCATAAACAGACCTGATCCCATATCGAAAACTTGGAAAAAAAGTGGGTCATAAACTATAACGATGTTGTCTCGCCCCTTGATAAGATGAGATGCGCAATGTTTTAATGCTTTTTGGATTGAATATGGTTTCTAATTAAATTTTAAACATTACGGAATCACTATATGATATCAACAACAAAAATAGGCAAGTCAGTCGGTGCGGAGGAAAATGCTCCCTCTGATTGAGATCACATAACTTTACTATGTTAAAAACCCAACACCCAGCACGATTAAACACACTTGCAACGTATCCTAAAACCAACTAGCTTAATTGCATCACGTGATGCAAAAGCAGGTGGTTAGTGGTAGAAAAATCTTGATTCAACGCATCAGATACATTCTACTCTAGTTTTACTTTACACAAAATAATGGAAATGGAAAGAAAGCGGGTAATTACGTTGATTGAATATCTCTCAGCTTAATGTTACAGAGCATTCGTTCGCATTGTTTTGCAAAATGGCGTCTTTCGTCCCAGTCTCTGTTTGTCTATGACGGCACATTGCCGCCGACTTGTCGCGACTTGCTTTGTGCATTCAAGCTACTTGCTTCGTTATTTTTGTTTATTGATAAATGCTTTGTATCTGGCGCCCGGCTCTGAGCAAGGATTTGATGCGTTGTTTGCAGGGTTCTGGTCCATCAGTGTATTGAGCACAGCGTCAAACAGACCAGAGTACCGCCATATCATAGTTATGTCACGATCGGCTTTCTGTGACATTCAAGCATTACTTGCCACGGTAATTGTTACTCACAAAATAATCGATAAAGTGAAGAGAACATAAAACTCAGCTCCGTGTGTTCATATTTCGAAAATACAACTCAACGAACAGATTCCGAGCAACACCAATGTCAATAGCCGATCATAAATTGTTTGCTGTTGCTCGCAAAGCAACTTCTATATCAACTTGCTTCTGAGTCGCATGCTGCTGCTCATTATACCTGTTGCCCGCAGTAGGAAGCACGCGCACCTACCAGACCAAAAAGTATAATTATGAGTTTACTACAAACATAATAACTCAAGCATCACGCACAAGCTGAACTCACAACCGCTTGATGGCGAACCTATCTTGCCGGACTGCATTGTCTGCTGACTCTGAAGCGTAATGTTGCAGCTAGGGCAAAGATTATAAAATAAAACCCTAGCTAGCACAGCAGGAAGTGCTGCTCATCATCTTGGAGAACACTCACATGATCAGTCACCAGCAATAACTGCGCCAAAACCTTACTTGCTTCACATTTCTTTTTCGTAGCAAAACTGAGACAGCTTCTTTCATATCGAGCTGGACAAGATCTTACCTAGGAGGTTTGTCTTCGGTCATATAAAAGTTGACCTGGGGTGCAGAAAGGTTTTTTTTTCCAGAAGTGGTTAAAAGCTTTGTTTTTTCAGAAAGCATCAGATATTTTGCAGAGATTTTTTGTTGTTTGGTTGAAAACTTCACCGAAAGCAATTTCTGACGCAATCCTTGCTACTGATCATCACTGAAATTATTCGGAGGAGAGAAAACTTTGAAAGCCGTCGCTGCTGACCGTCGACAACGTCATCACCGCCAAATTTTATGACAGCTTTCGAAGTAAGCATTTGTCATGAGTTGAAGATCAGGAAGCAAAGCAATTGACAACAGCTTATGATCGGTGATTACCAAAAAGCTGTCTCCTCGTTCCTATATATTCCTGCGCGATGGAACACTTCGAAAATAGTGATTGCTGCGCACAAAATGTAGTGTGATTGATTTCAATGCTTATAACAGTGATTTCGTATGCAGCGGCTTGGAAAGGGGGTTAAGTGGGAGCTGCCGTTCTGGAGCGCAGTTGAAGCAGTTAAGTGGGGCTCACCACGCAGATGCAAATTCTAAATTTTTTGTTCTTAGGTAGCCTACGTCAAAAGCAGTCCTTGACGCAAATAATTTTTCGACTTTTGGGTCAATCAAAAAATTCAGGTAAAAAGTAAGGAGTTTATTTGCATGGAGTTTATTGGAAACAAAGTCATTGTGAAAACCCATTTTACGACCGCATTGTGGTGTGATTCATGACAAAGACAAAACCGATCTATGGAATTGTTTTTCACTGTCCTTACATTACCGTGCAGTCAGCATCTACATGGCTTCTGATTTTGCTCGACATTGTCGTGCACGGTTAAAAAACAAACAATCTAACACGCAAACGCAAACGCAAAGTTTCAGAGAAGAAATGACGTCTTTATTTTGCATGTGAGCTCATGCTTTGTTGGCAGTTTTTCGTCATATAAAGCCACCACGATGGGTAAACTGCTTGACCCAACCACCTGTGAGCCACATATAGATGGGGGCATCCCGTTAAGTGCAGGATGCAGCGAGCGAACTTGCCGGGTTTTTCGCGACAATATTCCTTTTGGACTGAGTGCCGAAGAGAAAAGCTAAACATATCATTTTTCTACATACTTCGGTATGATTTGACTGGGGAATCGAACCCATGTTTACTGCCTGCAAGGCGGACGCTCTAACCACTACGCCATTTCACCGTTTATTAATGATATGTTTATTAATCAAATACACTAGCAAAATTTTTGACTTGGAAACTAGGTTATGACATCACAGAGCAGTCAGCCACTTACAAGAACTTGTTTTCCTTGCTGCTCAGGAGCGTTGTGAGTGAACGAAAAATAGATCTAAGAGCGCTACAGTCTTTAGTTAGTCGCGGTAGTCAACGCTGACTAGTTAATAAAAAGATTTGAGATTTAATTCGAGGGCTGATCTGATCTGACAAAAAGTTGCTCATGAGCGTTGCATCATTTTTTCTGATGAAACTAGCTGTTGTACTCTCACACTACGTCGTGGAGAATGGGCCACGCCTATTACTATGAGAGTATTACTACAAAATTTTGACCAAAATTCGCAATAGGCCTATTGTAGGCTGCGATGTTTCACCTCCCACTGATGTCAGTTAACTCATATAGTCTGACCCAGGAATTGACAGTGTCAACAATAACCCCCTACCCCTTAATACCTGAAATTCGTTATTTTGTTTTGGAGACGCTTTGGTTCAAAGTGGACGTAATTTTACCACTTTTTCTCTCCAAAGCAAAAGACCTCTCTTTTCGGAGCTTAATTTCTTCAAAGTGGTCATTATCTGCTCTGCAAAGCGACAAGAAAGCTTTCAGAGATCGATTTCTTTGAAGCGCTGATTTTGATAAATTATCTCAGTTTCTGCAAGAGGTGCCATGAAGCCAGGCCCCGCACCCCGCCTTCTGTGAACCTTCCACGCCACCAGGGTAAAGACTACCTGTCCTAACAATATTATCTGAAATCAGCAAAATGCTTATTGAAACTCCTGAAACTTAAAAATGTTGTAGTCTATTTCATCGCTATCAATATCGTGGGAATTGGCCCAAATCTGAAATTAAAGCGTTTTTATTTTTTTACTGTAGGTTTGCGGTGTAGCTTGTACAATAGATTCATTTGATGGCAACAATCTAATAACAGATAGGCTACCAAGCGACCGCAAAGAATTCTTTGAAGCTTGCAGCACAGAAAACTTTTAGCCCAGTTTTATGAAGAATTTTGATTCCACCAAAGATATTTATGATCGCGACGCCAACGCGTTCGCGGCCCCTGCACTTATTACTTTCACATGAACGTAACTACTTTTTATATGATTATAAGCTACTATAGTTTTTCAACAACTACGAAAACACGATTTCTCAAAATAAAAATCGATTTACTCATACAACGACGCTTTTTTAGGAGAAACGCTAAATAGCAGCTTTAACCATTATTTTTAAATTTGGCGGTGAGGCGATCTTAATGTATCAGAAAGAAAAGGGCGCATAATTCTTCTTTATTGTGTGATCATCTGTCATAAGCCCATTAGTCAAAAGTCCGAGTACAATCCAGTGAAAGTACACAAGAGAAACAGTCATGAAAGAAATAGAAGGGAAAAGGAGAAGAGCGCTTCATAAAGAGAGTCTATAGATCTCAAAAATTTTTCTTAACTCCTGGATTAAAAACAAGCTTTAAAGTTTTAATTTTGCTTTTTAAACTGCAGAAACATTTACCTCGATCAAGAGAATGCCAAAAAAAATGGCGGCTGTGTGCTGGTAAATAAAACAGAAAACAATTTTTTGGAGATTTTTGTGCAGTTTCGCTTCAACAAACAAATTTTGAATTATATCACCGTTTACAGTCAGTGCAATAATCGAGTATGACTGAGTCATTACTAAAGGATAAATGATACATGTGCATTGCTCTCACAAGGTACTTACTGCTTGTCAATAAATTTGATAATGATTTCAAAAAAAGACCGAAATTTTCATTATTAAGGTAATAATCTTTAGCAGCAAAGAACTGTGTAGCTGTTTGCTATAAATCACTTTTGTTAAAAAAACTGTCGTAAATTTTGATGCTTTTTGATTTTATTGGATAGATATAATCTTCTATAAAGATTGATAAGTTTTATCTTACATAAAGGGGGAGGGAGTGAGGGGATCGCTTACACTTGCCATGAATCAGATTGATGATTAAAAAGTAATTCCTGCTGCCAAAGTCGATTTATGGTTTAACTATTTGCACCGTTTCATGGTAAATATAAGCGAGCTCCTATTTATTCCACATATACGTTGACCATGCAATCGGTCAACGTTTGCAATGCATCGGCGTTGTCGTAATTGACGCTGCTTGCGGAATAGTGTCGAAGAGGATAATGAATAACAAACAAATAAACAAACAATTAAAAGTTTCACAAGTAATCTGAGCAGCGTAAGGCAGCAGATAATATTGTGACGTCGTAACACAGATTATAGCAACTAACTCGAGTTGTTTAATATATGAGATTATGTCATTTCAATGAGCTGCTACAAAGGTGTTGATGGAAAGCGACAAATCTTGAAATATGTTTCTTAATTTTTAGACGTTTCGCAGAAATCGTATTCTATGACTTTGAATGTCAGATTCGAACTGAAACTACGCTGTCGCTGCTCCCACATCAACATCTTCACCCAAGTAAACGAGTGGCTTTGATCTTGAGCTGTCTACAATTACATTGCAAGTCCCAGATGTATTTTTTATGGTCTCTGAGAAAGTTGAGTCTTGTTTTACTCAAGGCTTGACCAAAGTATCGATGTGGTTTGTTGATCAAGTCATCAATTTTTGTTTTAAATACCAAAAACACTATTGAAAAAAATTTTTTGCACATTTACTCACCGGACAGGTGCTTAGCCAAGCCTTTGTGACGTTCTAGATTGCAGATCGATTTTGGAGAAGATTTTGATGTACTAAAGGTTGAATGTTGGCTCGCATCGGATTGGAAAGGTGATTGCGAAGGACTTGTCGCTATGCTGCCCCCCACGTTATTACCTGCTTGGCTGTAAGACAAATTATTTTCAAAACGCTTAAACTCGCTCGGCTCATATACCGCAACAGAACGGTTAAGGCCGTTAGACGGACTCTCTGTGGGGCTGCTAATTTCTTGATGAGACGATTGATCATGTGGCACAATGTATTCACTATTTACTTTCTCGGGATTTATGAGAGACTTGTTTTCCAAAACAGTCAGTCTAGGTCCAATTCGTTGTGAGGCTTCAAACTGACTGCAAGGTTTTGAATAAAACACTTTGTTGCAGAAGTTTGTGTCGCTGTTTATTTGACTGTTGGGCACCACGTCTCCGTAGGAGCTCATCAATTGAGAGTAGTTATGATTACATCCATCATAGAAATCATCAGACAGATTGTTGAAGCAAACGGATGTTTTGGAAACTTGTTCGTTGTTTGCTTCCTGTTGCGAGAGATTAATCAAAGTTGAGGCTGCCGCTTGCGCTGAAAAATGTTCGCTGACTGAACGAGGATCGTGGAGCTTCGGGTCTTCAGATCTTATTTTTCCTACAGGATCGTTGACCGTGGGAAACGAGCGCCAGTTGCTGCTCAACCTCACGTCATGGTTTGTATGTTGAAAGGAAGGTTCCTGATGAATCGATGAATGTGTCTTGTACGTAGTAGAGGCGAGGTTGTTGGGTGAGGAACTTTTTTTCGTTTCTTCATTCATCATAATTTGACATTGTTCTGCAGCGGGGAGACGCTCGGCGAAACATTTCGATCTACTGTATTCTTGAATTTGTTTGACATTCCGAATATCTTCATTAAACTGATGACAAGTGATCTGTTTATTTTCAGAGCTAAGAATATCTTTGACAGAGAACGGAGTTGACCCGACCGGGCTTGGGATCATCGCAAGTTAACAATTACTAAACAACCTGCAATGAAAAAATATTATTTGCATTAATGTCTTGTTTAGTACCTAATTATTTTTTGGTGCTGACCACCGCGTTTTAATGCAAAATTAAGACTAAGAATCATTTCCGCTTTTATAACTTTCTCATTTTTATGTTTTAAGTGTTATTAAAAAAACTGCAGCCGGTGATAGGATGACGAACGACTTTCAAAAGGAAATTTACAATGCTGATATTTTAGAAATAAAACTACCGGTACTATTTCCAGCTCTTGATATTTTTCAAACCAATTAACTTTGTTCACCCCTAAGCGTAATATCTAACTTTGCTCTGAATCTAATGTTGAGGCTAATGTCTTTGCCTTTCTTATACTTGATGGCAGTACGATGTAAATCAACGTTAAAAATATTGTTCATGCTTCTATTTGCTTCATTAACTGCGATTAATTTTCTATTTACACACACTCTTCTTGACCGACTCACGCCGCTCGTCCGCGAAACAGCGCGGTTCAAATGAGATCCGATCTCGTTGTGACGCAATACACGCGGTGTGTCACAGATAGCAATCGATCACAGGTATTCGAGCGTGACGATGTGTCACGCGTATTCAATGTGTGTCTTTTAATGCATCAACTACTTATTCGTGAGTTAAGTTTTAATTAACACCAAAACTCATTGTCTTTTTAGAGCCTACATGACTGCGGATTCGAAGAGAGGTATCATTTTTGCTTCATCACTCATTTCGTTTCATCGATTGAAATTTAAATTCACTTTATCCCTGGCACTAATACGATCGCATTTTAATTTTTCCATCAATAATTTTGATGTTACAAAGGACGCGACATGAAAGAAGTGATTACCTATTACTGCTGGACAACTTGTAACGTAGTATACCAGTTTGAGGAAACGGGAAAGTAAACTTTGTTTTTTTTTCTACGATAGTTATTTTTGATTTTGAGATTAAATTTTTGATGTAGTTACTTGCAAACAATAGGACTGTTCGCCCAAAACTCACAAACACAACAAGACTGGCGACGAAGCAGCGGCTCACCATTGCTTTTGTGTTCATTACAAAACAAATTTGTTTGTTTAAAAAAGTAAAATACGTCGATGTTGGTGAAGAAGCGTTCAATGAATTGTCGTCGCTGCAACAAACCCTTCGCGCAGTGACAAGCTTTTAACTGACGTCCATCTCACTGAGTGGGAAATTCGTGAGAAGTCTCACAAATCAGCTTACGAGAACCGACCATAGATACGAAACAAAACCGACATTGAAGAAAAGAATCAACGCAACCGCGTCAAGGTGGTTGATGAGGAAAGTAAAAAGAGTGAGACTGGGGGGGGGGGCATAAAAATTTGATACAGATGGTAGGCCATCGAAATATGTTTTGAGAAGCGGCTTAAGCGGCTCTTCCAATAAAGCGATAAAAATTGTGGTTTTAGCGTTTTTATGTTAAAAATACCAAATTGGATTCATACAACGACAGACTACTCCTCTTTTCAACCTAATCATAGCACTGCTTAAAAAAAGATGTAATAGATTTATCACAAACAACTTCTTGCAGCTTATTTGGAAGTAAAAAAATCGCCGCGTATCAACATATTACTGCCTGATATTAGAAGCAAAATTCTGTCAATTTAAAATTTTTAACTCTGTAACTTGGTACGATTTTTTATACCATTGAGTAGAATAAATGTTGGTAGTTTACAGCTACACGTAATTCACAAAAGAAAACATCACTATGAACCAGACTCACCATGCTAGATGGTTAAATACCAGAGCAATTTATCATAATCTAGCATAGAATTAACTGAATTAGCCATTGATGTAAAGCCATGATATTCAAACTGTGGGTCGTTATCCCAAGTAAGGTGCCTGCAGTTTTGTGAGATCGTCTTTTGTGAGACAAAAGAATTTCACTTTTGTTTGGAAACGAAAATAGCAAAAACAGTCGCCCTAAAAAACTTTATCTCAAAAAAAGAAACAAAAAAGATCTGTAAGAAAAGCGTCACAATCACAGACGTCGATCTTTGTTTAAACTGGGTTGCCTAAAATAAAGTTTGGGGACCACGGCCGCAAAAAATACTTTCTTTGCGTTTCGATAAGTATCTTCCATCAAAATCTCAAGAAGAAGCTGATTGTGAGAACTGGGATGCAGGGGAATTTAACATTATAGATTAAGAATGAGTGAAAGATATTTTTTCTATGCATCATCTAATTGAAACCACCACTGACCTCTTGTTAATCCGATTATTTTAAACCAATGTAAATTGATGTCATTTCGATAAACACAAGCTCACTCTCCCCCAGGTATGTAATTACAATCTCACTCTAGTTTTCTTTTATTGCTGAGCAAATTTAAAAGTAACTAAGCTGCAAGAAATATTTTGATTTGATTCTTGCTAGTTTTGCTGAAAGTTGAAGTGCTTCCAATTGCACTTTCTAAAATTTTCTATGCCAACACAATCACTGCAAAATTAGAGCAAGTGCGTTTTCATTGTTTACAAGCTCGTTCAATGAAATGTTTCACCTGTTGCATCCAAACCGAATTGAAGTTTAACAGAATTTTGAAACAAAATTAAGTAGCTTTTTTTGATTTGTTCTGAAAGCAATTTTGTTCGTTGTTTCTGGAAAACTTAAATTACTGATAAACAGTCGCTTTCATGAGAGTTTTCAAATTTAATTGTACGCCTGAGGATTATCTCGTTTAATTACAGTAAATTAAATATATCTGACTTGTGGCTATTATAAGAATACTTTAAGAATTTTCATGACCACGCACAATATGATAGGTTCTGATGCAGGTAGTAATTTAAAAAATAAACGTGCTCTGCATAATTAAAACTGTCACGACAGAAATAAATTTGTCTGATTGAAATAATATCAAATCAGATGCTGTCGATGACAGTCAGAGCTTTTCATGAAATATTCATTTTTTAGTTGCAGTGCTTGTCAGGTACACAACAAAATTTTTAGTCAAGTTGGCCAATCTAAAAGACTTGCGACAAAAAATATTGAAACTTATATTTTAGAAAAAAGATCCTCAATCGATTTTTGAGGCATAGTTTTTGGGTGTATGGCTTCAAGTGATATCACTCCAAAACATACGATCAATAGCTTTTGCGCCCCTTTTGCACCTCTTGGCGGCTATGGTGGAAATGTAGGTTTATACTGTCGGAAATGCACTGAAAACTCACAAAGTGATCTAAGCGTAACTGTAAGCAATAGGTCAGTTCATGCGTGGGCTATATGTCTCTTGTACAGTATAATGTAATATAAAACAAAACAAAATCGTTTTTATCTCGGTTTCATTATGACTTTTGGGCTTATTAATTTCTACTCCAATCACTACAGTCATGGTGTTCAAGTGTTGGAAGATCAACATGATAATTTCTCATGCCTATGAATACCCATGAAGCAGCAAATAATGCATTGAAGCAATCGATAAAAATACTATGAAGTCGAATTTGCTGCTACAATTTTGAATTCACGTTTGTGACCGAGATAGTAAAGCAGAAATACGAAAATTTATAATTATGATAAAAGCATAGGTTTTGAAAAGCAATTAATTTTATGTGGCTGTGCCACTAACAAACATAAGACTGGACAAAAGGCTGGTTAGGGACCGGGTGAAATCTCGGCTAAGAGGCCAATTTTAACAAAAATTGTTGCAGGGAGTTTTGAGTTTTATATTTTGTTTAAGTAGCAAAAGACAAATAGGTTGGTCTAAGAGCTCCATGTTTCCTGAAAAAATTGTTGGCATTTTTCCCATGTATTGTCGAACCTCGACAACTATTTTATTTACTTTTGCTCGAAAAAAAATGATATTAAAATGCTCACTAAAAGGAGAACCCAATTGGATTGAGTGCCGTCGCAATGATATCTGCGAGATCGAATGACGGTGGCTTCGAGATTCGCGACGACCGTTTAGCTGTGTTCTTGGGAGAAATACTTTACAATAACTTCCTTTGTCAGATGGGTAGAAGCAAGCAGTAAATTTATGAAATTTAAAAACAAGATTTTTCAAGTGGAAGAAGTATGTGCTGGCTTCGGACTTGTTTAACAATTTGTGGAGCTACGACGGCTCCCTCAATGCTTGCATGCATTGAGGGCCAGTGCTCCATATACGTCCCATATGTTTTAGTCTAAATAACTCTCACAACAATTGGAATATTTAAAGTACAATTGCATTACTATTCCCTATTCAATTATTTTTACATTTTTATTTAAAAAATGGAAACCCTGGCATCGTTTTACACATTTATTCTGGTCTAAAATTAGGTTTTTGGGTAAACAGTAAAGGTGATATGCTTGGCTCATTATCATTATTATTTCAAAATTCAGGCTTCAGATTTTTTAAAGTTTATGTTGCAATGATAACTAATTTTTATTCTGGTGTGAAACTTTTCAAAAAAAGTAAGGCAAAGCGTGGATATGCAATATTTCAATTTCATGGTAGGCTACAATGTGTACACCATTGTTCCTTAAAGCACTTGCATAATCATTGTTCTTCCCGTAGAGTTTTTTTTTGTGTTACCTGCTCGCAACAAGTCATAACCTACCTGCGAGAGCATATGTATTTTGCAGGTATTCTGAAATTTCCTAAAAAATTCTCTTACGCAGAAAGGGGAGGGTTAGACGGTGAAACGAGGATCGTTAAATAAAACCGACAGAGACTTATCGATGCTGAGAAAAATTGGAAAGCCTGATAATCGGTAATGCACTGATTTTCCTTGATTCTGTCGTAAAGTCCTCGGTTAGGTTTCTTTTCAACTAAACTTTACTACGGTAACAGGATGCTAGAATATCCCATTTCTGCAGGGCTACTTTCACTGGCGTCGCAAGGCATTTTGAAAAGGGCAGCCCCGGCTTCGCAGTTTGTTTGAAGAATAATGTTTTTTATGAAGATAACTTTTGGGTAGGATCCCCTGTTGAGATATAAGTTTACTAAAGTCCAATGGAAGCATTGTGCCGTGCCCTTTCAAACATGCTACCAGCTACTTCCAGTTCTATCACACGTTCAACCTGGTGAGCTCCGCAGCATTAGTGTCACAGCACGTCTAGCAGTGGCAAAGCATCTTTTTCAGGATTGGGTCTATAACTCTATCAGAGCGTTCTCACCCTTTTAAACTAAGTCACTCATCTGTATCTGTTTTACACCCCGCTCATGCAGTGATGTACCATAAACACAACGCAGCACGAAAGCCGGAACATTAAATGGATCGCTGAACCGGCCGAACTTTCTTGCGGAAACTTTGTCGTTGACTCGAGTTTCGCTCTAGCAAGACAGTGTGGAGTGACGGGCGAATGCTTTCAAACTGACGCTGGGCGCTTCCTATCAACGATGCACCACGACCTGCGTAGAGCAAATTTGCTACAAGTGCCATACTAACTCGAACCTTTAATTAATTTAAAACTAGCTGGCGTAGCTGGGCAGGGCTACCAGTCATTTAAGTCGGGTTAGTAACATCGGTTCAGCCGACTTCGCCGGCTCCAGCCAAATTATATTTTTAAGGCTGTAAGCATTAAATTAGTACTAATGGGAACATTGCCCCTGATCCCGATCGTAGTATGATTGCTTTCAGTTAGGAGAAGTCTTAGAAATTCTCCATCACTTCACAAATTTAACCAAGTGTAGAAGAACAAACACAAAGTTGGGAATGGGCTCGGTAATGGCTTTTGCTTTACGATAACACGAAGCGGTTATTTGGTGGTATGCATATTTTGCTACTTTGTGAAACCCTTTCAGGAAAACAAAAGCAGTAAATAAAAAAAAGAAGTCATTATCTTATATAATGTTCCTAGTCCTAATCTTCCTGTTGCTTCTTACACGGCGCGCTTCCGAAAGGATTGTTAGTGTTAAATATTGGGACTGCTACCTACTACTTTTTTGTGATTGTATGCCTATTTGTACGACCTAAAGCCTCTGGCTAGGCGTCTGTTACTTGGTCCTGGCATAAGCGCAGCAATGCAAACAGCAAACTAGCCCAAAATAAAGCACTTACGGTTAAGTTATTACAATAGCAGGACCCCCAGCAGTAATGTCGAGATTAAGAATATCAAATCACCGGGTTTCACATAATTGCAGAAACATTGCTTCAATATTTAAATGATGTGTGGCTGGAAAATAATATTTTTTTGCAAAAGATAAAACAGAACCATTTTTTCCCCTTCTTTTTATAGGGGGTCACCAATGGTTTGCTTGGAGTAGGCTACATTTAAAAATTTTAGAGACTTTTTTATTTAATGAATTTTTTAGAAAATTTAGATGAACAATGCCGAAGAACTAAGCTTTTGATGAAAATATAGTCAAAATGCACCAAAGAGCTTACTTTTTATGAAAACTGCTAGTTACTTAGGTCTAGTAGGAAATCTTTTTAACTAAAAATGAAAAACTATGTATGACAACTAATTTTTGATCAGCCATTATAAACTAATTCTTAGCCTTAACCAATTAGAGCTTCATATTGCTGGAAAGCAAATTTCCTCAGTTTAAATGACAGTAATTGTGTGTACCATACCATAATTTTTACGTATTGAACTAAACTGTTTTTACTCTGCATGCCACTTTTTATAAAGAGGTAAAAAGTTACACCACAAGTGTTAAAGTTCAAGTTTTTTGCATAAAAACAAACAGTAAAGGTACAAATCACATGTTATCGGAATTGCCTTGAAATAATCTTCAATTTGTTAAAAAATTTCGAAATTCGGTGGGGAAATGAGGTCACAAATCAGTTATTTAGTAAACAGACTTTGTAAAAAAATGTTGCTTCTTTTAAAAAATTATTGTATTATGATCTCTATTGGCGGGCTGTGCTAATCATACCATACGTATTATGACATTATAGAGCGAGTTTGAAGCGAGCAGAAAAAATGAGAAAAAGCATGCTTCGAAGATTAAAAATGTTTTAATAAAGAATCTGTTGTTACATCCTCAATTCAACTCAAATTGTTTTAGATTTTTTATCAAAAGCACCTTGTTATTATCTCCAAAAAAGCGTTTAATTGCGTTTCTACAATCAGTGGTTTTTGAGTAAATTTCGAAAATAAATTTTACAATCAATCGTTAATTATGACGTCATGTGGGACGCTAAAGAAGTGAAATTTGTTGAGGTTGGCAAGTCGGGTACTGGATTTTCTTTTAAACAAAAACCGCGTTCCTCGGTTAAGAAATGCGATTTAAAAAAAATTATATTCGATTGTAGCGTCATCATGACATCATGAACCCCCTCGTGTCATTCACCCCACCGTGTTAATCAACACACACAGAATTGCCCGCTATAGTATTGGTATAAAATATTTACATTACAAACCAAGCAAACAAAGTAATCACAAACCAAAACACTTTTACAAACGGTTTTAACAGCTTTCGTGCTTTGGCTTTGAGCCCAAATCGGATAGTGTGGAGAAAAAACCGGCACGTTCGCTTTATGTGCCTTTGGAAAAGGCACTTATTGGGTTGCCTCCGTCTGTATGTGGCAAACAGGTTGTGGAGCCGAGCAGTTCGTCCTGGTGACCCAGTATGACTGAAGACATTCAAACAAAGCAATAACTCATGCGCCTGAATAAAAGAATATCTAAAATGTTAGAAAAGAAACAACATATTTCTTCCAATCCTAGAAACTGCCCGACTCGAGAAAGCAGGACAAAGTAAATCAGATAAGGATGTTTGAACAGCTTTAACGTGGTGGCAAAATTAAGAACGTGCGTACCAAAAAAAGTATCTAAAAAGTGTTCGATAAAGAGCGCCAAATTTGAATTGGGCGAAGGTTGTGATCCAGATCAAATCGTTCTTTCGACAAATTTGTTCTTCAAAATTAACGTTTCTCTCCCCTTAGTTACCGGGGAGCTTCTTCAGAATACGATAGATGTTACCAGTGTAACATATAAACTGCGCAACATAAAAATATAAAAACTACCTGTATTACTAAACACTAAAAATTATTTACCAACAGGACAGGCAATCACGTAATAACGAAAACATTGTGACATCACAGATGCAGAAGTGGGCACAAGTAAAAACTGTTGTAAAATACATAAGACATTATTTATTGAAGATAAACACACTATAAACAGCAGGAAAACTTGCACCATCATTACGATTAATTACATTGCATAAACAAGCCTTTTGATTTATCGAAAAACTTTCCGCAACGCGACGCCTGTACCCATGTGACTGTGACTTCAGTATTTTGACATTATTCCAATCTATTTTATGATCGAAATCCATAACATGTTGACTCAGGGCTGACTTTTTGGTGTTAAAAATCTTGACCGCATCAGCATGTTCCCGTTTTTTGGTTCTAACACTACGTCCTGTTTCACCTACATACACAGTATTGCAATCTTGGAAAACTGGTTAAAAAACTCTGTTAAAAGACTGGCTATCGTCTCAAAGTTTTATTGTAGCTTCGAAGATGTGAAAAAATGTACTTTCCTTCAAGGTTGCCAGGAGGCTTAAAATTTGAAGCTACTGTGTCTGAAGGCCAGCTAATCATTCGGACACTAATTTTTCATCTTAATTTGGCAGACTTGTATTGGCTTCTCAGTAGTGTTGGTTTTTAACCAAAAAAACAAGCTTGCTCTTTTAATCAGGGTCTGTTGACTGACTGTCGTGGAAAGGTTTTTGAAGTTTATAGATAGCAACGAACAACATGATGCTGAGTCAATAACTAACCATATTTTACGTACTCTTACGGAATACGACATTAATTTGGATAATTGTCGTCGTCAAAGTTACGATAATGCGAGCAATTTATTAGGAAAATATACTGGAGCGCAAGCCTGACTCAAAGCATCAAATCCTCTAATTCATTATATTCCTTGCTCCGCGCATTCATTAAATTTAATTGGATCGTGTGCTGCAGAAAGCTGTATTAATGCTGTTTCATTTTTTTGGCTTTCTTCAGAATTTTTATAAATTTTTCTCTGCATCAACGAAACGTTGGGCTAAAATGAAATCAGCCATCAAAGGAAAAACAGTGAAATCTTTATCCAACACAAGATGGTCAGCGAGATCAGACGCCACTACAGCCCTTAAGGAAAATTTTGTTGAGACAACTGTTGTTGTACAAGATTTTACGTTTGATGACAATGAAACAAATGAAACCAAATCAGATTCATCGTATTTAACAAAGAGTATGGATGCCTTAAAAACGGTCATATTATGTGTTTTATGGCACAAAATCCTTCAAAGGTTTCACAGTACAAGCAAAAGTCTACAGCGTGCTGACATGTCTTTAGGAAGTTGTGTAGCACTTTACAATGGGATCAAGAGTTTTTGCCAGCATTTACGGGATGAATTTGATACAATTCAAAAGGATGGTTTGAAACTCACAACCGGTATACAGAAAACCTATGCGTCTCAAAACAAACGCAACCGAAAAACGAAAAAGACTTTTGAATTGTACTGGAGAGGACGCTGGATGCACTAGAGCTTTGGAAGATGCTCGTGAATCCTTTTGTATTGGAACCAGGGATGTGGAAGCGATTATTTTTCAACCGCTTCCGCTTCCACACCTATCGCTTCCACTAACAAAAAACGACAAAACAACCGTTGACAACTTTTTTTCAACTTTTGTAGGTCTGTAGCCTGCCTTCTCCTACACTTCATCATTTTGAGAAAACAAAAATCTTCATTTACTGCTATTACTTTACCTACTTCGCTTGAGCTTATTGTTCCGAACTACTCTGTGTTTCTTTTTCTTAGATATTAGAACTCATGTTGAATGTAGAACAGTGCTTTTCAATTTTTTGATCATCGCTGAACCCCTGATGTACTTTCGCGTTTGTCACGGAACCCCCACTAACAAAAATTTAGAAATCACGAATTGCTTGCAACAAAATCAAATTTTTCGTTGCTACTCTTCAAAAAGTAATTAAACACTTCAACAAATACACAATTATTACAAGTTCTTTCACTACTTACAACCACTTTTACAACAGTTAACTTAATGCTTCTCAGATCTAAACCGTATGACCACAAATTAGAGCTCTCGACAATTGCCTGTCGTCACAACAACAAATTACACCGTATAACGCTGATTTTCCCTCTCTATCCTCAACTAACTCTGACTTTGAGTTAACTTTAGCTCTAATCATCATTATGGACCTTCTGTCTGTCCTCAAAACACGTATTGACTGAGATCTTTTTGGATAGTGAAGTTCGAAATTTCTGTCGTATATATAGTATATACATGTAAAGCGAGCAAAATTGAACTGCACGAATCAACAGCCTCCTCAACGTGGTGGTGCGGTGCCCAAAAGCGTTTGGGTTGGGTTAAAATGGCTGTTGGCCTTCCCGAGGGTTCCAGTTACCCCGGGCACTCCCCTCACACAAACCATTTTTTCGCCCTGCAGCTCTCTGAACGACCGCAGTAGGGTAGCACACAGCCTCTTTAAAATCAGTCTGTCTTCTCTCTTCTCCTTCCTTTCTCTTGCCCGTCTTCTCATCCTTCTCCTGATAAGCGGCAACGTTCATCCTAACTCTTTTCCCGTCATTCCCTATTCAGTATGCGCTGGAAATGTGACCTGGCGGGGTAGGTCAGTGCAATGCTGCACATGATCTAAATGCGCTCACTACTCTCTTTTTCTAGATTCAGAACTCTTGGCTGCTTGCACTCCTGGAGCTGCCCTCCCTGCTGCTTCCCTGATTTTTTGGAGATGCTACATCTACCAGCACTGTGACTTCCTCCTCTGAGTCCTCCAGCTGGTATACCTCCACTGCTCAATCTAGCCCATCTGGCCCCCTTCTGCTAATGGAGCAGTCGCACCCCACTCTCGCCTTCAAACTTCTTATCCTTTTTCTACCCACTTTGTATCTTCTTCTTCTGCACCCTCACCACCGCCTCATGCTCCTGGCTGTTTCTCTTTACCTCCTGCTTCCTCTTCCCCTCCCTAACTCTCTCAGGGTTCTTCAATGGAATGCTGGGGATTTTCGAGCCAGGAGCAATAAACTGCTACACTTTATTTCGTCTCATCCCGTTGACCTTATTTGTATCCAGGAATCTAACCTCAATTTATCTTCCTCTTTCCAGATCCCTGGATTCTTTGCTCTGCGATCCGATGGACCCACTCCCGATCTGGTATTTTTTCTACTGATGTCACAGATGCTAGCGACGGCGTCATCATTTTCGTCAAGCAGGGCTTATCCTTCTCTGAGCTTTCTACCTCCTCTCTTTCTTCGCTTGACCCTTACTCTGGTTATGTAGAGGTCAACATCTCTCTAAACGACTTCTCCTCGCTTTCATTTCTTAATGTTTATGCTCCCTCTATTCGCTCTTCTCCGAAGGATAGCAGGACCAATTTTTTTCTCTCTCCATTCTTCCCTCCTATGTGGAAGCGGAAGCGGTGGATTTTTCGCGCTTCCGCTTTCACAGAAAAAGGACAGCTTCCATCGCTTCCACATCCCTGATTGGAACTTTTCTTCCAATCATTGATTCCTTAATTGCAGAAGTAAGAAGACGAAAATCTGTGTACTGCATATCGCAACAGAATTTTAATTTTTTGGTGAATCTGAAAACTTGGGCTATCAGTAATATAGAAAACGCTGCAAGTAAGTTGTTGAAAGTATATGCAAGCGATTTGGATAGCGACTTTTCTTCAGAAGTTGTGCACTTCACTTCTCATTTACCTTCATCTCCTGATCTTGGTTCGAAGACAAATACTGCGCAAGCACAGCTGTCATATTTAAAAAAGAACTGCTTAATTAAAATTTTTTCAAATGTGGCTATTATTCTCCATATACATCTGACCTTGGCTGTTGCAAATACGGAAGGTGAACGTTCTTTTTTGGCATTGAAAAGAGTGAAAAACTACCTGCGCTCATCCCTGACACAGGATCGCGTCTGTGATTTCTGTATTATGGCCATCGAAAAGAGTTTGACAAAATCTATGAGCTTTGAGGATGTTATTGATAAATTTGCAGCAGCGAAATGCCTAAAACACTAGTTGTAATGCATTATTTATCTTATCTTTTTTGTGTTGCACTCTCTGTATTGTTTACTATATTTTCTGTGTTGTTTATTTTTGCCCCGTTAATGAAATAGTGCGAAAATTTTATTCTATAGTCAACCTTTTAAAATAAAGTAAACTGCAGACAATGACACTGTTTCGACCTATTAGGTCTCTTCAGTGCAGTTAGTGACCGACAAGAAGCCAGAGGCTTTTTGATAAAGCATAGCCTAGACCGCCACACTTGTGGGACCTATAATAGGTTCACTGTAGTGGATGGTCTGTCAGTACTCTGCGAAGCCGTATCACTCGTAAATGAGTGGCGGTTGTCGCAGGTGCACAAAGTCTAACAACTGCTAGAACAATAATGGTGTCACAGCCTAGTGGTCACAAGCTCTTATAGTAATGCAAGAGGGTAGCGATGCATTTAGCAAACTGCAGACAGTGACACCGTTTCGAACTATCAGGTCTCTTCAGTGCAGTTGGTGACCGACTCAACCTCTTTGATCTAAATGAATAATATTCAAAATAAAAATTTGTTTTTTTTCTTTAAATTTCTATCAAACAAAAACACAAAAAACGCAAAAAAATCAAGTTTTAGTTTAAAATAAATGCTGTACAGTTGAATTAATCCATTTATACTTCACCCATTTTAAATACTAAGGAATACCTCAGGGATATCTTATTCCCGGAAGAAAAGAGCTTATTATGCCTTCTATCATTAAGATTTACTAAATCAGTGGCTGCCAAACTTTTTCAAGCGCAACTCAAATCTGAGTTAGTTGTTTTCGCTTTCCATAATTTAGGGGCTCCGCACTTTCATCTGTCCCGGGCCCGGCGATCTCTTAATCCGCCCCTGGTTTACGTAATTATATATATACAAAAAAAGGAAGTTACATTGTTTTTTACATTGAAGTTTGGTTTTAACTTGTTCTTGTTTAATTTATTTTTGGAGAATAAAGCTCAGTCAATTTTCCCATGCTGGTCTGTTCAATGTTTTATCGTCTTGCTGACATTATATACCAATTGAATTTTATTACTTGATTGTATTTGTTTGGATGGGCAATAGTGTGGGGAAGGCCCTGGCCGTCCGCCAGTGACACATACAGTAGGAGATTCATCTCCGTCGAGAGGTGAATCCTTAACAACATGGTAAAAGCAAAAATCGAGGTAACAGATTTAGCAGCATTGTAGCGCGACGGCAGGCATCGGACTGTAATCCAACTTAAAATGAGTGCACTCCAAGTGGCGACTAGTCATTTCTATCATGAAAGCTACTGAACGCAGATGGCGATCCGTATAGAAAGCCAGGTGTTGATGGCGACTTTCTACTGATGGTTAGTAGTTGAAGTTGCTGAGATTGTTACACAATTCCCCTCCTTAACCACGCGCAGCTAGCGGAGACGTGCGTAAGAAAGAAGGAGGTTGCTGAGGTCGCAACGTGCCTTCCTCGCCAACGCAGAGAGAGTGAGATTTGCCGGCCGAAGTAAGTGAGATTCCCGTCAAGACTTCGATAGAAGGCGATCTTGACGTTGGGGCTGGGCGACTCGACGATGGCTTCTGCTGCTTGACTGAAGACGCTGCCGTTCAATTACATCAGAAAAGATGTAGGTTCTTTGTGGGGGTCACCATTGTAGCGCGACGGCAGGCATCCGATTGTAATCCAACTTAAAATGAGTGCACTCCAAGTGGCGAGTGGTCATTTCTATCATGATAGCTGCTGAACGTAGATGGTGTTTCATATATAAAGCCAGGTGTTGATGGCGACTTTCTACTTGTGGTTAGTAGTTAAAGTTGCTGAGATTGCTACAAGCATTTTAGTTTTATTTTGTTACTGAATACGTGTTATTGTTTTTAGAGCTTTTGATTACCAATACCTGTTATTCTGTTGTGTAGTTCTGAAGGTGTAAATTGGTGAATCTAAAATAGCTTACCCTGTGATTTGCAGTTATTAAACAAAACTGTAGATTTTATTTTTGATTATAATTAATATCAAGGAATATTGAATAAGGTGTAAATTGAATTACAAATTTAATAATATTCAATGCTGGTTTGCTCTTTGCAAAATGCAAACTTCCCCACAACGTTGTCATTCAGAGTGGATACGACTAAATGTTGGAGGCAAAATATTTACTACAACAAGGTAATTTTCAATGGTCAAATTTCTGGCTGCCTGTACCATGTATAGCCAATTGGTATAGCAATCGCCAGTTTGAGAAGCAGGCAGTTGTACATTAAATAAATGGCTGCTTGATAGCTCCACATGGATAACTTTTGATGAAATTCAAACTGAGGAAGGACCTACTTATTAACCCCTCCGCATCACTTATCATCATATGATAATGGCAAAGAGAACGCCACTCATCCTCATATGATGATTTGCCGGCTACGGCGAAATGCGTGTATTTAAAGCTCGCTTGGGAGAGATCTTCCTTTCCTTTTTAAGCGAGCTTTAAATACACGCATTTCGCCGTAGCCGGCAAATCATCATATGAGGATGAGCGGTGTTCTCTTCGCCATCATCATATGATGATAAGCGACGCGGAGGGGTTAAATAACTAAACGAAATACTAAACTGAAAAAAATGATCATCAAGTCAACTGATATGACCTGTATCTGAATATGGAATATCAGAAACTTTTAATTCTCAATAATTAACTGATTAGTGCAAATAAATGATTAAATTAACTGAACATGAGAAAACACTGCAACTAGAAGTGGGCAATACAAGCGTTAATAAGTGAGGCAAAAGTACATTTTAGGTGCATAAATTATTACAGTAAGTACAAATAATGCATCCAGTATTGTTACCAAGTTTTAGATCTAAAATAGTAAAATATTTTACTTATTTACCTTATTTATTAGGCAGTGGCTATTTTGCCATCGACGGCAATTTGCCCTTGGAATCTATTTTGCCGTGATCATTCACGTGTGTTTATATAGCCAAATTTGCTATCATCGCACCAGTGACTCTGTGGTGTAGTGGATAGAGCGCTGGTCTTGAGATACCAAGGTATCGGGTTCGAATCTCAGCTGGCCAGGGCTTTAAAAGAAAGGCAGTGTACACTGAAGGGGCAGGCCTGGTATGTAAATGTACGGGGCAGTGTATACTGCAAGGGAGTGTGCAGGGTGGGGGATAGAGACCTGGGGGTGCAAACTTTTTTTTTTTGGTTTTTAAAATTGACCAATCAGAAACGACCAAAAGTCACATGTTTAGTATGTCATTAAGATTGACCAATCACAAACAACTCACGGCAAAATAGTCTCTGAGGGTAAATTGCCGTCGACGACAAAATAGCCACTGCCTATTTATTACTTAGTTAAATGATACTTCCATTTCTGGTTGCTTTTATGGCTGATCAACCTCATGCGCTGTGTGAGATTGTCCCACCACACACAGTGATCCCAATGCACAATCTTAATGAAGTTTTCAACCTGGCTGCATTGCTTCAAATATTACTGACACAGACACCTGTTTGCAATGGCTAGCAGTAGGTAGATTACTAAATCACGGGTGTGTCCATGCAGTCAACAGTGTTGCCGAGAACATGTGTATGCATGCTAAATGAAAATTGTGCAGACAGTTCAGCATGACAAGGGCTTGTTTCTTGTCATGCTAAGGATTATAGCTGACAACTATTCCTCATAAAATTTAGTAATTTATGCACCTAAAATGCACTTTTACCAAAAGTGGTGATGTCTCGAATCTCTTTAAGGGGAAAGCTTATTTGGTGCTGTTTTAATTCCTCCTGATCATTTTTTATACTTTCTTTTTTGGGCAGTGGCTATTTTGCTGTCAACACTATTTTATTCTTGGAGGCTATTTTGCCTTGAAAGATTTGTGATCAGTTAATTGTGATGACTTATTAAACTTGTGACTTTTGTTCATTTCCAATTGGTTACATTTAATGATGAATTTAAAAAAATTTGCCCCTCCAGTGTACAATCCCTCACACTGTACACTCTTCCCAGTACATACTACCCATACATTTACATACTGGGGACCACCTCCAGTGTACATTGCGTTTGTCTTAGTGCCCTGCTAGCAAGGATTCCAACTGGTTACCATTGCATTGCAAGGCAGCTGCACAATCCACGCACCACAGCATCACTGGCAGAATTGTAGCAGTTATGGCTGTATAGACTCGCATGAATGGCAATGGCAAAATAGCTATGACCTTTTTTTATATTAAAGTTGGTCAAGAAAAGAGTTGGTGCATGCCAAACAAACATGCTTTGGTTGATGAATCAAAGAAATTACAACAAATTTAGTGGGTCAGGAGGCATAATGAGATTTAAATGCTGCTGGGAATGGGTTTATATGCTTTCAGGCCAGTTAATTCAATCACAGTGTTTATTTTGCAATCTGATAAATTATATTGAAAGTTTTCCAAAACTTTGTGTTTTCTGCCAGATTTTTACTAAAAGTATTACTGGTATTAAGATAAAAAATGCATATCAGTATCTTCATTTTAAAACACTCTTGTTTGGCATGTACTATGATGGAATGCTCATACCTCATACTTGCAATTCTTTTATATAGCTACAAATTAGCAGGTAGTTGTATCACATAACACATTTAAGCTAGATGTGCAGGCAACTTAATTAGGACAACTGGCCATGTACTGGTACCAAAATTAAAAGTCATGAACCTCCACTTAACTGTTGAGTGTTGAGCCAAGTCCAATTTTTTTTATCTATTTCAACCACTCCTAAACCATAATTCTAATTTTAGCTAAAAACAAAAAATCTTCCCTAAGGAACCCCCAAAAGTAAATTTTTTTGTGATTTGCTATTTGTGGATAGTTTGTTTGCATCAATTTTTCCATGGCCAATTGCCATGTACCAATCTGCACTTAAATACAACAATTAAAAAAACACTTCAATTGTGATGATTTTCAAGAGTAAAATTTGTAACATATCTACTCTAAGATCGCAAGAGCCAGCAATGCGGCATGGTATGATTTATACACTGCTGACACTTATAGTGTTTGAATGTGTATAATATTTCTCCTGCCTGCTGTGACTATCTCCTATTATGTGATATATGTTCAGTCAATATTATCGGCATCTCAAGTGCCAACAAATCACTGAGAATCCAGTGAGACAATAGTGGCTGGAATCCCATATGGAAATTCATGAGTCATTGACTGTTACTTCAAAATCAATGTTTTCTCCACTCCTGGCAAATGTCCCAGTGATTTGTCGATGGCTACTTCAGGATCACTACTGGTAGTGGGTAGATGGAATATTTTTATCATAGTTTCTTCAGTTGGCATATTTAGTATGCTTTCTGAGTTCTCTTTGAGTCAGTCATCAAAATCGATACAATATTTAATATGAGCTCTGACAGAGAGATTGATTAAGTTTACACAAGTTTGGACAATCCTAGCAATCTCTAGGTTAGGTATGTTAGTGGTTGTCAATTTTGTTTTATTGGGCTGTGTCTAAGTTGTTTTCCTTGGGAGTGTTTTTTGAGATATCCCTCGACTCTGTTAACACTGGTTGATAGTCCTTTAAAAGTTGATTTCAAAGAATAGCATGTACACATTTTTTAACCTTTAGAGCAGCATCACAAGCTTTCTACAACTGTTGTTAAGAAAATATGCTTTGCTCTTCCAGCCTTGCCTTTTCTTTTTCATTTAGGGCATGAAAGAGTATTATTGCAAGCATGACAACATTGCAGACAGGAGTTTTGTTCATGGTCTGATTATGATTATGTGTTTACCATATTTTTCCAGAGATAACCTGTATTTTTATGACTCAGATGTGGATTAAAAATTCCTGGTGTGGATTGTCTGCAAGTGCAGTAATTTGTTTTTGAGATAATGATTTTTACCATAGTTTTGTGTCTGAAAACAGAGTTTGGATTATTTGAGGATGCAAATCACCTTTGAAAAAATACAGCACTGAAATTTGTAAAATTAAGCAAACAATAGCTTGAAAAAACGTTTGCATTATTCAATCACACGAAAACTGCATTATGATTGTTTGTTTAATATTAAGTAGATAAACACCTAAAGAGATACTTGTATTGTTTAGTCACACAAAAAACTGCACAATGGTTATTTTTTAAATGTTTTTGGCATTTGTCTTTCAGGAACATGCAATTTTCCATTCGTGTAAATATTTCTTCAACATGCAATCCAATATTTGCACTTAGTGCATGCACTTGCACTGGGTGTTTGATTAAATCAGATTTTGGTTAATCGAATGAAACAGCTTTTATTTTTTGCAATTAACCAGATTATGTAATACATCAGTATGCAATAAACTGAGTTATTTTTTTAGAACGTAATGGCCTGTAATTTGAAAAATACAATCTTTATGCAATAAAACAAAATTGATAATCTAGTATGCAATTAAAAACAGATTCGTATGTATATTTTTTTAGCATGCTACAACTTATTTCATGATCAAAATTAATTCAGTCATGAGTATAAGCTCATGCTCGGTTTGAATATCTTTCCTCAGACTCGGCCACCACGAAAGGGTAGACTGCTTGGCCTGACCAGCTGTCTGCCTCATGAAGATGCAGGCATCCTGTTAAATGCCTTGCCCAAGGACACAAGCTAGCTTGCAGACTTGTTCTCCACCCTATCCCTATGTGCTCAGCATCAAGCAGGAAAACAGTGAATACCATTTTTAAAGTCTTTTGGTATGACTCAACTTGGGGAATGAATTCCAGGTCTACCAAAGCGAAGTGGATGCTCTAACCACTACACCATCACACCAATTATGAACAATCATTAAATTTATAAAAAAGAGTATGTGAATATCATCAAGAAACAGAACTACCATAAATAAGCTTTTTCCATAACATTTAAGAGATCACCATTTTATAGCCCACCAACATTGTAACATAAAAACAGGTTTTAAACTGCTGCATGGTAGTCCCCAGAGGTTAAGATAGGGAAGTTTCCTGCCTAAACATATGCATAGTGTTTGAAATACAAGAAAAAAATAACATACAAGTTGAAAGTTATGCTGAATATGCTACAAAATACAAGCTCATGAAAATAAAAAGCATTGAGTGAAAAAGGCCAAAAAAATACAAAAGAATGGCATGCAAATGTGTACAGTGCTGTTTTATGGAGTTTTACACTTGACAATATTTAGTTGTTTGGCTCAGTACAAAATTGAACGTTGCAATTAACATGTGCTCTTCATGGAAATCTTAAATTATCCATTTCAAGAGCAGAAGTGATTGCTGATAATAGTTTTGATAGCAAAATTAGTCCTAGGATAATGTTCCTGGTTACAAAATATAATCTGTTATCAGGGATGACTGCAAAGCTTCAGTACAATAATAAAAAATAAGTTGAGTTGAGTTAGTAAGTTGAGTGGAAAAGAAGTTGATTGTCCTAGACCAGGCATGTGCAACCTTTTTTACTGGTGGGCCAAATAATAAATTTTAAATGAAAACTTAGGTCGCATCAATTTTTTGAATCAAAGTATAGTATCATTTACATAGATGCAATTTATTGAAAATCTGGAAACAAGTCATTGGAAGATGAAAATTAATTCAATCCAGCAAACTTTTTCAGCTTAATGTGCTTTTTGTGATTGCAAATCTCTCAGATTATTTTGGAGTCATCTCAATAAACCAAGATCACTTTTTGTTGTCCTTGTAGTGACTTTTTCAACTTATTGGCTTTATCTACTTGCAACTGACCAGACGTTTTATCATGGCCCTACCGTTTTACATGCAAGAAGTTGTAGTTTTGCTTGATATTAAATTCTTTTAAATTAGCAATTTTGCTTTGGCAAATCAGGCAGATGACATTTCAACATATTGGATAACAAAATACTTTACCAACCATTTGTCATTAAACATCCACCCTTTTTCGTTTTCTATTCATCATAAAGTTGTATTAAATAAAAACTAAATGAAAAGTTTTGAATTATTTTTTCTTCTGCTACTGCAAAGAAGTCAGAATTAACTCTTGCAACCAACAAAATAGCATTGGTAATAAAACTTATCAAATGAGTTCAACTACTTACTTTGAAATCAAATGCAAGAGTACATATTTGGCACCAAATACTCTGTCAACTACCACCTACGGTACTGTAGGCTGAAAATGCCATACAGCTTATAATAAAGCTCTAATCTCACCTTGTGACATAGCAAGGCATCATTAACACTGGAAAGGCCGGCTACTCACATATACCTAAAATGGCCGAGGTGTCGTTTTTGACACCAGTAATTTAATAGCAGATACTTCTGAGATATCACTCAGTGCTTTGCAATATTTTGATGTATTTTCACAAATAGCACATTCTTTCAACTGCAATTAAAGCCTAATTCAAAAAATCGTCTTGATACCTGGTGGATGTATTCAGTAAATGTGTGGATTGATGAATGCATCTAAAAGATTTCATATTTGTGTCCTATGGTATGTTTTGATCATGAACTGCAGCTTGTGCAAACAACATGCACAACTCTACTTTTCACCTTTGCACATTTACTACAGGTTCGTTTGCTACACACCTTACATGTGGCTACAATAACATTGTTGCACTTCTTGCCATGACATTTTTTCTGTTTGTTGGTGAATGATCCTTGATTGTTTTAAAAAATTGTTGGTAGTGGTGCGTGCATTGAATTTCGAGCTTGTGTGTGCTGCGATCTCAGTTCCTCTACCAGCTGGAGTATGAATTGTTTTCAACTTATTTTCTTTCCAGTTGATCTTTTATAAATTATCTGACTATTTTAAGCTGCCAAGTCGAAAACATTACACCACACACCAACAGGTCAACATCTTGTTGTTGTTTACCTGACCCCTTCTGAGGGATGGGGGCATGGCAGAAGACCATGGAGCCCCAGAAGCCAGGCAACTCCTCAGAGTCTGGACCAGCGGTTGTAAAGAGACAGAGAGTCACCAAAGAGTGAGCAGCACAAAGAGTCCGTAGCTGGATAGTGCAGAATGAGATGAGAGGTGTCCTGGGACAAGTGTCCACAGGCACTGCAGGAAGGATTCTCGATTTTGCCAATCCTCGAGAGATAAGACCCTAACAGAAGGCTGTGTCCATTGCAACGAAGACGAGAGAGGACACAGCAAGCATGACGAGGGAGCACAAGTTCCTTGGTAGCACTTAAGAAAGGACACCATCCGGGTGAAGCATAAGTGAGAAGGGACCGAAGAAAAGCTTTGTACAGAAGAGAGAGAGACTCCTTAGAGGGGCCCCATGATGAAGCAGAGATACAGCGTAAGGCCTTGAGATGTGGGAAGGACTTTAGCAAAGATGCATGCTTAGAAAAGGAAAGAGTGCGGTCGAAGGTGACCCCAAGAAAGGTTAGAGTGGGATTGAAACGGAGGCAGGAGCCGAGTAGGAGGAGGTTGGGTTGGAGGTTAGCTTGGTGGGGATCCACTGAGAAGAAGGAGGCCTCACATTTGCTCAGATTGAGAGGAAGACACCAGTACTCAGACCAGGGCTCCAATCGAAACAGAGCTCTTTGTGTGGCCTCCACCGCAGTGGGGACCAAGGGGGAGGAGGACCAAATGGCCAGATCGTCAGTGTAAAGAGAACACCTGACGGAAGAAGGCAGAGAAGCCAGAAGATTATTAACGAAGAGAGAGAAAAGTACAGGGCCAAGAACGGATGCTTGCAGAACACCTCGACGGACTTGAAAAGAATGACTTTTGTGATTTTGATAAACTACACAAGCATGCCTATCAGAAAGGAAAGATTGAGTCCAGCAAGCAAAGCAAAAAGTGAGGCCAGCCGAAATCAGTTTGTGGAAAAGAGCAGGATGCCAGACAGAGTCTAAAGCTTTAGATAAATCGATAGTAGACAGGATCATCCAAGAGCCTGGCCTGGGTTTGCTAAACCAATCCAAAATGAACTGAGAAAGGTATAGAATTTGATCAAGTGTAGACCGTCCAGGGCAGAAACCGGCCTGACGGGGAGAAAGAATAGAATTAGATTCCAGAAAGAAGAGTAGACGGGATAGAATGATGCATTTAAAAGCTTTGAGATGCAGGAGGTGAGAGAGATAGGCCGGAAGGAAGCAGGAGAGTCTTTCCCATCTTGTGTATGGGAATAATGGAAGGAAAGGAATGCGAAGACCAAGAGAGATTGAAGATGTGAAGAAGAAAATCCATGCCAGAGCGAGGAAGATGGGATAGGCAACTTTGTCTGGGCCAGTGGCAGTGGACGAGGAAAGGTTGGAGGCAGCCGCATGAAATTCAGCAAGAGTGAAAGGAGAGCAAAAGGACGAGTGAGACTCCACAGGGCACGTGGCTCGGCAGAGCTCAGAGAGGTAGCCTCTTGCTCTGCTATGCAGAGCCTTTGGCTGAGAAATGGAAAAGTGGGATCTCAGGTAAGCGGCATAGACTGAAGCTGATTCCCTGGGAGAAGAACAGTTGGGGAAGTTAGGAGAGAAAGATGAGCCAGTGATAGAGCAAAGAGAGAGTGCACAGATTTAGGGTTAGATTTAGATGAAAGAGAAGAGCAAGTTGTCTGCCATGCCTCAGCCTTGGCCTTGGCAATGACTGACAAGGCACGTCGAGAAGCGGAGATGTAAGCCTGGCGATCTTCATCATTTCTGTGAGCAGCAGCGAAAGCCTTGCATCTTTCACTAACCACTTTTATCACCTCAGCACACCACCAAACTTTAGGAGGGCGTTTGATGCGGCCGAAAGGAATGAAAGATTTGGCCGCATTCAGTGCCAGAGAGGTAAAAAGAGCAGCAGCAGAGGAAAGAGAAAGAGACGAGTATTCCTCTGCTGAGGGACAGTGAGAGTCAATGTAGGAGGCAAAGCCATCCCAGCAAGCTTTCTGAAAATTGAAGGAAGAGGGGCGCTTGTTGGGGCAAAAGACTGGAGAGAGAGGGATAGATAGAAGAATTGGTAAGTGGTCAGAACCCGGGTCTTGTAGCACCTCCCAGGAGCAAGAAAGGGCAAGAGAAGAGGGGGCAAAGGAGATGTCAGGAGAGGAGCGACTGCCAGAGGAGCGATGGAGAAGGGTGGGTGTGTCAGGGTCATTGAGGGGAGGAGGTCAGAGGAGATGACCCAGTCGAATACTTCCTCCCTGCTGGGGTCGGAAGTGACTCTTGAGTCCCAAAGGGGGTGATGGCAATTGAAGTCCCCAAGAATGAAGAGATTTCTGGAGGAGGGAAGAATGATGGGAGAAAAGGAATCGGTTCTGCCATCCGTTGGGGAGGAGCAAATAAGGGGGGTGTACACATTAAGAAATCACACCGAGGAGGAGTTGTTTAGAGAGATGTTGATCCCTACGCAATCAGAGTATGGATCAAGTGAAGAAAGAGATGAGGTAGAAAGTTCAGAGAGAGATAGGCCCTGCCTGACAAAAATGACACCGCCGCTGCTAGCATGCATGGTATCAGAAGAGAGAATGCCAGACTGGGAGTGGGTACAATCAGAGTGCAGAGCAGAGAATCCAGGAATCCAGAAAGAGGAAGAGGAGTTAAGATTGGATTCCTGAATGCAGATAAGGTCGACCGATGGGACGAAAGAAAGTGGAGTAGTTCAGTGCTCCTGGCTCAAAGACCTCCAACATTCCATTGAAGAACCCTGAGAGAGTCAGGGGGGGAGTGGAGGCAGGAGGCACAGAAGAAAAGCCAGGAGCAAGGACGGTGGAAGAGGGGCAGATGGAGAAGATAGAGAATAGGCAGATGGGGGATAAGAAGTTTGGAGACAAGGGTGGGGCGAGAGAGCAGCGTTAGCAGAGGTGGTGCTAGATTGCACAGTGGAGGTATACATGTTTGAGGAGTCTGAAGAAGGAGTCACAGTGATTTGGCAGGGGGGGGGGGGCAGCTCCAAGAGTGAGAGCTGCCAAGAGCTCTGCATTGGGATAAGGAAAGTTGTGAGTACCATAAATGGACCCATTTGGAGCAAGCGCAGCATTTCACTGACTTGCCCCACCAGGTCACATTTCCAGTGCACACTCAGAGCAAGGAAAGATGGGGCCAGGGTTGGGATGAACATTACCGCTCATCAACAGAAGGAGGAGAATGAGGAGACAAAGAAGAGCAAGAGAGGGGCAGGAGAAAAGAAAAACAGAAAACAAGCGACCGATTTTAAAGAAGCTATGTGCTGCCCTTCTGCGGTCGTTCAGAGGGCAGCATAGCAAAAAAATAAAGGGGAGTGCTTGGGGTAAGTGGGACCCTCGAGAAGGCCAACAGCCATTTCGACCCAACCCAAGTGTGGTCGTTGACTGCACCACCACGTTGAGGCAGCTGTTGATTGGTGCAGTTAACATCTTGTCACTCACCTTGTTAAATACATTCTAACCATCTGATCAACAATGTTGACTGTGACCTTGCTTTGGTTATAAAATAGAACAACATGTGATTTCTTCTTTTCTCCACCTGAAACAGAAGAAGATGCATGCATGGTTGATAGAAGGCATACAGGCTTCTTGACTTTATTTTCATAATCTACAAACATACATATACAATGTCCTTCATTGTAGAATTTGCTGCTGTATTTTCTACCTTTTACCAGACCAATAATTTCCTTGGGCAAATGTTTACTGTTGACGCAAACTGTCCCAGCTATTAACGTTCCCTCCTTTTGAAGCTTTCTTGCTAGTTCAAATGAGGTGAAAATTTTGTCCGTCATTACATTGTATCCTTTGTTCTGAACTGGTTCTGTGATCTTCATCATCACATTTTCTCCTAAACGACTGCCCTGGATTGTTTTTTTGGGCTCCCAAATATGGTATGATATTTATGACGTGTTTTGAATCGACTTTAGCTAGCATTCATAACTTTATGCCAAACTTATCTGGCTTGTTTGGCATATACACAATGAAAAGACAGCAACTCTTTCTGGGCAAAAGCTATTCATCAATGGTCAGGCTAAAAGATGGTGTGTACACTTTTCTGCAGTTCATCAAAAATCTGTCAAAAATGTCTCGGATGAGGGTGAAATTGTCATTCTAAATGCAACTATATCATGTACTCTTGATATCGAATTGCAGAAACTTTCTAATTTCTTTATAAGCAAATCTAGACATTTTTTCTTTAAAAATGGTTTGGTCATAGATTTTACTCAAAAGAAGGTCAGTACTGTATACTTTGCCATATATGCCCCAAGCATATTCTAAAGCTAAGTATGCTTCCAGCATGTCTATGGTAATGGACCAACCTGCTTTGTGGGTTTGGCCTTCAATAACGGTGCAGTTCAGAATTTTTCTAAGCATAGGCTGATCTATAAACATCTTCCATGCTGCATATAGAAAATTTGAAGCCCTGTTTTTCACAACATTGGTTGTGTAAAATTTCGTTTAGTATACCACCATGCAGACTTAATTTCAACTAAATTTATTGAAACTAAACAATTATAACAAAGTCAGTCGATTTAAACTATATGCAAAGTGCTTGACCTAAAATCAGAAACTCAAAATGTGCACTAATGAACTGAATGGCACAAAGTAAAGAAATCAAATTAGGTTATGCAAAAATCCAAGATGTTAAGATAAGTGGTTAAAGCAACTAGATATATAAAAACAATGTAATGTAAAAACCAGATTTGAAGCCACTGCACTGGTATATGATATAATATTGATTACATGATTGTTGGAATTAATACATGTCCAAAATGTTCTTTGATGTGCACAGCTTTGTGTTAAGGATATTGAAAGCTTTAAGATTAGACATGGTGGATGTGCACTATTTAGAATGACCTATGATTATAGAAGTAGAAAAGAATGGTAACAACCATACCAGTACCAGAATATCATCAGCAATAAACGGAATAGCATGCTTTTCATACAACAAATTTTCAAGCAAACTTTTTCAGTCATAATACTTGTACAAACTAGTACTGGTCTGCAATTCCATAGAAGCTTGCAATAGTAGTGCTGTCGATTCTTTAGAAGACCCAATCTTCCATTTAGCTGCCACCATTTCAGCAAGTATTTTATACCAAACCTTTTAACAGAACCTTTGCTTTGTTTAGTGAGAAATGATTTTTTAGCCTATTAATAACCTATATATTGGATACTTGACCAATGCATCAACTGATGTTTTGTAACATTTTACCCTTTTGTAAAATCAATTTTATTTGTTATCTGAACAAAAACAGTATTCTGGTTACACCAAATAAAAAGAAGTGCATATGATATGAATTTATTGTATAGAAATCTTCCTCTAAATAATTTGCTAGCCTGCTGTTCTGCACTCTCCCCCTTTTCCTGTATGAAACCCCTCTTCTTTCAGCTTGAACGTACTCTTTCTATTTCATCCTCTCACTCTGACCCACCTTTTTGTTGGCATGGTGCTGTTCCTGCCCAACGTGATTCTCTTAAATTAACATCTCATGATTTAGACCTTCGGTTTTGTTGCTTCTTTTGGCAAAGACAGCTGTGACATTGTTGCAATTGCTCACAATTTGGTACTAAAGTCACCTTTTCCTTTGCTGCACTGTGGCAGGCTCAAGATTATTCAAGTTTTTTTGCAGAAGGTTGTGCTATTCTGCAAGCTCACAACTGACTATGGCACCACTAACAAGTCTGTCACTTCTCTCTCAGGCTCTTGGTTTGACTCACCTGTGCTTTTTTTCTCTTTTATCTTTTCTATTGAAAGTCTGTTGTTGCCTCTGAGATTTTAGTAAGTGCATAACCACCGACGCAAGTGGAAAGTTGCTAGCTACCATAGTAGTACTGCTTGAAAAGTTTTTGTGCATAATTCTAGTACACCAACCTAAGTAATTTATTTTAAACCACAGCATTGCAAAGTTGTTTAAAAAAAAAATCTCTGTGCCAAAATTTATTTTAAAGTTGTGAAAAATAATACTTTTGATACTGCTATTTATCATTGTATAGGCATTGTATAGGCTATTTATCATTGTTTATCTCATTTGACATTATTAGTTACATATTTTTATCAATTTTAAAGGTACCTGAAAACGTTGCCAAGGTAAATTTTGCATATTTCAAATTTGTCAAAATGAAATAACAAAACGAGTAGTGAAGCAAAACATGGCCAATTGGACTTTAATGTAGTAGACCATTTTTGGGACACCCTGTTTAATGCTGACCCAGTAGTAGACCATCAAAGTATGGTTTAAGATCACTGGTCTAGACCAGGGCTTCTCAAACTATGAGTCACACAACAAATTGGCTGGATACATTGAAAATATAAATTTTCATGTGTGTCTATAGTAAAATTATTTTATCTGTATTTTTTGGGGCAACTTATTTCAGGAAAGCATAATCTAAGCATGTGAGATAGGGGGTGGGGTGCCAAAGTGATTGATATGTATTTTTTGGAATAACCTATCAAATAACTTTGACCAATGCAATTGGGTAGTGGTTAGAGCTCCACTTTGCAGCTGGTAGACCTGTGGTTCATTCCCCTTGTTGAGTCATACCAAAAGACTTTAAAAATTGGTATCTATAGCTTCCCTGCTTGGTGCTTGGCATTTAAGGCAGATTGTGGAGAACAAGCCAGCAAGTTCGCTTGTTGTATCCTTGGGCAAGACACTTAATGGTATACCCCACCTTTATGTGGAAGACAGGTGACCCAGACACCTCAGAAATAGCAACTCCCAAGTGAGTGCGGACATACTTTCCAAAACATAGTGATACAATTCGCTTTCTCGTGAATGGACGATAAATATGGTAAATAAAAAAAAATATTCAGACCACTTGTTATGACTTTTTGTTAATTGTATGACTAAAGCCATTTTGAGCTTACATAACAGCCAGCATCCGACTTGCCTACTTCAAAGCACTTTCACTTTTTTTAATCCATGATAATGCCACCATTACCAATTAATTGTAAAAATGGTTTTCTTTAATGTATTAAAAATGCTGACTGTAGAAACCAGACAAAGGCTTTTTCAAGAGACATCAATAATATGGTTCCCAAAACAGACTTTATTTTTAAATTTAAGGATTATTGGCAATGCAACAAGCCATTTTGTGTTGGATGGCCTTTTTGAGTTTAACCCTTCTGAAACTACTGGACATACAAACTCTAATCTTAGGATGATTTTGACAGCAAACATAAAATAGCAAAGCCCATTACTGATATTCGTAATTGATAGGCTCTTTGTACCGGTATGTGAGACTAATCTTCATTTTAAAGTAAGGAGGTCAGGATTAGCAGCAAAGTTAAATGTAATAAACGGCCACCATCATATGTGACTATGTTTCACACCCCCCCCCCCCCCCTACTCAAACTTTAAAAAGTATAAATGGTAGTTTGCAACCAGGAATGTGGAAGCGGCTATTTCATCAACTGCTTCTGCTTTCACACCTATCGCTTTACTTCCACTAACAAAAAACGAGAAAATAACCGTTGACAATTTTTTTTAACTTTTGTGGGTTTGTAGCCTGCCTTCTCCTACAATTTATCATTTTGAGGAGACAAAAATTTATCCCTATATCACTATTACTTTACCTACTTTGCTTAATCTTATTGTTTCAAACTACTCTGTTTGTTTTTTTCTTAGAAATTAGAACTCTTGTTGAATGTAGAACAGTGCTCTTCAACCTTTTTTGTCATTGTGGAACCCCTGATGTACTTTTGCATTTGTCACAGAACCCCCACTAACTGAAATTTAGAAATCACAAATTGCTTGTAAGAAAATCAAATACTTCATTACTACATTTCAAAAATAATTAACACTTCAACAAATACAGTTATTACAAGTTCCTTCACTACTTTGCACTACTTTCACTACCACTTTTACAACAGTTAACCTAATGCTTCTCAGATCTAAACTGTATGAACACATATTACAGCTCTCGACAGCAACCTGTCATCACAACAAATTACAACAATATAGTGCTGATTTTCCCTCTCTATCCTCAACTAACTCTGGCTTTGAGTTAACTTTAACTCTAATCATCATTACAGACTTTCCATCTGTTGCCACAACACATGTTGACTCTAATCCAGTGATTTTCAACCGTATTGAGCCTGTGGACCATTAAAAGAAAATCAACGTGCCCAAGACCACTATCTTCAATTTCCTCTCATATAAGCTGCTGCGCTTAAAAAAAATTCATAACATTTGAGTTGCTAATTTATACTGGGTTACAATGCCTACACAGACTTTGAGGTTTAACAAGAATTAAGCAAGAGGTAGGGGAGAGTGCTTGACATAGCTTCGAAGTTTATGGCTCTTGTTTGTGTATGGCCTACTGTTTCTATGCTGACCAAGTAATCAAACTCTTGGCCCGTGACAGCATAAGATAATAGGTGAATGGACCTATTAATGTGTGTGAAAAAGTTGCACTATTTTTTGAATTTTTCATTTAATTATATTTTCAAAACCTAAAAATTTCAAATAGCTTTGTTTAAAGTAAGCTTAACAGCATAGAATATGGACAGTATTGGAATCATGGTAAACACTGTAGAACAATACGACCAACAATGCCCCAATTTGACTTGAAGCTTTCATTACGTCATTGCAGAAAAAGTAATAGCTACACACATGATACATTTTCTGTTCAATTACCTGAGAATAGATTAAATTTTAATGCCAGAAAAAAGTTGAGTAGTGGTGGAAACATGCCATTTTGTAAAAATCAGGGCATTGTTGGGCGATTTCTTCTAGAATTCAAATATAATTGATTCTGATAACCATGGCAAGTAGTCCAATTTGTAAGCTATGAGCCTAAATAGCAGCAAGCTTTGACTGTGCGACAGTGTTGCAAAAACAAACACAGTGATACCTAATGATGATAATTGATGGAAACTCACGTAGAATCTTCAGAATATGCATATTTTGGTAAATCGTTTTCATGAGAGTTCTTTTGGTGGACCACTTCAGAAGCTGCATGAACCACCAGTTGGGAATCACTGCTCTAACCCTTCTAAATAGTGAAGTGGGAAATTTTGATCATACAGTATATAAAGCGTATGTACAGTAAAATTGAAATTACATATGCACTATTACATAACAAAGGGAGCTAGCAAATTCAGACATTCTTAAAGTTGTAAACAGGATTACATCACAATCTCCAACTTGGTTTCACAAGATTCCTTTACCAACTATTTATATACACAGAACAACACTTCATATAAGAAATCAATACACTGAAATAAGAAATAAATACTAGTAATAAGCAAAGAATCTTTGCAATCCCCTCGCGGAACCCTTAAAACTTGTGGAACACAACTACATGTTTTGCAAAACCCCTGTTGGAGAGCACTAATGTAGAATAATCATGTTGTTTCTGTCGTGAATAATTTGTTTTTCAACATTTTCAATCCCCTAACTAACGTCAGTTAAGTTTAGTCCAGGGGTGCCCACACTTTTCCAGCCTGAGAGCTACTTATGACATGACCAAGTCAAAGAGATCTACCACCTACTAAAAATGCAAAACATATTATTAATAAATAGTAACTGTTCAGTATGTGATGACCTTTTTTTTTTGGAGAACGCCACCAATTTGATTGGTATTTGCCAAGTGAAGCCGGGTTGTGATGTCTAACAGTTGTGACGAAGTTTTGTAATGTGCATCATTCCAGAGGCGCTGGGCTATATGGTAAGCCTGCTGTTATTTGTAGTATTGAAAGTGCGCCCAGACTGTATAAAGTTTGAGAACTGCTTCCTTACTCTCATGCCTTGCACTTTATGGAATCAGCCAGTGATGCATAGTCCGAATACTTTTTAAAATATTCTTTTAAATTTAATTTTTTTAAATGCCGTGCGATCTACCCACAGTTCCTTCGCGATCGACGTAATGAGCACCTCTGGTTTAGTCAAATCATCATTTTATTGACTACGTTTCATTGTCCAAACTAACTTTTTCTTACTCATAATCAATATAAAATGTGATGGCTGTGATGCTAGTTTTACTTTTTCTTGTTCTCTTGAGCTACTGATCTTGCGCATTCATTCAGACTTACAGTTTAATCCACTTTAGGAAATGGACAAAACTTTTTGCCAAGTTACTCTTCAAGTCAAATAACCTATGAGGAAGCAGTAGAATTTTCATGCTTCTTCTTCCACAGAAAAAGGATTGCTTCCCTTCTTCATCCCTATTTGTGACACTATTCTTTCTTAGTGAGTATTAGCAGTCTTGATTAAGAGATTAAAATGTTCACCAAACTATGGCCTATCTTTACTAAAACTTACTAAACTGCCATAATTTATATGTTTTAACTTGGCACAGGTGATGGCATATGTTGCCAGGATAAAATTGCACCACACTTTTTTGTATTTTTTCTGTTAAATGCCTTATATAGCTGTTGGTATCAAATGTAAAACTTTGATAAACAGCAGGAACTTTTATAATCTTCTGGGCATGCTTAAGCAGGGAAAATATGCTATATATTGTGTGGGCAGCATGGACTTGAGAAAGTTTAAGAAAAAATAAATTAGAAACAATGTCCCCATGTGAAATCGCACCACATGAAAAACACTTTTGCTATTTTGCTTCAAAATAGCTTAACATCAGAAATGTGTTCCTTACATCCAAACTAAGGGAAATGCAAAGCACCCTTGGCTTTGCATAAGCAATGAACAGAGCACATAGACATAGAGCATAGCCAGGCTGAAATGACAAATTTTTTTATACAAAGGAGTGCACCAAGTCATGAAAATCTTATGAGCAGAATCAGCATTAACTTTTTGTTACTGTTTATGCAACTGCCTGATGGGTGAAGCTGGTGCAGTTAACTGATATTTTTAACAAGAATGTTACTGTTGGGAACCCTGCAGGACTTGGTACTAAAATAAGGCTAATTTTAGGTACAAAACATTTTAAGGGGATTAATGCTAAAACTCATATTTTTTCCTCATGTTTCAAGGCTTATTTCAGTGGTGACTTGTAAGCTATAAAATCATGTTGCTTTCAGCTTGATTTTGATAACAAACATCATTTTTTGTGAGGGCTTAAAACTAGAATTGGTTTCTGTTTATATTTTTTTTGTATTCATAGTTTTTATGGCTTTCAATTGTGATAATGTTATTTTATCAAATCATTTTCTTAAAAAATGGTTGTTTCTCTTGCAAAACCGTAGCCCAGAGCTATCTGCTTTTGTAACTAGGTCGTCATGATTAAAATTAGCTTTCCAACATGTAAGAAAAAGATACAGATTTTAACTGATTCTGTTTTGACCACCTTGAAAAGTAATGTCTGATATTAAACTGAAGCTGAGAGCTACTCTTAACGAAAAAAAATTTTTGACCTATTTAGTGTTAATTGCTGGAGAGATATTTGTAATTCAAAAGAAGGGTGTTAACAATGCACTTGCTGCTTGTGATACTGTTGCATTGTGACAAACAATGTTTGTGTGAGACGTCATGTTGTCACTGATTGAAACTAGGGTAGAACCCAACTTTAATTCCTCCTCAGTGTGTCCCACACCCTAAAACAGTTGGTTGAAAATTTTGCTCACAAAACCTAAACTTTTAACAAACCAAAAAAGGATTGCCAAAAACTGCCCAACTTTTTTTGCAGCAATGAATTTTAATAGTGAGTTTACCAGACATATTTTCTCAAACTTGCACTTTTCACAAATTTGATTAACTCTATGATGGTAATGAAATGTTTTTGATGCAATTGTAGTAGCAATGGGTGTGTCAGATGTGGTAAAATTGACACAAGTGAAATTTCTTTTCATCACAAGCTGATGTTACCATGTGATATCATATTGAACGTTACCATTGTGTTCAAGCAAACAAGAAAAAAAACAACTAATGTGCATTTTATAATCAAGAAACAATTATAAAAAATTTGTAGAAAAACAGATGCCCTGAATATTGACATAGTGAAACTTTTTTGTGCTCAAAAGATGATCAATAAGAATAAACTATAACACACTTTCAATATCACCTGCTTTTACCCTTCAAGATCTGACTCTTTAGTCCACGAAACCCTGTTGTCTGGCCCATAGGCGCCGAGTTTGTGATTTTACCGGGCATGCGCAAACTTTATGACGTCAAAATTAAAACATTACCGTTTGATTGTCTATGACAGGGGTGTCAAACATACGGCCCGTGTAAGGATTTCGTGCCACAGTGCGAGCGCCTGGTCTCCGAAGTTGGTCTGCGAAATTTACGTGAAAATGTTTGTAAAGTAATGGCCGACAATCTCCAGAAGTTGCGGCAGGCATGACGGGTTGCGGTGAGAGAGGCGATGACCTTTTTTTTTGGAGATCAGCATTTCGGGCTACATCCCATAACTTCCGGAGATCGTTTGATCAAAGTTTGGGGACCATTGATATACACTCTTGCCTGCTTATGTTGTTTTTCAACTGACTCTAGCTTGTATCTGACCTCCATGTGTTGAGTGTAGTCAAATGTGCGGGCATGCGTGGCATGACCGCATGCCCGTAGTCGGCGCCCCTGGTCTGGCCTTAATAAATATAAACAACTGTGCTCAATTTGCTATCAGCACTTGTGTTAAACCCATTGCAACACAAAATTATGATATGCAGTTGGAGCTCAGGGTCATAAATCTTTTGTTCATTTGCCAGGATACATTAGCCAAAGGTGGCGACACTTGTCATAATAAAAAGACAAAAATGATTGAGGCCATCAATGAAAGAGTTGTTATGCAATCCTTAGTATAAATTGTCACGTTTTCCTTCCAGAAAATTGAGGCGTTCTCTGTGCAAATAGAAATTGTTGACTTTTTTTTTTGGTTGAAGACAATCATTTCCACTGCACAAAATTAGGGATTCACTGGCTCCAAAACTCAATGTGGCTCACAGCAGCTTGCACAACCCTACACAGCATGACTGTACATAGATACAACATGAGTCAAAAGAGCCGCAGTTTGGCCACCTTTGCAGATTCTTTTACTTCTTTGTTTTCAGTAGTTTTTTTCTTGGGCTACTACCCTTCCTTATTTCAAACCTTGTGCATGCTCCTCTCCTTTTTCTTTGCAATATTTTGCTGTTTCTTCAGGGTAGCTATGTTTTTATTGGATGTTAATATTATTTTTTAGCCTTTTATTGATCTCTTTGAAACTTAGTCTGCATTTAGCAGTAGCAATGCACAATGCAGTAAAAACTGACAAAAAATTATTTCTTCTGACCACTTTGATTGATGTATCAATTGGTTTCAAATCTCTTGCTCTTTCCAGTGTTAAGATATAGTCAAAATTGCAACAAATCTGTTAGTTGCCACATGAAGATGATGTCATGATGAAAAAGTAGTGCCTTTTTATATTTCTGCAGCAAACATCCACTGAAAAGACAACTTGGAAGGGTATTTTTCTGGTAAGTCTCAAAAATGAGACATCTTATGACCATGCCTAGTTTTTTTGAGGTAGGATTTAATTCTTTGCAGCCTTTCAGAAAGCCAATTCATGTTTTGTGTAGACTTTGTTTTCAATTTTTTGGGTACTTAGTTTTGTGGTAAACTTAGCCTTATAGTGCGTATTCAGTATAAGTATCCTGCTACAGTTTGCTTGCGTTCACATTTATTTTTCAAAATGAACAGCTTACCGAGATCTGAATAACAGTATGAGATGATACAGTGGGTTTTCTTTAGTTGTAGACCTAAGACAATAAAGTACAGGTAGGTGACCTCTAATCTGGAATCATGGGGGCCAGACGTATCCTGGACTTCTGATCTTTCAGATTTTCTAGTTCATTTCTATATTTGCCTTATTTGGGCATTAAAAGGAGTAGAGCATGGTAGCCAGTACACACAAGTGTCTGTTAGCATTGTTATTGCACTAAATCATGCAGGTTTTTGCCAATTAAAACTTCTGTTCTGTCACGACGTCACTTGCATTTACAACTTTTACGTGTGATAAAACATTGTTATGGACATTGTCATATGAACGAGACTTTTAAGGTTTGGCTTGAGGAATCGCTAAGCAAGTTTGAACAACTGCTAATTTTGTACCTAAATTTGTAAATGAAACTGCAGTCAATGACTGTCTCAATGAAAATTTATTTTTAGAAAATTTCAACTTTTATAAAAGTTGTAAAGCAGGCAAAGAAAAACTCCCTGAGTTGAATTGCAGAAAAGTAGTCAATAAACATGTAGTGCAAAATGAAACCAAACAAGACAAACTAAATGGAATGCAGAAGCGATTTAATCCACTTCTTTGCATTAGAAGAGAATATATTAATTCTTTTGAAATAAATTGTGATTTTTAATTGTTTACTAGCAGATGGTCTGCTTTCAACAAGCTTTTGTTGAATTTTATATAAACCCATGATGTCTTGTTCGGATATATACTCCCGGCTTTCCAGTGCTACTAATAACTCATTGCATTTAGCTATGCACTTATCATTTGTTAATCCTTTGATTTGATTGTTTACAATTTCCACTTCCTCATCAGTTTCTTCATCAGATCCATCTGCATTATTTAACACCATCTGAGCAATCTCATCATATATGTAGCTATTTATCACCAGGAAATCTTCCTCAGCTTCTAACATCTCAGTGACATCGCTTTCTTCTAAAGCAAAGTTCCCGCTTTCTGCAACTTGCCTAGAATAGTCTACTAATTTTGTAATGATTTGTGTTTCAGCACTTAATTGAAAGCCAGGAAATCCTTCTTTGTTATCATCGTCCTTAGACAAATCATGTAGCCACAATTTTCTCCATGCATTTATTAATGTATTTTTGGCAACTTCATCCCACACTGCACCCATATAGCATCTTTGAGTGTGAAACTTTTTAGAAATTGTGGAACCAAAACGTTTTTGCTGCAGGAGTCTATCATTCTATGCAAAAATATCAGCCGATATTTTCACTTCAAGCTACTAATTATTCCCTGGTCCATTGGTTGAAGTATTGACACAACGTTTGGAGGCAAATACATCACACTTGTGTTTCCACAAATAAGTGTGGCAGCGGGAGGATGGGCAGAGCAATTGTCAGGTGTTAAAATTATGATGCAATCACTTGGCAATCCTACAGATTTACAATGTTTTCTTGCTTGTGGCACAAACACTTTATTGTACCAATCTACAAAAAGTGGTTGGTTCACTCATGCCAATTTGTTAGCATAGTAACTTACAGGTAAATGTTTTATGTTTTTTAGACTTTTCACCTTTTTGCTCTTGCCTATGAGAGCCACTTTTAATCTGCGCAAATCTGCTGCATTTGCACTGCCCAACAAAGTTACACGCTCTTTATTGTCTTTGAACCCACTGACTCCGGTTTCACCAGCAGTCCCCACTCTTCTTCTGGCCACGTACTTCCAATAAAGAGCAGTTTTGTCAGCATTGTAAATTTGCTCTGTGGTGAGATTTTGATTTTTAATAAACTTGGTGAAAACTTCAAAGTTTTCATTGGCATTGCTGTCAGCTGATTTTTTATTGCCATAGATTTTGAATTGTTTTAAACCACAGTGAGTCTTAAATCGATGTAGCCATACTCAAGTGTAACTGCAGGCAGCATGCCTTCATTACGTCTGTGGTAAATCCACTCCATCATGACTTTATCAATGTTTTCTACTTTTGCTTTATGTAAAGTTTTTCTTTTAAACATTTCTTTTTCAGAGTAACTTTCTTGATAATAGTTTAAGATTTTTTCTGTTGCTGTTTTAGGTTATAAATTGTTGATTGGCCAACACTGTAATTCAAACACAATTTTTTAACTGATTTGCCTCAGTCAAGTTTCTCCAAAACTTCAGCTTTTGTTGCAATTGAAAGCGAATTATGCTTACGTTTTGACATTTTCATATTTATGTGTTGCACTGTATTCTGTATGCTTTTAGATGCGTACTTCTGCAGTTTTCATGTAATGAAACATATAGGAAGCTGACTGAACAGAAGATTCTTGTCATCCCTATTCACAGTTGGAATCTATGACCTCATATTGGGAGTTAAATACCATAATGTTTGCTGCTGTGTTTCAGTGTGTAAACTAATGGCATGAAAATGTGACTCAGCAAGCAGTTAAGTCGGACATCTCTGAAATTAGGATCACCCACTGTGTACCAAAGAGAAAATTTTATCACGTTTTCAAGTTGAACAGATGTAGTCCTTCTATTTAATTAAAGATTAGATGAAGCACTGAAGATAACAAACAAGATGCAAACAGCATTGATTAGTTAAAGGTCAGTTAACAGTTTCACAATTGCAGAAAGTTTTTTGTTAAAAATGCATCACGGATTTCTGATCACTCCAGTTTTCTGGTTTCTGGATTAGAGATCACTTGTATTAGAAAATGTGCAATCAATATTTTTGTCAGCAGCCAAATGTATTTCTAGTGGTGCATTGTGATTTTAACAAATTTACTACTCAGACCATGTGTGGTAAGTTTATTTCAACATCAAACACACTACACTTAGCTGAGCTGAAATTTAAATTTCTGTTTCAGAAATACACTAATTGGACGAGATCAAACCAGCATACTGGCATGTATGTTTGAAGACAATGGTAAGTTGTTTTCGGTGTTTTGCACTGTAAATTGGCTTTTAGGTACATGCTACACAAACCGCATGATGACCTTTCTTCTGCAGTATGTTGCTCACATTTTAAAAAAGGTAGCCTACATCCAAGATATGACTTATGTTGCTGCAGAGTAAATAACTTTCTCAATTTTTTGAACTGAATGTTTCCACTTTTTACTCTGTTGTTGCTTGCTTAGTACATCATATGCAAGACTGCTGCGATCTTTGATCATTTATGCAACGCACAGTTTGTGGTTGACTTGCACCCATAACATAAAAAAGCACTTTTGCTTGTTGCCAAATACTTTCTATCTCATCAAACTGTAACCATTATGCCAAGACAAAGTAGTTAATCTTAATCTTAAATTATTCATTTGGTGCTTCAGAAGAGCACTTTACAGCAATTACAACTGCTTGTTAGCAATGCTTGATGAAGAATTGAACTATGACAGCATTATTAATAGTGGGTCTAAATTCTGTAAACTAATTAATTTTCTTGAAAATCAAACTGTTTTATTGATCAGAAAAATGGAAACATGCCAGAGATCAAAGTGGAGCAGTGCTGTTTGATCGATCGCCACAATACTTTGAACCTCTTTTAAATTATTTAAGGCACGGTGAATTAATTCTTAATCCAGATGTTAATCCAAAAGGTTGGTTGTAATTTCAATGATATATACCAGTGGTGGCCACACTTGCCATACTAAAGAGCCAAAAATGATAGAAGCCATCAGTGAAAGAGCTGCTTCCTAATTCTTTGTTTGAATTGGTGAATTTTCCGTCGAAATAAAAAGTAATGATTTTTTTTTGAAATCATCATTTTCAAAGCCTGAAATTGGGCATTTTGCACCCTCCCACCTGCCTCAAAACTTAACGTGTCACATAGCAGGTTGCACACCCCTCCACTACATCAATGTACACCAATATGACATGAGTAAAAAGAGCTACAGCCTAGGACTTAAAAAGCTGCATGTGGCTTGCGAGCCATGGTTTGGCCACCCCTGATGTATACATTGAGCTAATTATATTACAGAGCATTGTTTAAGCAGTTAGTTTAATTTTATCACTCTTCTCAAATCTATTTCATGGTTTCTCAAACTATGGATCTTGAACTGCCATTCTGGGATTGCAAAAATATTTTTTGCAACTTTTTAGACAATGATCTCTTTATACATCTTTTTGGGCAGTAACTTTCTTTAGAGAATGTAGTGATCAAGGGGTCACTTCAGAATTTCTTTCCTGCAATGGGGTTGCAAAATAAATAAGTTTTGAAAATTTGACGTAAATTATTCTAGTAAGCCAATATTTTAGACACTGGTGAGCTAACGTTTATAGATGTGGTTTTATCCCAGAAAATACTCGATGAGATTATGACTGTTTATGAAATCACTTGTTTGGGCATGATCTAATGTGAGGTTTTGCAGGTGTTTTGGAGGAGGCGCAATTTTTTGGTATAACATCCATTATTGAGAAATTACAAAATCTTACGGATGTAAGAATGCAGTTTGTTGTGATTCTACCATATATTTTTTTTCTGCAAACTGACTAGCTTTTAAATTTGAAGGTGATTTTGCTGAATTATAAGGTAGGTAGGGTGGAATAAAGAGTGTAGAGGGTAGAGTAAGGATAAGTGAGTAATGTATTTGTCAGCATTGTGATCGAGTTTGCTGGAGTGACATTGATTGTGAGTTCAAACCTCATGATGGCTATGTGGTTGTGACTATGGGAAACAACACTTTGCAGCAAATTTCTGTACTTGGTTGCACTGCTAGTTATAGAAAACCTCTGTACCAATGGTGCTGGCAACTTTAAAGCAGGTCTGAGCATAGCATTCTGATGTAACCAAACAATGGTTTTCCCATCACAGGAAGATAAAAATAAATAACAAAAAAGTGAGAAACACTCTTGTTACACATATATTTTGATTATCATGCTACTGACTTTGAACTTAACAAAGGTATCAGATCTTACCACAGTCCACTGAGACTGTTATTTCAAATTTAAAGATGCAAGTTATAACTGAAGAAGGCAATGTCAAAATTGAATTTTGCATGATCTTTTTAAATCTAGGATATTTGGTGGTACTTAATATATTTTATTGTTCAAAATACATCAAAACTGCACTTATTTTTTTGAAAAAGTTTTTTGAAGTAACAAAGATTAGCATAAAAACACCCCTTTGGCCACTCATTCATCATTTCTTTTCCATCCACCACACCTGGGGAAAGTTTCATCATCACATCAATCCTGCTTTCTTCAATGGGAGATCTCATCTCTGAACACTCTTGATAAGGTTTAGCTGCCTTTCCTGGTTTCATTGCTTTTGTCATTTCCTCCTGAGTAACCTTTTCACTTGTGCTCTTTACCACATTAGTTTCCATGATCTCATTCCAAACATCCTCTTCATTCTTGATCTCCATATACTCTCTACATATTCTTTTTCTATCTTTTTTGCCAAAACGTAGCCTCCTGTTTGTCCTCTCTTGCATCTTCATGCTTATCCTTCCAATCTTTTTTCATAAATTTTGGATAATTAAAAATATTATTGGTTTTCTCACCTGATCTTTCAATTTCTATTTACCTTCCTTTCTCATAGCTACAGAAATCACTTTCTGTTTGATTTTTTGTGTTTTTATTTCTATTCTTGTTTTCCTACAATTGATTCACACACATTTTTTCATGTGCCACTTTTTTGTCTTATTGCATATCTCCATGATTTCTTCTGTTGACATATTTCATCACCACACTTTAACATGCAGTTCTTGAATCATTTCATAAATGAGGCATATGAGCATTAACCCTTTCTAACTATATCTCAAAAACGTCACTCTTTTGTTGTTTTCCTTTAACTTCTCATCTTTAACGGTTCGCTCATTTTTCCCTATTTTCTTTCATTTTTTTTGCCTATGTCTGCTGTGACCAATCAATAATGCAAATCCCAGGGAATTGCCATCATGTCTTAGATATTTTTTGTTGTATTTACTGACCACCACAAAATTAGCAATGGTTTCAATTCCACTCTGTTTAGGGGCACCAACTACAGGTATGTAGACATGTGCTATATGCTCACTCATTAGCAAACAAGCTAGGAATTATGAGTTGTCTTTTGTAAGGAGAAAAGTTTTTATTCTATGCGAACAATAATCAATGCACTTTGACAAATTGACTGCAATATCACAAATCGTAATGCACTTTAATGAATCGACTGCAATTTGATAAATTGTGATGTAATATAACAAATAGTAATTCAACTTGACATATTGACTACAATATCACAAATCGTATTAAAATTTAACAAATCGTAATGCAGTGTAACAAATCAACTGTAATATGACAGATTGTAAAATGCTCTTTACAATAGATGCATGCAGATTTGTTGGTTGTTAATTGCACTTTCAACTTGTGTGTGCAGATTTGCTGTTTGTTAATTGCACTTTACAACTTGTATGTGCAGATTTGCTAGTTGTCTTGTTGATTAAAAAATAGGTTTTGTAAGAAGAAATACAAGTTTTGATAATGTACTGTGTTTAAGAGCAAATATTATCAATCTTGAGATAGACCAGTGGAATGTGTTGCTAAATTGTATGCACTTCGTTTTAAGTTTGACAATCATTGCAATAAGTTTTTTTTTCATTTGGTTAATTATTAAGAAAGATTTTTTAGTTTTTTGGGCTAGGAAATTTGAAGAGAGTTGTTGAGAAAAAGAAACAACCAAACAGGGACCTATTTCATAGCGGTTAGGCATTTTGTATTTATTTTATCTGGTTGGTGGTATTCATAATCTGTAAGTGTGATTTCAAGGTGATCAAAAAATGCAACAGTGCCAGAATAGACTCTTTGAGACAATTGTAGATGAAAAAAACTCCTTAAGTGGACTGAAAATTGTTGAAAGAACTATTTACAACAACAAACATTCTACAAGAAAAATTATAGAAAAATTTGTTCAAAAATAATCACCAACATCATACAGCACCATACAGCACTCTATTACATCATGTAAATAACCTGCGACCGGTTTCAACTAGGGATGGGCAATTCAGAATACCGAATCCAAAGGATTCGAATCCCAAACTATCCGAATCCAATAGGATTCAGTTAATATCCTGCTTGCAAGCTTTATCACGTTGCTTGTTCACAGATTTCCTTTTTGTAAAAGTATCAATTGCATGCAATGATTCAAAAACTGACTCGCACACACAAACGTTGATCGAATGCATCCGTTTTCTCATGATGCACACACGTGCAGACACAATCTGATTGCACTACAATAAACTCGTTCTCTGGTTGTGCTTTTGTTGTTGTAGACTTGTAGTAAATGCTTTATTTTGATTGTGCTAATCGCCAAAAAGGATTCGGATTTGGATTCTGGATTCGGTTTAACTATTCTAGAATAGTATATTATTCTGAGTTGCCCATCCCTAGTTTCAACCTTATTGGGTCTCATCAGGTGGGTGAAAAAAAACACTCAATAATAAACATGCTGAAAGAAAACAAATTTGCCATTGGGTGCATTAATAGAAGCATAATATAAATAATAGAAGATCGCCTTGAAAATTGCTAATTAGCAACTACCAACTCCTATATTTTACAAGGAAGATTGTAAGATAGCAATCAAGAAAAATCTCGTCAGTGGAATCTGACTAATTGCCAATAACAAAAACAAAACTTTAGCAGACTGAGGAAATCGATCCTTTGTCCACAGGTCTGAAAAGAGGTTAGATAGGTTATACAAGATTATATTTCAAGATAATGCTGGAAAATAGGCGGTTTAACTCTTTCGCTCCCGCGATCATCGATTGATGATCTTGTGTTTTCAGTGTTTCCCTCAAATTTTTTAAAATTGAGTTACAAAATTAGTTTACTAAAAAATCGATTTGTGACTTTATTTTTCATGTGATTTTCATAACATTTTCAAAAGATCACGCTTATTTCCTCACGCATCGGAAGATGTACAATTTGTGCCCTAATTCTGGGATTTTTATACCCAAAAACGGTTAAATAGACCAACAACCCAGTTGCAGACGACAAAATCGGCCAAATTCTCAACACGTGCCAACTACACCAAAATCAAATTGAGATTACATCTTTACCACAAAACCAAACCCTTTATCATTAACACAGTCTGGAAACTACTCTTTTGGGGCATCATTTGACAAAAGTTCAAGTGATAATAATAAATTTTACGTTTTTAAATTTCCAAATTTTTTAGGGGTCTCAAAACCCCCCCAAACAAATTTGAGTGGTAAGTAGATAAAAGTAAATTTAGTGCGTAAAAAATATCATATGTTGCTAAATACCGGTCTCATTTGAAAGCATAGGAAATTTGCTTTCCAGCAATATATAACTTTAAATAGTTTAGACTAAGTGGTATATGATATTTACTGATCAAAAATCAGTACTGTGCATCATGTCAGTTCAAAACCCCCCAAAATTTTTTGACTTACCTTCACTAAATTATAATGTTTAGAAAAACTACACTCTTTAAAAAGATAAAATAAATTGCAAATGTTTCACCACTAAAGTCGTCATTTCGTATCAAGTTTCCAAGGAGACAAAGACTGAAATACAAGTTTAAAAGCTAGCAGAAGTTTGGCTTCTCTAAATCAAAGTTTGCTGTATCCCCCTTGTTTCTCAAGAAATGGAAAGGGTGTAAACAAGCGGCTGTTTCATTGTCAGTGACAGCATATTCTATTTAAACTTGATATTTTCTGAATCTTGAAGAAATTCCCTGTTCAAAAATACATAATGTTACATGGTTTAGGCTAACCTTTAGCAGATAATAACTGATCATATTTTAGGTACTGAATCTAACTACCAAAATTTGGTACCGGTCGGTACCGGTCAAAAAAAAGGTCATTTGCCTTAGAAAACTGCAAATTGTAGAAAACCTAGGCGCTTAGGTAAGTTTTGATTGATGTACCTTGAAAGCTTATTTCCTTAGCATCATCTTGCGACCATTTCTAAAAAAATTGGTAGAAAATAAAATCTGTAGTGACCTTTGAGGTGAGGGTGCTACTTTAATTTTGAAGACAACTCAGCCCCAGTTGGGGGGGTTCATTTGCATATTCAAAAAAATGTTTTTTTTTCTATTTGAAATCCTCAAGAAATGTAGATTTCAACGATATATCACACTTAATGTAGAAGTAGACAGCTGAGTAATGATTTACAAACTAACTTGAGGTACATAATTATGATTAATTATGATTGATTATGACAGTTTTTCGCGCTGCCACCTTACAGACATTTTTTTCGCTTTTCATGCGGGAGCAAAAGAGTTAAAGGCAGTAATAAATTGGAAAAGAAAAGCTTCTTTTTGTGGACCTAGATTGCAAAGAAACTTTGCAGGGAAAAATTTTATGTCATATGCATATTGCTGTTACAGATTATGAATACCACTAATCAGATAAAATATCAATGAAATGACTAACCCCTACAAAATAGGTTCCTGTTAGGTTGTTTCTTTTTTCTTGACAACTCTCTCCGAATTTCCTACCCCAAAAACTAAAAAATCTTTATTAATAATTAAGCATACAAAAAAAAGAAAAACTTAATGGACAGGACAACTAGCAAATTTGCACATGCAAGTTGTAAAGTGCAATTAACAACCAACAAATCTGCATGTATCCATTGTAAAGAGCATTTTACAATCTGTCAAGCTGTAATACAATTTGTCCTATTGCAGTTGATTTGTTAAATTGCATTACGATTTATTAAATTGTGATACGATTTTGAAATTGCAGTCAATATGTCAAATTGAATCACAATTTGTTATATTATATCACAATTTATCAAATTGCATTGATTATTGTCCATATAGAATGAAAACTTTTTCCTTTACAAAAGGCACCTCATGAAGAATTACAAAATAATTGCTGTAACGCTATTAAATCAAAGAAATAATGTGTTAACAAATCATCAAGGTTTTGATAAGGTGATCTGCTGGTCTTCACAATATTTTTCGTTATCAATATTTACATTGGTGCTTATGTCACAAAGTTCACACTGGCCATGTGAAATCCCAAACTTGCTGCCTATGCTCGTGCTGTGTGTTATTTTCCCTACTCCTTTTGTTTGATTTCTAGTAAATGTATATTAAACATCCTTGGTAAATGCACATTATCATTTTACAAAGTTTTTAAAAACACCCTATTCTACCCCATTCCACTCCATCAAAGGAAAAAGTAAAATGCTATTCCTAAGAGATTTTTTCTGGTGTTTATTTCACCTCAGCAAATGGGATTGAATGTGTTATCAAAAATTTTTTTAATTGGTATGAATTATCTTAATTTTACAGCTGATATGGTATTGCGTTTTTAAGTTACTTCATAGCAGAACATCACATGCACAAAACTACTGTATTTAATGCCATAAAAGATACACTTTTTGCCACAATTTTTGCTCAAAAAATCACCCTGCGTCTAATATGCGACATTGACTTCTGCTTGGCAAATTTTCTCCCTGATGATCATTTAACCCAGCTTATAATCAGTACTTCTACCTACCCTTATTACATACATCATTATTTTATTGCTGGTATTGGTTGGTGTCAACCTGCAGGGCCCCCATCAGTAATGTCGAGGTTAACAATATTGGTTTAGGTGGCCTAACCAGCTTCACCCAATGAATAGTTGTAAAAACAGTAACCAAAAGTATTTGTTTTTCGCATCGTCAAATGTTGTTTGGAAAAAAAAATATTGTATTTTTAACTGCAATTGATAAAAAAACATTTGCGGAAGTTGCACATAGCCACTACATGTGTCCCAAGTTTTTTGAGGCCCTGGCAAGGTCATATTTGCCCTTTTCACCATAGACGTTTTCATACTTGACTAATTTCATTCATTAAATTGAGTAATTGCTTGTATTGAAAGCATAACAAAGTTGTGGAAAGGCATTGAAAAAATTGATATGTAATTTTTGGATTAAGCTATTAAATAATAGACCCACTACTTATGACTTTTTGTGAATGAAGGGGTATTTGTGTGAGCTAATCCCTTTGGCTGGGTGCATGTTGCTTGGTCTTGACATACATGCAGCCAGGCAAAGAACAAACTAAACCAAAATCAAGCACTCAAGGTTAAGTTATTACGATTGCAGTGCCCCCATCAGTAAAGTCGAGTTTAAGAATATAGGTTCAATATAGCAGGCAATTTTTGTTTTTGTCAAGTATGTTGATATTATAAACAGATAGAGTTGTTCTTTTAACAGTTTTTTGTTAAAACTTGACATTTAGCTCCCTTTAGTTACAGGGAGCTTCCTCAGAAAACGGTAGATGTTGTTACCAGTGTAACATATAACTGTTTAATATAACAATATTAAGGCAACCTCTACCATTTTCTAAGAAACATCATCTACTGTTCCTGAGGAAGTTACCTAGGGAAGCAAAACGTTAAGTTGTAGCAAATTGTCAAAAGAACGACTCTATCTGTTTATGATATGGCTTAGCTGGCGTCATGGAATTGTTTTTGTGAGAACAGTAATAAAAAGTTAATGCGTTGTTGAAATAGCCAATCGTCATTCGAAAATCAAAAGTAACATTTTTATTTCAAGCAAATCGATTAAGCCTTAGAAAATATTACAGGGGGTTGCACATAGCTAGCATTTTTTTCCACTTTTTGTTGTTTACCCAACCCCTTCCGAAGGATGGGGCATGGCAGAAGACCATGCAGCCCCAGAACCCAGGCAACTCCCCAGGGTCTGGACCAGAGGTCGTAGAGAGACAGAGAGTCGCCAAAGAGTCTGTAGCTAGACAGTGCAGAGTAAGATGAGAGATGTCCTGGGACAAGTGTCCACAGGCGCTGCAGGAAGGATTCTCAATTTTACCAATCCTAGAGAGATAAGAACTTAACAGAAGGTTGTGTTTATTGCAGTGTAGACGAGAGAGAACACAGCAAGCATGACGAGGGAGCACAAGTTTCTTGGTGGAAATCAAGGGAACCTACATGTTGAAGAATTTAGATGAGACAGTATGCCTCCCAGTCTGAGAAAAGAGAAGAGTGGATACAAGAGATAAGAGAAGAGAGACTACAAGGGATTGCAGAGGGTGCAAGTAGTGCTCCCCATCTGGCCAGCTCATCAGCCGCATTGTTCCCTGGGAGAAATGAGTGTTTGGGGACTCATTGTAGCCTGATAGAACAGAAGAGAGAAGACAGTTCCTGCCAGATCTACCAGAGAGTTTCAGGTAAAAGGAAAGATGGAGAAGAGGACAGAGTGGCGAGGAAAGAATGAGAGTGAGATAGCAGGAGAAGAGAAGTGGCAGGCTTGTTGGTGCTGCCGAGACCAGCAAAGAGCATGCAGAATGGTGCAGGCTTCAGCAGAAAAACTTAAACATACTGGGCCTGCTGAAAAAGAAAGAGTGGCCCCAGTGCCACAGAGAAAGCAGTTGGCAAGTACGCCAAGCCACCTGTGCCAAAAGAAAAAGGAACAGAGTTGTCAGTGCAGAGTACCAGATCATGAGGGAGGAGAGAGTCAAGGTGGGCGAGAGAGAAGGGGATCAGAGCAGGAGCATGAAGAGGAAAGGGTGGACTCCACAGTCAAGGAAGGCAGATTCCAAAGAGGAATAGGAGGGCAAGCAAGAAGAGCCTCCCTAGGAGAGGTAGAAGGAGGTATGAGCGGGTGAGTGGACACAAAGGCTCTCCAGGAGTATCTGCAGAGTCTTGGTTTCATTTCAAGTATGGCCAAATCTGAAATAGGAAAGGAGGTTGGGAGACGAAGAGCCCGCTCATAAGATGAAAGAGTGAAATGAGTCAAGGTGACATGTGGCAGAGGTAAAGAAGCCTCGGAGAGAAGAAGAGGGATAAGGGAGGACGAGAGGCAGTCAGTGATTGTGCAACTAGCCGCTCGGTGGAGGCGTTCCAATTTGGTGATATTGGTGATGCTTAAGAAAGGAAACCATCCAGGTGAAGCATAAGTGAGAAGGGGCCGAAGAAAAGCTTTATGCAGAACAGAGAGGGACTCCTTAGAGGGCCCCATGAGGAAGCAGAGATACAGCGTAAGGCCTTGAGACATGGAAAGAATTTGGCCTTCAGCAAAGAAACATGTTTAGAAAAGGAAAGAGTGTGGTTGAAGGTGACCCCAAGAAAGGTTGGAGTTGGGTTGAAATGGAGGCGGGAGCCGAGTAGGAGGAGGTTGGGCTGGAGGTTAGCTTGGTGGAGATCCACTGAGAAGAAGGAGGCCTCACATTTACTTGGATTGAGAGGAAGACACCAGTATTCAGATCAGTGCTCCAATTAAAACAGGGCTCCTTATGATGCCTCCACCGCAGTGGGAACTGAGGGGAAAGAGGACTAAAGGGCCAGATCGTCAGCGTAAAGAGAGCAGCTGACGGAAGAAGGCAGAGAATACTGCACCAATGAACAGCCGCCTCAACTTGGTGGTGCATTCCCCGACTTCATTTGGGTTGGATCAAAATGGCTGTTAGACTTCCCAAGGGTCCCAGTTACCCTGAGCACTCCCCTACATTTTTTCCAGTAGTTTCTCAAGTCTCTGGGTACATCTTAATTGCCTTGTTTGGTACATAGGAACTGAACTTGCTCACAATTGAAACAGTCAACAAATTCAAAAAGTTTTGTTTGTTGATTTTTTGAAGTGCATAGAAATAAAATTTCAAAGTTATGGGTTGAAGGGGCATCAAAGTAATTTATGTATGTATTTTCAGGAATATTCTGTTAAATATTAGGACCACTATTTACAAATTTTTCATAGCTGAATGCCTATATTTTCTACCTAAAACTCTGGCTGTTGAATTTTAACTGCGAATCCGCCAGATGTAATTTCGCAAATTTGCACTTTTTTGTGTTTAAAAGAAACATTGCTCATAACTACCCTGGTCACACTGAGCAGTTTACCATGTGCTCCCCCTGCCCGCAGCTAGGAATAAATAATAAACTGAAAAACATTTTCTTTGTGCTACATGCTAAAGTACCATAAATAGAAAATGTTTTTGAGAATACAAATTGAGCTTACATCTGCCACCTTCTCCATGATGTAGTTGCTCTGAAGAGATCTTATTGATCGAAACACGCCTGTCGGCATCTGTCAATTCGTCTAATATTAAGGGAAAAATGTTTTCTTATCTTGCTGGAAAATACCTTCATAGGCTTGCTGGTATCACGACTAAACCATTTGGGAGAGGCATGGTCCCTTAAATGCTCTTGCCCATGCCTATGCAGGAAATAAGGCACAGATAAAGACCAAGAAAATTAAATGAAAAAGGCACTTTAGTGTGAAATTGTGCTGTATAAGGGAAAATATTGTTTGTGTTTTGCTTGAAAATAGTTTTGCTGAAGTGCTATCGCGTTGAAGCGCGTAGTTTGCCTTCAGCGATAACCTTTTGAATTCTGCGCGTGCAATTGCAGCAAGCGTGCAATTGCAGCAAGCGTGCAATTGAGACTTGCAGAGATTTGTTATTTAGTTTCCATAAGATTATGTTTTGTTAAGTAAAGATTTGTTAATTTATGTTTTACAGACATATGCCTACTTTTTAGTTTAATAAAGCTTTAATTGCGAGGTTTAGCTCAGTACTGTATAAGGGAAAATATTGTTTGTGTTTTGATTGAAAATAGCTTAATAAGCCTACCTGGGTTACATCTAAAAATTTGTGAAGAAGCATGGCTCCTTCATTGCCCTTGCTTACGCCTATGCAAGATGTAGCCAGGGACTTACTTAGACTCTAGAATGTAATTTTAAAAGGAGCGCACTAAGTAGTGAAACAAGATACCTCTTAATATTTTATGCTTGTTTTGTGAAAATGTTAATTATTTTGGCACTCCCCTCTACTTTGACTTTGGGCCCTTTGCACTAATTTTAAGGAGCAGTAGAAGGATTAGTATGAGGGAAATAGGGATTATGCTTATCCCCCATAGTGGTTTTTAATTCCATTCCCTTTTAAAATGCTGCTGGTTTTAAAACGAAAATTGGCTATGTCAAAATGATAAACTTTACTGTTTGTTCAACTGCTATTTGCATAAAGCCTGGTGCAGCCGGCTGAACCAATATTCTTGACACTGCCGTCACTAAGGGGCCCTACTGGTGACACCGGCACAGTTAGCTAGTTTTTGATAAAACTCAAAACAGCATTTTGCAGAACTTACTGCTCCAATCTACTAACAGCCAGTGGAACCTGCTTTTTTTTTTATCAAACCTGGACTTGCAAGCAAGTCTACTTGCATGTAGATATTGATGATTGAGTGGTTATTGTTGTTGTTAAGCTTTGCCAGTTGGCTATTTGATCACGTAGTTGTGCATTGGTAATCTATATGTTTCCAAATTTTCCTCTTCATAAAATTTCAGATTTGAATGAAGTTTATGTATCTGATTTGTTGCGAATGTGTGATCCCCCATGGCCCTTGTTCTGTTTGCATCATGCACATTACAGTGACAAAGGTAAATGTGTGGCTGATTCCTCAGCCTCTTCACTGAGGTCATATAAAGGATTTCTTGTAAAACCTATAATTGTAAGATGGTGATAAGTTTCAAGTGGCCTGTAAAAGCGCCAACAATTAGTCATAATTTCCTTTTAGGAATTCTAATAATTATTTTACTGAACGGTGCATTGGGTTTGCTAATTAGCTGTTTTGATTGTCTGCATGGTCGAGTCTTGTCAAGTCGTTTCACCTAAAAAGAGATTGATCTTGCAGGCATCTTTAATTGCATTATTTCGCGTTGTGGTTGTTAGTCCCGCTGTTTGTCCTGGTCCAATGACAGGCATACGAGTGCTTTTTTGGCACATTTGACTGCTATTTTGTGGCTTTGCAAATTCGAGTGCCCTTTAGTCCCAGCATAAATTTACTATATTTCATTTATCCAGTTTGTTCAGTATCTCGCTGCAAGCCCACCCTATTTTGGATTTACATAGTGAGGCATTTATTGCTTCTGTGCTCTCCCAAACTGCCTGGAAAGAATTTAATGACCTTGTTTTTACAACTTTGTGCATGCACACTTGATGCTCATGTTGAGGTTGCAAGAATCTCAGCTTTAAATGCTGTAGTACAGTGTTTTTTAACCTTTTTGGTGCTCATACCCCTTAAAATTTTGTGAAATGTTTTTGTACTTCAAACACTACAAAATTACCCGTAAATATACAATCTAACAATGAAATAAAACACAATGTAGCATGTTACCGGTGTATATTTATTAACCATAATATTGTTCACAACAAAACCAATTCTGTCGGAACAAACAAGAAGCTATTTATTTCGTCACAGTAACTCTTTCTTATGACAAAACTCGTTCAGAAATGCAGGTGTTAAAAAAGGCTTCGGAAAATGTTTTCCTATTTCAAATAACATTGAAAATATATTTTTTGCAAATAGTTTAAAATAACTATTATTTTGACCCCTCATCTCGTACACTCTGTTTTGGTGCTTTGTACCCCCAAGGGGTACAGGTACCCCTGGTCAAGAAACCCTGCTGTAGTATATATGCGCAATGACGATGATATGTCTTCATTGTTGAGCCACTTCAAATGCACTTCAATGGCTGTATTATTCATATTGTTTTTAAATACATCTATGTGACAGATGACAAACTGTCAAAGTGATCTAGTCAAAGTACAAGGTAATTTTAAAAGAATGCTCGATTTTAAATAGCTATATCCCTCTAACGACAAGCTGCCTGTGAATGAAACATGTATCAAATGAAAGGGGAGAAAATAGTATTTTCAAAAATCGATATTATTGTGACATCATAAGAATTTATCTTTAACAAACAGAAAATTTTTTTCCAAACTCGTACTTTTGCTTTAGGTCAAGTTTTTGTCTTAAGGCTTTACTCTGTATCTTAGCTTCTTCATGAGGCTCTTAGAGAATTCGTGTCTGTTCTATACAAAGCTTTTCTTCAGCTTGTTCTCATCTATACACTTCACCCTGATGTTTTTTCTTTGTGCTAGCAACGTCAGCATGTTTAAACATTTTTACCAGCTTTTTGTCATCTTTGCCTGTTTCTTTCTTTTTTCGGGGATAATTCTGCCTCCAATGGCGCTCACTTCGCTCATTTCACCCTGCCCTTCTATGAATGGACTCTTCGTCTACTTGCCATTTTTCCTTTTGCACGATTGGCAAAACATGTGATACCAAGGCTTGCTTGGAGTTTCTGGAGAGATTTACAGTTCGCCTGTTATTTATGTTCTTCCAGGAAGGTTCTGATTGTTTGCCCTCCTACTTTCAGGAATTCTCTTTAATGTAAAACTCGGTCTCCCCATGTCATGTTCTTGTTCTAACCTTCCTCTTTTGCTTAAGATGCTGCTCTTGCTCACTTGAACTCTTCCAAACCCCTTTGTTTGATTTGGATTAATAGCTTTGTTTTTTTTAAACCAATGGAGGCTGTGGCATCCGTGTCCAACTGCTCATTCTGTGGCACTGAAATTGCCATTCTTTCGACTGGTTCAATTTGCTCCAGTTATTTCTGCTGAAACCTATGCTTATCTGTAAACGTTCTGTTAATCCCGTTAACAACAAATCTACCAATGCTCCTTTCTATTTCTCTCATACTCTTGCTCTCTTTTTGCTGTGCTTTCCTATCCTTCGTATTTTCTTCTCTCTCCCACTCTATTATGGTACCTGGGCACTTGCACTCGACATTTTACTCCAAACATTTTCCATGGATATTTCCTCCCAAACACTTCTCTTCCAGACATTTTCTTGGGGATATTCTCCCCATTAGGTTTAATCCAGGAAATTGTTGCATTTTGGTAGTATCCTTTGTTTCATTGCCTAACCTTATTGATTGTTGCTACAATGCTGCAATTTAATATTGATTTACGGGAAATGCTCACGATAAAAGTGTCCCAGGGAAACCTTCTGGGGCCAAGTTTCTGGGGAAGGGGAACTGCCCCAGCAGGGAACTGCTTCATTCATTTACTCATCCCTTGCAGCCTTTCTGATGTCTTGTGTTTACTCCGTTCCTTTTTTGAGCTCGATACGTGCTGTCTCTTGTAAATATTTTGACAAAGAAATCTGTTAGAACATTTACTTCCTCGTAATGCCAGCTATGCCCTCTCTCATTTCTATTGAAACAGAGGCAGGTTTCTATGTACAAAATCTGCATTCACCTGTGTTAGGGCACCTGTTATCCTATTTTTGTCTTGCTGTAGACTCTTCGTACTGCACTCTATTATGTGGTTTATGCCATGGGGAGTTACTGTTTGTTTATTTCTTTGTTTGTTTGTTTTAACTGGCGCGATGGTGTAGTGGTGAGAGTGACCGCATTGCAGTCGGTAGACCTGGGGTTCATTCCCCAAGTCGAGTCATACCAAAAGACTTTAAAAAATAGTGTTCACAGCTTCCCTGCTTGGCACTTAGCATACAAAAGGGATAGTGTGGAGAACAAGCCGGCAAGCTTGCTTGTTGTGTCCTTGGGCAAGGCACTTAACGGGATGCCTCCACCTTTATGTGGCAGACAGGTGGCCCACTCATACTTCACCCGATTACAATTGTGAAGTTGCTAACCCAGCATGTCACAAAAGACAACTTTTGGGTACCCGCCAGTGGCAGTCCGCCTTGTTGGTGGTGGGGCTACCAGCCACTCAAGACTGGTTCGAAATGAGCTGCCATCTTTCCCCTAGCCTAATTTCAATTAGGTCAACGGTGACCTTAATTGCCGTCCATGCCATACCTCCATCCCAAGGAAGAGGAGGGGTAACCACAAACAAACAAGCAGGAGTTATCAGCAATTGCGACATAGTCTCTGTAGCTTTTGGTTTTTCCTCTGATCTAGTTAGCTTTAGAAATGTGTAGCTGCAGAGTTAAAACCTGAAATTTTAGTGAAAGAACATTTTGAACAAGTGACAAATATTTTTTTATAGAAACGCGAAGTTTTGTATGATGAACCACTAACTAGAAGCATGGTGGTTCAAGCACTTCTATCATCACAAGCCAAGTGCGAACTCCGTTTTCAGGTTTGCTTTTACTCTTATTTACTTTTAGTCACAGGCAACTCTGTCGTTTGGCTCAGGTCTGCTTTAAAGTTGTCTGTACTCGGGAAGAAGTTACTTGAAGTGTGATTTCTAAGGCTGCAGCAACTTTTATCATATGGGCATGGTACGGACGACCTTTCCAATCACGAAAACTGCTTACTGCTCACTGCTCAGTATATTTGACTCAAAATATCTCCTGCTTAATACAGAGTGTCCCCAAAGTCAGTGTTCACTTTCTTTTTTCTTTTGCATTTTAGGTATCATTTGTAGAGCTTTCGGCCGGTATTAACTCTTTCACTCCTGCGATCATCGATTGATGATCTCGTGTTTTCAGTGTTTTCCTCAAATTTTTTAAAATTGAGTTACAAAATTAGTTTACTAAAAAATCGATTTGTGACTTTATTTTTCATGTGATTTTCATAACATTTTCAAAAGATCACGCTTATTTCCTCACGCATCGGAAGATGTACAATTTGTGCCCTAATTCTGGGATTTTTATACCCAAAAACGGTTAAATAGACCAACAACCCAGTTGCAGACGACAAAATCGGCCAAATTCTCTGCACGTGCCAACTACACCAAAATCAAATTGAGATTACATCTTTACCACAAAACCAAACCCTTTATCATTAACACAGTCTGGAAACTACTCTTTTGGGGCATCATTTGACAAAAGTTCAAGCGATAATAATAAATTTTACGTTTTTAAATTTCCAAATTTTTTAGGGGTCTCAAAACCCCCCCAAACAAATTTGAATGGTAAGTAGATAAAAGTAAATTTAGTGCGTAAAAAGTATCATATGTTGCTAAATACCGGTCTCATTTGAAAGCATAGGAAATTTGCTTTCCAGCAATATATAACTTTAAATAGTTTAGACTAAGTGGTATATGATATTTACTGATCAAAAATCAGTACTGTGCATCATGTCAGTTCAAAACCCCCCAAAATTTTTTGACTTACCTTCACTAAATTATAATGTTTAGAAAAACTACACTCTTTAAAAAGATAAAATAAATTGCAAATGTTTCACCACTAAAGTCGTCATTTCGTATCAAGTTTCCAAGGAGACAAAGACTGAAATACAAGTTTAAAAGCTAGCAGAAGTTTGGCTTCTCTAAATCAAAGTTTGCTGTATCCCCCTTGTTTCTCAAGAAATGGGAAGGGTGTAAACAAGCGGCTGTTTCATTGTCAGTGACAGCATATTCTATTTAAACTTGATATTTTCTGAATCTTGAAGAAATTCCCTGTTCAAAAATACATAATGTTACATGGTTTAGGCTAACCTTTAGCAGATAATAACTGATCATATTTTAGGTACTGAATTTAACTACCAAAATTTGGTACCGGTCAGTACCGGTCAAAAAAATAGGTCATTTGCCTCAGAAAACTGCAAATTGTAGAAAACCTAGGCGCTTAGGTAAGTTTTGATTGATGTACTTTGAAAGCTTATTTCCTTAGCATCATCTTGCGACCATTTCTAAAAAAATTGGTAGAAAATAAAATCTGTAGTGACCTTTGAGGTGAGGGTGCTACTTTAATTTTGAAGACAACTCAGCCCCAGTTGGGGGGGTTCATTTGCATATTCAAAAAAATGTTTTTTTTTTCTATTTGAAATCCTCAAGAAATGTAGATTTCAACGATATATCACACTTAATGTAGAAGTAGACAGCTGAGTAATGATTTACAAACAAACTTGAGGTACATAATTATGATTAATTATGATTGATTATGACAGTTTTTCGCGCTGCCACCTTACGGACATTTTTTTTCGCTTTTCACGCGGGAGCAAAAGAGTTAATTGATAGCGTTTGCATAGAAGTTTTGTTTGCATGTAATTTAAACAGATTTAGCTTTAAAAGTTTACAAGAATTTGACAAGTGATTTGGCATCAATTTTTTCATAGCTTGTTAATTGTCATTACAGCAACGTTGCAAAATTGTAGCTTGGTAAGAAGTTTTTTAGTTCGATCTCAGTCCAGCGCGAAATCTAAAAAGATTTGTGGTTTTCACACTCCTGCAATGCGTTGAACAATTTTCTTAGTTCATAGCAAGTTTCTCAAAACAGGCTCTGTTCTAAGCAAGCCACGGAACGGAAAGCCTGCTACTACCACAACTGATGAAAACACCGAACTTCTGGAGTGAGCTTTTTGCGCACTTTTGATTAGCGGCAGCGTACATCCTAACCCCTTGGCCCGTCTTTCCCTGTTCAGTGTGCGCTGGAAATGTGACCTAGCGAGGTAGGTCAGTGCAATGCTGCACCTGCTCCAAATGGGTTTATTTGAAGTGCTCACTACTCTCCTCTAGATTCAGAACTCTTGGCAGCTTTCATTCCTGGAGCTGTCTTTCCTGCTTCTTCTGGTGATCCCAACCTACCAACACTATGACTTGCTCCTGGGACTTCTCCAGCTTTTATACCTTCACTGTTCAATCTGGCTCCCCCTCTGCTAATGCACCACCCTCTTCTTCACCTCTTATCCGCCTTCTGTCCACTTTGTATCTCCTCTTTCTGCATCCACATCACCGCCTCATGCTCCTTGCTGTTTCTCTACACCTCCTGCTTTCTCTCCCCCTGACTCCCTCAGGTTCTTCAATGGAATGCTGGATGTCTTCGGGCCAAGGGCACTGCACTTCTACACTTTATTTCGTCTCATTCTGTTGACCTTGTTTGTATCCAGGAATCTAACCTTAATTCATCTTTTTCTTTCCAGATCCCTGGATTCTCTGCTTTGAAGAGTTGATTTGTGGTACAGAATTTGAAAATTGCAGAAAGTATAGTATTGATTCTCAAAGCTTTTCGTCTGACACTTTTCAAGAGAATCCGTCAGAAATAGAGTGAAAAGGTGAAGCGAGTCACTTATATAGAGACACAAATGTGTCTCTATATAAGTTTTTGCTCTCTTTCTTTCTGACGGTTTTTGCTCTCTTTCTGACGGATTCTGTTGAAAAGTGTCAGACGAAAAGCTTTGAGAATGAGTACTCTACTTTCTGCAATTCTCTGCTCTGTAATCTGATCGCACTCACTTCCGTTCTAGCATTCCCCCTCCTGATGCCACAATGCTAGCGGCGGCGTCATCATTTTTATCAGGCAGGGCTTGTTCTTCTCGGAACTTTCTATTTGCTTTCTTTGCTTGACCCCTACTCTGAGTATGTAGGAGTCAACATTTCTCTAAACAACTCCTCCTCTCATTCATTAATGTTTATGCTCCCCCTATTCGCTCTTCTTCAACTGAATCCAGAACCGACTCCTTTTCTCCCACCATCCTTCCCTACTTCAGAAATCTCTTCATTCTGGGGAGTTCAATTGCCATCATCCCCTCTGGGACTCAAAAGGTATTAGGAAGTATTCGACTGGAACATCTCGTCTGACCTCCTCCCCTCAATGACCCTGACATACCTACTTATCTCCACTGCTTCTACCCTGACATTTCCTTTGCTTCCTCCTCTCTCGTCCTATCTTGCTCCTGGGAAGTGCTTCAGGACCTGGGTTCTGATCACCTACCAATTCTACTAACCATCCCTCTTTCTCCGTTTTTTCACCCCAATAAACGTCCCCCTTCAACTTAGCTCGCTGGGAGACTTTGCTTTTTACTTTGACACCCACTGTCCTTCCGCAGAGGTATACTCGTCTCTTTCTGTTTCCTCTACTTTTATCTTTATTTCTCTGACACTAAATGCCTGGTAGTCCACTGAAGTGGAAGAAGCGGTTAGTGAAAGATGCAAGGCTTTCGCTGCGGCTCACAAAAGCGATAAATATCATTAAGCTTACATCTCCGCTTTCCGACGTGCTTCATCTGTCATCACCAAGACCAAGGCTGAGACATGGTAGACCACTTGCTCTTCTCTCTCACCCCAATGTAACCCTAAATTTGTGTACTCGCTTCTTTGTTCTGTCACTGGCTCTTCTTTCTCATCTTTCTCTTCTCCTAACTTCCCCAACTGTTCTTCTTCCAGGGAGTCGGCTTTGGTCTTCGCCGCTTACCTGAGATCCCACTTTTCTGTCTCCCAGCAAAACGCCCAGCATAGCAGAGTCAGAGGCTACCTTTCCGAGCTCCGCCAAGTCACGTGCCCTGAGGAGTCTCACTCGTCTTTTTGCTCCCCTTTTTCGCTGCCGAATTTATTACGGCTGCCTCTAACCTATTCTTGTTCACTGCCACTGGCCCAGACAAAGTTGCCTAACCCATGCTAAAGCACCTTCCTTGCTCTGGCATGGATTTTTTTCACATTTTCAATCTTTCCTGGTCTCTGCATTCCTTTTCTTCCATTTGAAAGACATCTTCTATTATTCCCATCCACAAGATGGAAAAGCCTCTCGATTCTCCCTCTTCCTTCTGGCCTATCTTGTCTACTCTTCTTTCTGGAGTGATTCCTTTCTCTCCCCTAACCAGACTGGTTTTCGCCCTGGACGCTCTACACTAGATCAAATTCTGTTCCTTTCTCAGTCCATTTTGGATGGGTTTAACAAACCCAGGCTGGGCTCTTGTACGATTTTCGCTACTATTCATTTCTCGAAAGCTTTCAAGTCTGTCTGGCACCCCGCCCTTTTCCACAAACTCATTTCGGCTGGCCTTCCTCCTTGCTTTGCTCGTTGGACTCAATCTTTCCTTTCTAATAGGGGCGCTTGCGTGGTTTATCAAAATCATAAAAGTCGTTTCTTTTGAGTCCGTCAAGGTGTACCGCAAGCATCTGTTCTTGGCCATTTACTTTTATCATCAATGATTTTCCTGCTTTTCTGCTCTCTTCCATCAGCTGCTCTCCTTATGCTGACGATCTGGCCATTTGGTTTTCCTCCCCCCTCGATCCCCACAGCGGTGGAGGCCACATAAGGAGCCCTGTTTCGATTGGAGCGCTGGTCTGAGTACTGGTGTCTTCCTCTCAATCCAAGCAAATGTGAGGCCTCCTTCTTCTCAGTGGATTTCCACCAAGCTAACCTCCGACCCAATTTCCTTTTATTCAACTCTCGCCTCCGTTTCAATCCCACTCCAACCTTTCTTGGAGTCACCTTCGACCACACTCTTTTTCTAGACATGTATCTTTGCTGAAGGCCAAATTCTTTCCTCGTCTCAAGGCCTTACGCTGTATCTCTGCTTCCTTATGGGCCCCCTTTAAGGAGTCCCTCTGTCTTCTGTGTAAAACTTTTCTTCGGCTCCTTCTCACTTATGCTTCACCTGTAGGGTTTTCTTTCTTGAGCATTATTAATATCACCAAATTGGAACACCTTTACCAAGTGGCTAGTCACACCATCTCCAGCTGCCTCTCGTCCTCCCTTATCCCACTTCTCCCCTCTGAGGCTTCTTTACCTCCGCTACGAGTCACCTTCACTCATTTCGCTCTGTCATCTTATGAGTGAGCTCTTCATCTACCATCCTCTTGTCCCATTTCAGGTTTGGCCAGACTTGGAATGAAACCAAGACTGCAAATCGTCCTGGAGAGCTTTTTCGTCCACTCATCTGCTCATTATTCATTTTACTTCTTCTAGGGAAGCTCCCTTTGCTTGCTCTCCCTCTCCTTCATGAAACCTGTTTTTCTTCACTGTGGAGTCCACCCTTTCCTACCCACACTCCCGCTCCGATCTCCCCTCCCTCGCCAAGGTGCAACTCTTGCTCACCTTGACTTTTTCCTCCCCTACGATCTGGTAATTTTGACAGACGGCTCTGTTTCTTTTCCCTTTGGCAAAGGCGGCCCTGGCGTACTTGCCAGCTGCTTTCTCTGTGGCACTGAGGCCACCCTTTCCTTTTCGACAAGCCCAGTATATTCAAGTTTTTCCGCTGAAGTCTGCACCATTCTGCACACTCTTTGCTAGCCTCGGCAACACCAACAAATCTGCCACTTCTTCTATCTGCCTCTCGCTATGGCAGATCTGGCAGGAACTGTCTTCTCTTTCCTATTTTACTATCAGGCTACAATAGGTCCCCGCACACTCATTTTTCCCGGGGAATGACGCGGCAGATAGCTGGCCAGACAGGGAGCGCTACTTGCGCCCTCTGCAATCCCTTGTAGTCTCTCTCCTCTTATCTCTCGTACTCACTCTTGTCTCGGACTGGAGGCGTATTGTCTCATCTAAATTCTTCGACACATAGGTTCCCTCGACTTCCACCAAGTAACTTGTGTTCTCTCTCGTTTTCGCTGCAACCAACACAGCTTCCTGTTAAACTCTTATCTCTCTGGATTGGCAGAATCGAGAATCCTTCATGCAGCGCCTGCGGACACTCGTCCCAGGACACTTCTTATCTCATTCTGCACTGTCCAGCTGGTGGTTGTATGCTATGTATAGCACTAGTGTGATTGGACCATTTTTCTTCTGCGATGAAGTCGGTAAGATCACCACCATTACATGAGCAAATTACCTATAGATGCTACAACAGTTTGCTGGGCTCACGTCGGGCGAGAAATGACCGTTTGAATATTTTTTTTAAAACAAGATAGAGCCCCTCTCCACTTTGCCAGAGGCGTAAAGATTTTCTGAGGACCAACTTTCCAAATCGATGGGTTGGTCAAAGGGGTTCTCTCGAATGGGCACCGCTGTCGTCGGGTCTCACACATTGCTACTTTTTTCTGTTGAGGTCCTATCAAAAGCAAGGTGCATGCCACTTAGCCTCTTTTAGAAGAATGAATTCGCACAGGCTGCAGCGAAGTCGGAGAAGAGATGTTGCAAAACATAGGTGAGGCCTGCTTTAGAAGGTGGTTAAAAGTTGTCGAAAGTGAAAGTGCTCATGTGAAGGTGTATAACTAGCTTGCAAGACCTCAGAAATTAATTGGAAACCTTCTTTCGTAATATTAAACATTTGGATGAACTCGGTCTATTGCGTAATTTTTAGGACTTAAATAAAAGTGTATACTGACATTTGGGACGCACTATTATTTCAGCTGTCGATTATCAGAAACTATATCTGTGCTGGAAGCTTTAGCAGTCGAGAATCTTCTTGAGCGTTGCTCCATGTGCGGTAGTAACCGCAATAAGGTGTACGCGATGAAGTTCTCTGGTTATATCTAAATTTAATATTTTATTCACCTATGGTTCATAGTAATCTTGTTTTTGCACCTTTTCTGTAATGTTTTTAAATTTGACAGCATTTTTTTGGAAATTGTGGCATAGCAACTTTTCAATGTTACATTTGGTTATAAACTTGCTGGTAACCTCCTCTGGCATATATTTCATTCATTTTCATTTGCCTTTAAGGTCTGGGCATTATGCCGAATTCGTGTGCAGTCACGCCTGCACTGATCTCTATTTTGAGCATCTTTAAATTTCTTTACTTCACATTATCCTTCACCGTCTCCTACAACGTGTTCTTTGATTGTGCTCTTTTCACATTTCCTACAGCTATCCTTTCTCACACTCTTTTAGTCAGATACTCGATATTCATTTGCTCGAGTTGCCCCACCATTTCAAATAGTGCTCTCTAACATGTTCTTCAATATTCTCAACGCCTGTCCAATCTGTTTACACGCTATTGGTAATTTTGTCCAGAAGTGTCCTGGCACACATCACTGGAATCATCTTCATTTCTGTGGTCTATATTCGCCTGGTATCTCCTGACTTCATCGCCCAACATTCAGCTCATTGCAAATCACGCTTCTCTCACATGCCTTGTACAATCTACCTTTCAGTTTGCGTGAGATCAATCTAACGCAAACTTACATGTTTTTGCATCAAACATTAACTGGCAAATAAGACTCTTCACAACGTGGCTTGCTTTATTGACCAGCAATTCTTTTTTAGGGAATTGATTTTACTGGTGCAGATCTATCTCGACTTGATTTACGTTACGTCAACTTTAAACTGGCAGTACTCCGTAACTGTAACCTCAGTCAAGCAAACCTCTACTGCGCATCGTTGGAACGAGCTGATATGAGTGGGGCGGTGTTGGATGTGAGTGTCATGTAAACGAGCTGTACATGTGAAGCGCAGCCGCTGTAGATGAGTAACACAGATTTTCATTGTCCTATCACAAAGATTAAATCAAGTAAACAAGCGTCATCACAAAAGTTTTCTTGTAATTTTTTTGTTATATTTTGCGGCAACTCCGGTACCTTCAACACAATTTTGCATACGTGTTTTGCTTTGTTTTACATACTCATATTAACACAAAAATTGTGGGTGTTCCAGGGAGCGAACTTGCAAGGAGCGAGAATGATTTGCTGTAATGCTGAAAAGTGTTCGATGAGAGGGTGTAACTTCGACGATCCGTCCGGAATTAAAACTAATATGGAAGGTAAACAAGCAGTTGGAATTAATTATTCTATTGACTCATAAAATAATTTAAGGTGGCATTCTAAGTTTAGTTGTCACCTTGTTTGGTTGATGTTACGTTTAGTATTCATGATTAACCTCCAAGCAGCACTGAAATCACGAGATAGTAGAACGTTACGTGGAGTTGGTAATATTGCATGGTGATGTTAGCATGCAACCCTGAAACGAACCTTTAATTGTATTCTCTACTCACTTCTCATTATTAAGAGACTGGGTTGGAAAAACCTCGTAAAATTTCCTATCATGGTGCAGCTGACTCGCAACATGTGTGTGCACGTAGAATTACGCTTTTGAAGCAGACAGATGGTCATCCCATATCGTATATTGCGATGTGCATATAACTAGCTGCATTCATAGTTTTTATGAGACATGCTTGTGCAGGTGCGATCATGAAAGAAGTAAATTTCGAAGGGAGCCTGATGGCCGGTGTTAATCTGAGAGTTGCTACCTTGAAAAAATCTAATTTACGAAACTGTGATCTTCGTGGAGCGATTTTAGCAGGAACAGATCTTGAAGTGAGTGATTTGATACAACAGCGTGAGTTATCGGTTGAATCAGATGAAAACTTTAAATTGACAATAGCGCAAGCTTTTGTGAATACACTTGCGTTGGCAAATGATAAATGATGATTTTCTTGATGTTCAATTTCATTTGCGTGACGAAGTGAGCATTTGTTCACGAAAGCTTGTATTGATAAGAATAAATGAATGCAAATATCACGTTTTTGTCTTGCATGTATATTAATTGGACCCGGATATACAGTCTTTACTTTTGAATCAATTAGTGACGTTTCCATATGTGCTCTATTCTTCTTTGGTTCAGTGTTTCTGAACGTGGAGGATAGTTTTAGTGAAGCCTGAAACATTGTGGTCGAACGTATTTTGGGGGGGCATGCACGCTGATTAAATGCTCGCTACGCCCACTGTGCCAAGTTAGAAGCGTAGAGCCCAGGAGACTGGGATCTAGATTAGGAGTGCTGGAAGATTATAATTGTAATTGTTTTCTGTTATGAAATTCATGAGATTAAAGTTATGTTTTCATAAAATATTTGATTATTGAATATTGTCACAGTGTTTTTAGCTACGATTACAAACTATGTTATTCCGGGATCAGGAAAAGTATAGATGTAAGGTAATGAATTGAAAGCGAAAGTAGGGGCTTTAACGTTGAATATTACTTCAAAATTTCCAATGAAGCATGCGATATTTAACTCACAACATGCAGATGCAGTCTGGAGCTTGACTCGTGTGGGTGGCTGGCTGCTACGCTTTTGGCGTCTCCAGGGTGGAGACCCGGTACAAGGCTCATGATCTCTGCAATTATTCAGCTATTTTTGTGCAAAGTAGCTAAATCTTTTCCCGCGTTCGGCGCTATTATGTTAATCGCAATATCTTTGTACGTTGCAGTCAAAGGCAAAGCCATTTTAAACAACTTCAGATGCGAAATTTAAACCATTTTACGCGATCTTTTTCTTTTTAAATAAACAAAACTCTGGCAAAGTTGTTCTTTCTCCCCTGGTGCTTTTTTCGCTGTTGACGTTGTCATAACTCCTAGCCATGAGCAACGTGCGTAATGCGTTCTTGTCGCAGGTATTAGTGTAAATTCTAAATAGGGAACAGGCAAGGTGACTTGCCCCCCAACAGATATAATTTTAAATCACAAACTTTTTATAATGTAGTGTTTGTTGCTTTCACACCCGAAGTCTCACTTTTTAGCCAGGAAGCTTGAATTGTGAAAGTAAGATTTTTTTGTTAAACTTCGTTCTACCAAGAATCACGTGAAACATATCGATGTCAATGTTTTTTCTTGTTCCTTAAAAGTAGACCTCCCAGCATTTTACATTGATCTACATCCCTGCGACAGGTCCTTAAAATATAAACGGTCTCTACTCTATCTTAACTAACGACTTGTCTACAGAAAAAAATTGGACATCCAGTTTTGGTGATCATTTGGATGTATAACTTTGTTATGTTGTTGCTGTTACCCAGGCCCTTCTGAGGGATGGGAGCATGGCGGAAGACCGTGGAGCCCCAGAAACCGGGCAACTCCCCAGGGCCAGGACCTGAGGTCGTAAAGAGACAGAGAGTCGTCAAAGTGCGAGCGGCGAAATGAGTCCGTAGCAAGGCAATATAAAATGAGAGGTGTACGCAGGCGCTGCATGAAGGATTCTCGATTTTGCCTATTCTAGTGAAACAAGAGTTTAACAGAAGGCTGTGTCTGTTGCAGCGAAGACGTGAGAGGACACAGCGAGCGTGACCAGGGAACACAATTTCTTCAGTGGAATTCAGATGAGACAGTACGCCTCCAGTCCGACAAAAGACGAGAGTGAATACGAGAGGTAAGAAAAGAGAAGCTACAAGGGATTGCAGGGGGCACGAGTAGAAGAAAAATGGCAGACTTGTTGGTGCTACCAAGGCCAGCGGAGAGCTTGCAGAATGGCGCAGGCTTTAGCCAAAAAACTTGAACATACTAGGCTTGTTGAAAAGGAAAGGATGGTCTTAGTGCCACAAAGTGCACAGTTAGCAAGGACGCCAGAGGCGCTTTTGCCAAAGAAAAAAGGAACAGAGCCATCTGTCCAGATCGTAAGGCGGGAGAGAGTAAAGATGAGTGAGAGCTGCACCTTGGCGAGAGAGAGGGGGGGTCAAAGCAAGAGTGTGGGGAGAAAATAGTGGATTTCACAGTGAATAAAAACAGGTTCCATGGAGGAGAGGGAGGGCAAGCAAAGAGAACCTCCCTTGGAGAACTAGGAGGAAGCATGAGCAGGTGAGTGGACGAAAAAGCTCTCCAAGAGGATTTGCAGAGTCTTGGTTCTATTGATCTCCATGTCTGGCCAAACCTGAAATGGGACAGGAGATTGGGAGACGAAGGGCCCACTCGTAAGATGACAGAGCGAAATGAGTCAGGATGACTCTTTGGGGAGGTAGAGACACCTCAGAAAGAAGAAGAGAGATAGGGGAAAGCAAGAATCAGCCGGAGGATGGTGCGACTAGCCACTTGGTAAAGGCGTTCCAATTTGGTAAAGTTAGTTATGCTAAGAAAAGGAAACCATCCGGGTAAAGTATAAGTGAGAAGGGGCCCTAAGAAAAGCTTTACAGAGAAGAGAGAGAGACTCCTTAGAGGAGACAAGGAAATAACTTGGCCTTCAGTGAAGATACATGTTTAAGCAAAGAAAGAGTGGGGTCGAAGGTGATCCCAAGGAAAGTTGTAGTGGGATTGAAGCGGAGGCGGGAGTTGAATAAAAGGAGTTGGGTCTGGAGGTTAGCTTGGTGAAGATCCATGAAAAGAAAGAAGTTTCACGTTTGCTCAGATTGAGAGGAAGACACCAGTACTCAGACCAGCGCTCCAGTCGAATCAGAGCTCCTTGTGTAGCTTCCACTGCAGCAGGCATCAATTTGAAAGAGGACCAAATGGCCAGGTTGTCAGTATAAAGAGAGTAGCTGATGGAAGAAGGCAGAGAAGCAGGGAGATTATTGATAGAAAGAGAGAAAAGTACAAGGCCAAGAACAGATCCTTGCGGAACACCTCAACGGACCCGAAAGGAACGACTTTTATGATTTTGAAAAACCACACAAGTGAAGCAAGGAGAGAGGCCAGCCGAAATAGTTTGTGAAAAAGGGCGGGATGCCAGTCAGACTCTAAAGCCTTTGAGAAGTTGATAGTTGCAAGAATCGACTGAGAGCCCGACCTGGGTTTGTTAAACCCATCCGAAATGGACTGGGAAAGAAAATGACTTTGATCAAGATCAAACTCTAGGGCAGAAACCGGCTGGCTAGGAGAGAGAATGGAGTTAGATTTCAGGAAGAAGAGTAGACGAGGTAGAATGATGCGTTCAAAAAGCTTTTTGAGATGCAGGAGTTAAGAGAGATAGGCCGGAAGGAAGCAGGAGAGTCGAGAGTCTTTTTTATCTTATGGATGGAAATAATAGAAGATGTCTTCCCGATGGAAGAAAAGGAATGCAAAGACCAGGAAATATTGAAAAGGTGTTGGAAAAAATCCATGCCAGAGCAAGGAAAGTGCTTTAGCATGTGATAGGCAACTTTGTCTGGGCCAGTGGCAGTGGACGAGGAGAGGTTTGTGGCTGTTGCGAGAAATTCAGCAGTGGAGAAGGTGGGAGGCAAAAAGAGGGATAAGACTTTTCAGGGCTTGTGGCTCGGCAGAGCTCGAAAAGGTAGCCTCTGACTCTGCTACATAAGGTCTTTGGTTGGGAAACAGAAAAGTGGGATCTCAGGTAGTCGGCAAAGACCGAAGCTGACTACCTGGGAGAAGAACAGTTGGGGAAGTTAGGAAAGGAAGAAGAGCCAGCGACAGAACGAAGGATAGAATACACGAATATGTTGTCTCCCATGCCTCAGCTATGTTTTTGGCAATGACAGACAAGGCATGCCAGTGAGCAGAGATGTAAGCCTGTGATTGCCATCACTTCTATGAGCAGTAGCGAAAGCCTTGCATGCCTTTCACTAACCGCTTCTTCCACTTCAGGAGACCACCAGCTTGAGGTTGGTGTTTGACGCGGCCAAAAGGAATGGGAAATTTGGCTGCATTCAGTGCCAGAGATATAAAGAGAGCAGCATCAGAGCAAGGACAAAGATATGAGTATCCCTCTGCAGAAGGACAGTGAGGGTCAAGTAAAAAGCAAAGTCATCCCAACGAGCTTTCTGGAAGTTTAAGGAAAGGGGACATTCATGGGGGGAGAAGCACAGAGAAAGAAGTACACTAGGTAGAATTGGTAAGTAATCAAGCCCAAGTAATGAAGCACCTCCCAGGAGCAAGAGAGGAGGGAGCAAAGAAGATATCAGGAGAGGAGCTATTGAGAAGAGTTGGCGTGTCAGGGCCATTGAGAGGAAGGAGGTCAAAGCAGCCATTCAAATGCTTTCCACGGGGGTCAGAAGTACATTTTGCGTCCCAGAGGGAGTAATGGCAGTCGAAGTCCCACAGAATGAAGAGATTTCTGGAAGGAGAAAATGAGTTGGTTCTGCTATGGTTCGGAGAAGAGTGAATAGAGAGATTATAGACATTAAGGAAAGAGAGCAAGGATGAGATGTTGACCGCTACGTAATTGGAGTAGGGGTCAAGTCACTCAAGTGAAGAGAGAAAGGAGATAGAAAGTTCAGAAAAGGATAAGCCCTGCTTAACAAAGATGATGACACCGCCACTAGCGTGCTAGTCCTCCAGGAGAAAGAATGCCAGGCTGGGAGTGATTGCAATCAGATCGCAGAGCAGAGAATACCGATATCCGGAAAGAAAAAGATGAGTTAAGGCTGGATTCCTGGATGCAAATAAGATTCACAGGATGAAATCAGATAAAGTGTAGAAGTTCAGTGCTCCTGGCTTGAAGACCTTTGACATTCCATTGAAGAGCCCTGAACAAGTCAAGGGGGGAGAGGAAGCAAGAGGTATAGGAAAACAGCCAGAAGCATGTGGGAATGGAGGGGGTGCAGAAGGAGAAGATACAAAATGGGTGGTAGGAGGTTTGAAGATGAGGGTGGGGTGGGAGCGCTGCATTGGCAGAGGGGGCCAGATGGGAAGCTTGCACAGTGGAGTTGTGCAAGCTGGAAAAGTCCGAGGTGGAAGACACACTGTTGGTAGTTGTGGGACCTCCAGAAGAAGCAGAGACGCAGCTGGGAGGACAGCTCCAGGAGTGAAAGCTGCCTAGAGTTTTGAATCCAGAAAAGAAGAGAAATGAGCTCTTTAAATGGACCCATTTGGAACAGATGCAGCATTGCACCAACCTGCCCCACCAGACCACATGTTAGCGCACACAGAACAGGGAAAGATGGGGCCAGGGTTAGGATGAACGTTGCCGCTGATCAACGAAGAAGGAGAAAAAGAAGACGGGCAAGAAAGAGGCAGGGGAAGAGGGAAAACAGTCGACCGATTTTAAAGAGGCTGCATGCTGCTCTTCTGCGGTCGTTCAAAGGGCAGCACGGCGAAAAAATAGTTTGTATAAGGGGAGTGTCTGCGGTAAGTCAACAGGCAGTTTGACCCAATTCAAACGGGGTCGGGGACCGCACTACCACGTTGAGGCGGCTGTTGATTGGGGCAGATAACTTTGTTTTCGCAAAGTAGGGCATGGTCAAAACAAAATTAGAAACATTGCCCCAGATAAATGGTGTAACTTTATAACCGAGAGCATTTTTATTTTACGATACCAAAAAATTTATACCCTGCTCCTGTAAGACTCAACTTTTCTTTAGCGGCAAAGCCGACCAAATTTTTTTAACTTTATATTTATAACACGCGTTGACATGACTCATCAAATTAGTCAAATTTATTTAAAAGATTAAGAAAATCGATTTTGGCTTTTAATAGGCCATCTTCAGTTTGTTCTAAAAACACACCAATTCAAAGTGTATAAATAATGCCAATAAGCTTAAATAAAACTAGCATAGTCAAAAATACTTAAAGTCTGTCTATTTTAATAAAAAAATTACTATGATATCATAGAAAGAAATTGGTTTCTGGGAAATCATTGACTTGTTACGATAAATCGGATGCAAATTAGTTCCAGAGAGATAAAGATAAGCTTTAGCCGACAGAAAAGAAAAAAGAGGTTGCCTAATGGGACAAACGTGGAAAACACAAAGATATTAAAAGTACAGGGTGGGCCAGAATTAGGGAGCAATATCAAAAATGTAAGCTTAAGTATTTATTTATTCAGTTTACTTGGTATTTTATTCAGTTTACTGAAGACATTTTCACAATAATGTATTAATTAATAAATGATATTTTTATTTATAAATACTCTAATTTTGGCAGAGAGGTAACGCATTTTAAAATCCACACTGTTGATATAGCAAGTAGTAGTGATTCAGTTTCCATCCGGTGTTGTCCCTTTAGCAGAGATGGCCGGATTTACCCCATGGATGGAGATTTATTGGAGCGAAATTTTTCTACAGGGAGCATGCCCTTGCTTACCCCCAACCTCAGTTTTCTGACATGAGTGGTCCAACCAAGCAATTAAGCTGGCAACCCCACCATTAACAGTCAGACTGCAATTGGTAGGTGCCCAATAGTCGCCTCTTACGACATGCTGGGTAAACAGCTTCACTATGCTTTAACCGGTGAAGCACGGTAAATTATTCAGTTTACTTATGCCAAGTAACTTTAATAAATTAAAATCATTTTAATTCGTATAACATCTTAAATTCGAACGTTTTCGACTTTCATAAAGCCCTTTTCAAGAATTAAATCTGTAAATGTGACGTAATAAATTAAAATAATCAACGATAATTTCAAATAATACACATTATGAAGATATAGTACTTCTAATGGCTGTAAAAACGTAGCCAACTTTAAAATAAATAACAGCTGGGAGAGATTGGATGCAAAAACTTTTAAGCTCATCAAAACCAGGATCAAAGTCTTCCAGAAATGGCAAGATTCCCAAAATTATGCGAAAATCCAATATGGAATGTCATGTTACGATTACGTGCAGTAAGTAAAGTTGTTGTAAAATTCTGCTAATATATGTTTAGCAAAAAAGAAGCTCCACTTGCATAGCATTGTTTATTAAGGCTAGGGCTATGCCGTTTTATAAGGAAAGCTTCATGAATTTTTGCTTCATAATCTGAGTTACATTTTTTCAATATAGTGAAAGAATTAATATTATATTGTAGATTAGAGCAGGTGGGGCATGACAAAATGTGGTCCTTAATTGCGCTTTTTCTTGAATCTGCTAAATTCAGATGCTCCTTCACTCTGGTGATCAAATGTCGGGAAGACATACCAATGTATGTCAAGTTCGTATCACACGAACAAGTAAATTTATAAACGACATTTGAGCATAGAGGCAAAGGCGTCTCTGATTTCAATTGAAAATACTGTCCTACTTTATTTGTGCGATAGAGAGGAAGCAGCTTTACATCAAAATGTTTTGAACATAATCGAGAGAGAGCTTTCACAAAACGGATTGACGCTTCACCAACATACGGAACAAAAATAGGACATAATTCCACGTTATTTACTACACTTAATTCATCAACAGGTACATCGTTAAGTTTGGCTTTAAATTTGTTGTAAATTTTATCAAAAAACCAAGTCGGATAGTTATTATCATAAAATAAGCGCTTCAACTTTCCAATCTCGACTTCAAATAAATGCTGGCTGGAACAAATAGATTTAGCTCGATTAAGTAAGCACAGTACAAGGCTCGACTTCCAAACATTTGGACATATTGCATTAAAGTTCAATAAAATGCCAGTATTAGTCTCTTTTCGCCACACACTTAAATCTAATTCATTTTCTCAAAGTTGAACATGAACATCCAGAAACGGGAGTGCTTGCATTGATTTTTCCATGGTAAACTGCATGTTTGAATGCTGTTTATTTAACAGATTCAAAAATTTTTTGATTTTTGAATTTTTTTTGTTTAAATGCAAAAAATTTTTTTTGTTTAAATGCTGTTTATTTAACAAGATTCAAAAATTTAAACAGATTGACGGAGTAGCAATGGGGTCACCTCTTGGACCGACATTAGCAAACTTTTTCTTAGCAAATTTAGAAAATAAGCTTCTCAATGAAACAAATGGCTTTTACCCTAAATTATATTTACGATATGTGGATGATGTTTTTGCAATTTTCGATGACAATCTATCGATAAAAAATTTTTGAATCTGTTAAATAAACAGCATTCAAACATGCAGTTTACCATGGAAAAATCAATGCAGGCACTCCCGTTTCTGGATGTTCATGTTCAACTTTGAGAAAATGAATTAGATTTAAGTGTGTGGCGAAAAGAGACTAATACTGGCATTTTATTGAACTTTAATGCAATATGTCCAAATGTTTGGAAGTCGAGCCTTGTACTGTGCTTACTTAATCGAGCTAAATCTATTTGTTCCAGCCAGCATTTATTTGAAGTCGAGATTGGAAAGTTGAAGCGCTTATTTTATGATAATAACTATCCGACTTGGTTTTTTGATAAAATTTACAACAAATTTAAAGCCAAACTTAACGATGTACCTGTTGATGAATTAAGTGTAGTAAATAACGTGGAATTATGTCCTATTTTTGTTCCGTATGTTGGTGAAGCGTCAATCCGTTTTGTGAAAGCTCTCTCTCGATTATGTTCAAAACATTTTGATGTAAAGCTGCTTCCTCTCTATCGCACAAATAAAGTAGGACAGTATTTTCAATTGAAATCAGAGACGCCTTTGCCTCTATGCTCAAATGTCGTTTATAAATTTACTTGTTCGTGTGATACGAACTTGACATACATTGGTATGTCTTCCCGACATTTGATCACCAGAGTGAAGGAGCATCTGAATTTAGCAGATTCAAGAAAAAGCGCAATTAAGGACCACATTTTGTCATGCCCCACCTGCTCTAATCTACAATATAATATTAATTCTTTCACTATATTGAAAAAATGTAACTCAGATTATGAAGCAAAAATTCATGAAGCTTTCCTTATAAAACGGCATAGCCCTAGCCTTAATAAACAATGCTATGCAAGTGGAGCTTCTTTTTTGCTAAACATATATTAGCAGAATTTTACAACAACTTTACTTACTGCACGTAATCGTAACATGACATTCCATATTGGATTTTCGCATAATTTTGGGAATCTTGCCATTTCTGGAAGACTTTGATCCTGGTTTTGATGAGCTTAAAAGTTTTTGCATCCAATCTCTCCCAGCTGTTATTTATTTTAAAGTTGGCTACGTTTTTACAGCCATTAGAAGTACTATATCTTCATAATGTGTATTATTTGAAATTATCGTTGATTATTTTAATTTATTACGTCACATTTACAGATTTAATTCTTGAAAAGGGCTTTATGAAAGTCGAAAACGTTCGAATTTAAGATGTTATACGAATTAAAATGATTTTAATTTATTAAAGTTACTTGCTATATCAACAGTGTGGATTTTAAAATACTCTAATTATCCATCATTTACTTCGATGAACTCATTTTGTGACAAAGCTCTGGAATAATTGCATGAAAAGGTTGGTTATTCTTTCTTTCACTTCTTCCAATGAACGTTATGCGGAAGTCGTACGCTGCTGACTAGTTACAAAGGAGTATGCGCTATTTTTTATTACATGAAGGATGACACATTCACAGATATAAACAAGCTAAATTTAATAAAAACAAACAGATATAATCTGTGTGTAACTGCGCCTTAACTTCTGGCCCACCATGTATAGGTCAGTGCAAAGATAGTAGAGTACAAATAGAAAATAAAATAGGCTAACTGTTTAAAAAAGAATTAAGCAGAATGCATTAAGTGGAAGTACAAGAAATGGTAGATCAGTGGGTCGAGATCACTTAGTTTTGGATAAAATGGTATCTTTTATTTCGATTTGTGCTTCTAGTCTAAAGATCCATTTGCTTTCTAAAATATTCAGTTGATATGCCATAAGTTGTTGCAAAAATATTACCTGGTAGCAATCCCAAACTTTTTTATTGGATTCCAAATGGTTAGGATGTTGTTTGAGAAGGTGTACGTAGAGCGCTGCTTTATCGTTGTCACGAGAACAGGTGTTCCAAATGTGATGATGTCCATTCCAACCAACTGAAAAATGATTTTTTGACTGTCCGACGTAGTGATTTGAGCGAATATTGCATTGTGCGGCATAAATTCTGAAATTAGTGCAGTTGAGTTCTTTGATAGAGAAAACCTTACCAGTTTTACTAGTAGCAGAATTACCATGTTTTTATGTGGTGATTCAGTTTATATCCGGTGTTGTCCCTTTAACAGAGATGGCCAGATTTACCCCATTCCTTCTTCAATTGCTGGCACTCGGTCCCTCCACTTGCCTCGTCTCGGGGCATCCTCCTTCTTCAAACCAATCTTCTCTGTCTCCTCTTCCACTTGCTTCTTCCTGGTCTTCGGTCGTCCTCGCTTTCTCTTGCCACTCACTTCAAGATTCAGAGCAACCCTCAAAACACTATCGTCATCCCTTCTCAGCACATGTCCATACCATCTAACTCCATTCGCTGTTGCTAACCGGTCTATAGTTTCCTTCCACCCCAACATATCCATCTGTTCTTCAGTCGTCTTCCTGTCTACCATTTTCTGACCGCACATGGCTCTCACCATAGCTCTCTCCGTTCTCCTCAAAATTGCTTTTTCATTTTCTTTTAGACACCATGTCTCACCTCCATACAGTATTGCTGATCTTACACAACCACGATAGACTTTACCTTTTATCTTCAGAGGAAACCTATTTCCAAGCAACAATTCTCCACATTCCCTGAATCTTAACCAACTGATTCTTACTCTTGCTGTAACTGCCGCTTCACAACCACCACTAGCATTTAGTCTGTCTCCCAAATAAAATCCATTCACTGTCTCCACTTCATACGCAACTTCTCGATCGAATCCATCGTTCCTTCCATCATTTCTTTACATTTCGAGCAAACAAAATGCATTGCCAACCTAGCGGTAACTCTCTTTATTTTTGCACATTTGCCATGAACCGAGCTTCCACATTTTGTGCACAACACTGAATTGGCCATGACTCTCCCCGCAAACTCCACATGGATCTATCTTGCTTTTGTATAGTTCGCCTTCTGACCCGCTTACCATCAATTTTGTTTTTCTGGTGTTGACCTTTAACTCTTTTGCTCCCGCGTGAAAAGCGAAAAAAATGCCCGTAAGGTGGCAGCGCGAAAAACTGTCATAATCAATCATAATTAATCATAATTATGTACCTCAAGTTTGTTTGTAAATCATTACTCAGCTGTCTACTTCTACATTAAGTGTGATATGTCGTTGAAATCTACATTTCTTGAGGATTTCAAATAGAAAAAAAAAACATTTTTTTGAATATGCAAATTTTATGCAAATGAACCCCCCCAACTGGGGCTGAGTTGTCTTCAAAATTAAAGTAGTACCCTCACCTCAAAGATCACTACAGATTTAATTTTCTACCAATTTTTTTAGAAATGGTCGCAAAATGATGCTAAGGAAATAAGCTTTCAAGGTACATCAATCAAAACTTACCTAAGCGCCTAGGTTTTCTACAATTTGCAATTTTCTGAGGCAAATGACCTTTTTTTTTATCGGTACCGACCGGTACCAAATTTTGGTAGTTAGATTCAGTACCTAAAATATGATCAGTTATTATCTGCTAAAGGTTAGCCTAAACCATGTAACATTATGTATTTTTGAACAGGGAATTTCTTCAAGTTTCAGAAAATATCAAGTTTAAATAGAATATGCTGTCACTGACAATGAAACAGCAGCTTGTTTACACCCTTCCCATTTCTTGAGAAACAAGGGGGATACAGCAAACTTTGATTTAGAGAAGCCAAACTTCTGCTAGCTTTTAAACTTGTATTTCAGTCTTTGTCTCCTTGGAAACTTGATACAAAATGACGACTTTAGTGGTGAAATATTTGCAATTTATTTTATCTTTTTAAAGAGTGTAGTTTTTCTAAACATTATAATTTAGTGAAGGTAAGTCAAAAAATTTTGGGGGGTTTTGAACTGACATGATGCACAGTACTGATTTTTGATCAGTAAATATCATATACCACTTAGTCTAAACTATTTAAAGTTATATATTGCTGGAAAGCAAATTTCCTATGCTTTCAAATGAGACCGGTGTTAAGCAACATATGATACTTTTTACGCACTAAATTTACTTTTATCTACTTACCATTCAAATTTGTTTGGGGGGGTTTTGAGACCCCTAAAAAATTTGGAAATTTAAAAACGTAAAATTTATTATTATCGCTTGAACTTTTGTCAAATGATGCTCCAAAAGAGTAGTTTCCAGACTGTGTTAATGATAAAGGGTTTGGTTTTGTGGTAAAGATGTAATCTCAATTTGATTTTGGTGTAGTTGGCACGTGCAGAGAATTTGGCCGATTTTGTCGTCTGCAACTGGGTTGTTAGTCTATTTAACCGTTTTTGGGTATAAAAATCCCAGAATTAGGGCACAAATTGTACATCTTCCGATGCGTGAGGAAATAAGCGTGATCTTTTGAAAATGTTATGAAAATCGGATGAAAAATATAGTCACAAATCGATTTTTTAGTAAACTAATTTTGTAACTCAATTTTTAAAAATTTGAGGAAAACACTGAAAACACGAGATCATCAATCGATGATCGCAGGAGTGAAAGAGTTAAACCGTTACTTTCCAGTGCATCCTTCCAATTCCAAAGCCTTTCCTTCAAGTCTTCCATGTCTTCGCTCATGATAACAAGGTCATCTTCATATAGCAATTCATTAGCCACACCCCTTCTTGCATTTTCTATAATTACGTCCACCACTATTGCAAACAATAGTGGTGACAGTACAGATCCTTGATGTACACCAACTTTACTTCGAATTCTTCTGAATATGCAGATCCCACCCTCACTCTTGTCTTTGCACCATCATACAGGCTCATAACTGCCGTAACTATTACTTCTGATAGACCCTTATTTTTCATGGCCCACTCCATCACTTTTCTTGGCACTCTATCAAAAGCTTTTTTATGTCAACAAAACACATATACAACTTCTTGTCCTTCTTTTGACATTCCTCCTGCATTCTTCTCACAATGAATATCGCATCCACTGTTCCTTTTCCTGGCATAAATCCTAACTGCATTTCATTCAAATTTCCAAAATGCCTTCCAAAATTACCACACGACTCACATTTACTGCAAGATCCATCCTGTTTTGAATTGGTGTGAGCTAAACAAATTTAGAGCAATCGATTTATAACAAGTGAGTAATGAACGGAGTATTGAAGGCTTTTTAATAAGAGCCATTGATGGCGGGTTGAGTTGTTTTTCTTTGGGTGTCAGAGAAATGCAGTTTGTGAATTTTGTAACCCAAACTACTTTTTTTTGATTCCCGCTTGTTGGTAATTTTGGATTTGAATCTGTCGGTCCAAGTTTTGGCAATGCATAGAATTTCACCCACCGTTTTCATATTGAAGTTGGATTTGTGACATTTGTTTCGCAGTTGTTGCCAATTACAATACCGGTAGTTTGTACTCTATATTAAGAGTACAAACTACGGGACAGCCGAAAAAAATGGGACTGTCCCGTTTAAAACAGAAGTGCGTCTGGTCAACCTAGTTTTGACTTAAGCCGAAAACCCATCCACTCCATTTTTGTGGTAAAGAGGCGAATAGTTTTTTCTTAATCCAGCAAGAATTTACATCAAAACACGACATCTTGCTCTATATTACTAGACGTGTGCAATATATTTTAGCGGCTGAGACTAGTCAGAAGTGCGAAATGACTCGTACGTGTACAAAGTAGTCGAATTTGCCATCTATTTTTCTTTCACTATAAGTTTAATGCTCGTCATTGCATCATTACGAAACTTTTTAGAACTGTTTAAATGTTTATATACCTAAAAACTTTGGCAAAAGTCATAATTTTGACTTCATGTTGATACTTTAACTAAGTAATTAGATGTTGAAGGTAACTGCATTTTGATTCGATTTCAAATGAGATTCTTCAAAAATTACGATTGTATTGACTCGCAGTCTTAGTTTAGATGTGCTAATAAGTTAGGTGTGTTGTCCAATCAAATTAGGCTGTATGAATCAAAGTGTATGTTGTCATTCATGTTGTTGCTGACATGGCGGTGATTGTGAAAGGGGTGATCGAATTTGCTCAAATGCCAATAATGGAAGTTTTAAAAAAAGCGCTTGCTCACGAGAATAAACTGCAATGGAGCTATGCTGATATTGGATATTTTTTCAGGAATGCGATTTATCTGGATGTGATTTATTTGAAGCGAATTTGCGTGGATGTAACGTCAAAGGGACAAAATTTGAGGAAATGATTACTCCTCTGCATATGCGACAAACTGTTCCGTGACTCTATTCGCTAAGTGCGGTGTTACTTACTTTCAATTCGCAATTGAAAGGAAGAACAGCAGGCCTTGGAGAGAGATCTTTTTGATCCTGTTTTGCTCCCGTTAACAAAGGTGGCTGGATTCACCTCATCTTTCTTTCAGTCGTAAAAGCAGCATTGCGCCACTTTGTTATGTTGATATCATCTTGTTTATTTCGTCTTTCACCTGCCTTTATGTGGTGTTCGGTCGCCCTTGCCTTTTTCTTCCAACCACTTCTACATCTAGCGCTCATAAATGAAGTCTATACCAGAGGTTTCCAAACTTTTTGCTTCGCGGACCCCTTCTTTGCTAATCTGCTGCTTTTCGGTCCCGTTTTCGCGAATCTCTTATTTTGCGAGCCCCGATCATATGCGACATAACTATTGTCGTCCGACTTATTTTCACTTACAATCGATGCAAAACGAATACGAAGGATAGTTGAGCTGTCCTTCAAAAATAAAAAAAATAAGTTCAGCACCTGCGTTACGGTCGCGATTGCATCGCTCTCGCACCACTTTATCGCCAGTGAGGGTTACCTGTCAAAATTGCGCTGGAGAAGATTTCCTGGATTTTTGCTACCTAGATTAAGCGTTGACTCATTGACTGACCCGGACGAAGCCACGGACCCCAGTTTGGGAACCTCTGGTCTATACGATCGCACTCAATTTGTTTTTGCCGGTCTACAGTTGTTCGAAAGTAAACCTATCATATTTTATCCATGCTTGACTAGAAATTAGGTATAAACTTTGCCTCTTCAGCTGCATCGTTTATTTAACTCAACTGTTTAATTTTAAGCCAAGCTGTTGGAATAATTTATCGACCAGTCCTTGGGCGGGCAAGCAGTCTTGATGTAGTGTGGTGGGTGTTGCTGCTGGCTGGTTGTTAAAACGCACTTGTGAAGTGTAGTGGTTTTCTATTAATAAAACGTAAAATTAAGTCAATACGAAATAAACAATAAGCAAATAGGGTTAAAGTCACAAAACAATAATAACAAGCGGTGGTCACAGACGCAAATTCCTTTGGCACTGCCCAAATCAATATTAAATTTAATTACAATAAATTAGGAAAAAATGCAAATTGAAATTAAACATCATATTACTTACCCACTGTTGCGGAAAACGCAGCCAGCAATAGTCTCCATATATCCGACAGTGTACTATCATACATACAACTAACAGGCTAAACAGATAAATTCAATTAAGCTTCTTGAACCTTCTTCTTGAATTAATTAAGCTTTTTATCAATCAATTAAATTAAAAATCAATTAAGCTTCTTCTTGAAGCTTCACACCCACTATACCATTTTAATGTGTAAATTTTGTTTATTTTTGTTCCTAGTTATTATCTTACTAATTTAACACAAAATAACTTTGACCCTAAAGTATGTAATAGTTATTGTTTTCTTCTTTCATAATTGAATTGTCACGTCATAAATGTTACACTTGACCATAATTTATCAAATTTTAAAGTAATCAGTTGCACTATTTTGGTTGACAATGTTAGCAGCGTTTAGCGAAACGTCCTAATTTAAATATGTACACCAGTATACTGGCTCTGTTTTTTTTTTTTGCTGAGAATCGTAAAAAGATCCCAATCGTTTACTCCCAAATTCAATTAGTTCTTAAATCATTTACTGCTTCAAATAACTACATTGTCTTCAGTTAAAAAACTACTCGTTTCCAAAACCCAATGCTCTACACTCTACAGTAATCGTCCAACTAAACACAAAAATCTCGTTCACATGCAAAATAAATGCATTCTAAGGCCGAATGCAAGCGCGCAATCAATTAAAAACGTCTTTCAAACGAAAAAGTTGCCTGCGACTATAAACCAAATAAATACAAAGTTTGCGCTAAAAGCTTCAGTAGCATACCCCCACCCAAAATGTTCAAACGGAACATTTAAACACACGATAAAAACTGCAGCTTCCGAAATTCACACATCACCAAAAAAACAAAAAATGTAGTCAGCGCCACCATTTGTAAACAATAGAACTTATTGAAACTAAACCTAAGCACACAAAACGTTTGCATAATCCAAAATTTTGGCTTAACTGTGTTTTAACACCATATTTACCATATAACCACAACAGGAGAGAGCATAACATAAATAATATTGGGCCTAAACAGCACGCATTCAATTAAGCATCGTCACTGTCTTTTCGTCAACCCCAAGAATTTTGTAGTTTTGTAATGGGGCGTTTCAAAATGCTGAATTGCGTTTTCACATAAACTTGTCGCACTTTGTGCCAATCCGGTATTACTTCAGTGACTCTCCCAAGAGGCCATGAACCTCGAGGAGCGTTTTCATCACAAATTAATACAATATCGTCTACCTTGAAGTTGTCACTCTCATGCTGCCACTTAGAACGCACTTGCAAATTTTGAATATATTCCAAGGACCAGCGTGTTGTTGTTTACCCGACCCCTTCCGAGGGACGGGGGCATGGCGGAAGACCATAGAGCCCCAGAAGCCGGGCAACTCCCCAGGATCTGGACCATAGGTCGTAGAGAGACAGAGTCGCCAGAGAGTGAGCGGCGTAAAGAGTCCGTAGCTGGACAGTGCAGAATGAGATGAAAGGTGTCCACAGGCGCTGCAGGAAGGATTCTCGATTCTGCCAATCCTAGAGAGAGAAGAGCCTAAAAAGAAGGCTGTGTCCGTTGCAGCGAAGACGAGAGAGAACACTGCGAGCATGATGAGGGAGCACAAGTTCCTCGGTGGAAAATGAGGGAACCTGCGTGTTAAAAAATTTTGATGAGACAATACACCTCCAGTCCGAGAAAAGAAAAGAGTGGATACGAGAGATAAGAGGAAAGAGACTACAAGGGATTGCAGAGGGCGCAAGTAGCGCTTTCCGTCTGGCCAGCTCATCGACCGCGTCGTTCCCCGGGAGAAACTAGTATTCGGGGACCCATTGTAGTCTGATAGAGCAGGAGGAGACAAAAGACAGTTCCTGCCAGATCTGCCACAGAGTTTGAGATAAAAGGAAAGACGGAGGAGAGGACAGAACGAGAGTCAGTAAGAGAAGTGGCATACTTGTTGGTGCTGCCGAGACCAGCAAAGAGCGTACAGAATGGCACAGGCTTCAGCGGAAAAACTTGAACATGCTGGGCTTGCTAAAAAGGAAAGAGTGGTCTCAGTGCCACAGAGAGAGCAGATGGCAAGGACGCCGGAGCCACCCTTGCCAAAAGGAAAAGGAACAAAGCCGTCTGTCCAAAGCACCAGATCACAAGGGGGAGAGAGTCAAGGTGGGCGAGAGCCGCACCTTGGCGAGAGAGAGAGCGATCGGAGCGGGAGCATGGAGAGGAAAGGGTAGACTCCACGGTGAACGAAGGCACATTCCAAGGAGGAAAGGAATGGCAAGCAAGAAGAGCCTTCTTAGAAGAAGTAGAAGGAAGCATAAACGGGTGAGTGGACGCAAAAGCTTTCCAGGAAGATCTACAGAGTCGTGGTTTCACTCCACGTCTGGCCAAACCTGAAATAGGAAAGAAGGTTGGGAGACGAAGGGCTCGCTCATAAAAAAAAAAGAGTGAAATGAGTCAGGGTGACTCATAGGGGAGGTAAAGAAGCCTCGGAGAGAAGAAGTGGGATAGGAGAGGACGGGAGGCAGCCGGTGATGGCGCGGCTGGCCGCTTGGTGGAGGTGTTTCAATTTAATGATATTGGTACCGCTTAAGAAAGGAAACCATCCGCGTGAAGCGTAAGTGAGAAGGGGCTGAAGAAAAGCTTTATATAGAAGAAAGAGGGGCTCCATGAGGAAGTAGGTACAGCGTAAGGCCTTGAGACGTGGGAAGAATTTGGCCTTCAGCGAAGATACATGTTTAGAAAAGGTAAGAGTGCGGTCGAAGGTGACCCCAAGAAAAGTTGGAGTGGGATTGAAACGGAGGCGGGAGCCGAGTAGGAAGAGGTTAGCTTGGTGGGGATCCACTGAGAAGAAGAAGGCCTCACATTTGCTCGGATTAAGAGGAAGACACCAGTATTCAGACCAGCGCTCCTTGTGTGGCCTCCATCTCAGTGGGGACCGAGGGGGAAGAGAAACAAATGGCCAGATCGTCAGCGTAAAGAGAGCAGCTGATGGAAGAGGCTGGAAGATCATTGATGAAGAGAGAGAAAAGAACGGACCCTTGCGAAACACCTCGAAAGGAACGACTTTTATGATTTTGATAAACCACGCAAGCGCGCCTATTAGAAAAGAAAAATTGAGTCCAACAAGCAAAGCAAGAAGGAAGGCCAGCCGAAATGAGTTTGTGGAAAAGGGCGGGATGCCAGACAGACTCAAAAGTTTTAGATAAATCGATAGTAGACAGGATCGTCCGAGAGCCCGGCCTGGGTTTGTTAAATTCATCCGAAATGGACTGAGAAAGGTATAGAATTTGATCTAGAGTAGACCGTCCAGGGCGAAAACCGGCCTGGCTAGGAGAGAGAGTGGAATTAGATTTCAGAAAGAAGAGTAGACGGGATAGAATGATGCGTTCAAAAAGCTTTGATATGCAGGTGGTGAGAGAGATAGGCCGGAAGGAAGCAGGAGAGTCGAGAGGCTTTCCCATCTTGTGAATGGGAATAATAGATGTCTTCCAGATGAAAAAAAAGGAATGCGAAGACCAGGAAATATTGAAAATGTGAAGAAGAAAATCCATGTCAGAGCGAGGAAGATGCTTTAGCATGGGATAAGCAACTTTGTCTGAGCCAATGGCAGTGGAGGAGGAAAGGTTGGAGGCAGCCGCAAGAAATTCCGCGGGAGAGAAAGGAAAGCAGAAGGATGAGTGAGACTCTACGGGGCACGTGGCTCGGCGGAGCTCAGTGAGGTAGCCTCTGGCTCTGCTACGTAGGGCTTTTGGCTGAGAAACGGAAAAGTGGGATATCAGGTAATCGGCATAGACCGAAGCCGATTCCCTGGGAGAAGAACAGTTTGGGAGGAGGAAGGAGAGCGAGCGATAGAGCGAAGAAGAGAGTGCACAGATTCAGTGTTAGACCTAGGTGAAAGAGTGGAGCAAGTCGTCTGCCATGCCTCAGCCTTGGCGATGACTGACAAGGCGCGTCGAGAAGCGGAGATGTAGGCCTGGCGATCTTCATCACTTCTGTGAGCGGCAGCAAAAGCCTTGCGTCTTTCACTAACCGCACCTTCCACCTCAGCAGACCACCAGGCTTTAGGAGGGCGTTTGATGCGGCCGAAAGGAATGGAAAATTTGGCCGCATTCAGTGCCAGAGAGGTAAAAAGAGCAGCAGCAGAAGAAAGAGACAGAGACGAGTATTCCTCTGCAGATGGACAGTGAAAGTCAATGTAGGAGGCAAAGTCATCCCAGCGAGCTTTCTGAAAGTTGAAGGAAGGGGGACGCTCGTTGGGGCGATAGGCCGGAGAGAGAGGGATAGATAGAAGAATTGGTAAGTGGTCAGAACTCCAGGTTCTGAAGCATCTCCCAGGAGCAAGAAAAGGCCAGTGAGAAGGGAGCAAAGGAGATGTCAGGAGAGGAGCGTTGGAGAAGGGTAGGTGTGTCAGGGTCATTAAGGGGGAGGAGGTCAGAGGAGATGATCCAGTCGAATACTTTCTCCCCGCGGAAGTCGGAAGTACCTCTTGAGTCCCAGAGGGGGTGTGGCAATTGAAGTCCCCCAGAATGAAGAGATTTCTGGAGGAGGGAAGAATGGAGGTAGAAAAGGAGTCGATTCTGCCATCCGTTGGAGAGGAGCGAATAGGGGGAGCGTGCATAGCGAGCGAGGAGGAGTTGTTAAGAGAAATGCTGGCCCCTACATAATCAGAGTATGGATCAAGCGAAGAAAGAGAGGAGGTAGAAAGTTCAGAAAAGGAAAAGCTCTGCCTGACGAAAACGAAACACCGCCGCTAGCGTGCGTGTCATCAGGAGAGAGAATGCCAGACCGGGAGTGGGTACAATCAGAGCGCAGAGCAGAGAATCCAGGAATTCGGAAAGAGGAAGATGAGTTAAGATTGGATTCCTGAATACAGATAGGGTCGACAGGATGGGACGAGAGAAAATGAAGTAGTTCAGTGCTCCTGGCTCGAAGACCCCCAGCCTTCCATTGAAGAACCCTGAGAAAGTCAGGGGGAGAGGAGGCAGAAGGACAGCCAGGAGCAAGGGACGGTGATGAGGGGCAGAGGGAGAAGATATATAATGGGAAGATGGGGGATAAGAGGTTTGGAGACGAGGGTGGGGCAACAGTGCAGCATTAGCAGAAGGGGGGCCAGATTATGCAGTGGAGGTATACGTGTCGGAGGAGAGAGTCACAGTGTTACGGCAGGGGGAGGCAGCTCCAAGAGTGAGAGCTGCCAAGAGCTCTAAATTTGGAGAGGGAAAGTTGTGGGCATCTTAGATGGACCCATTTGGAGCTAGTGCAGCATTGCACTGACTTGCCCCGCCAGGTCACATTTTCAGCGCACACAGAGCAAGAAAAGATGGAGCCAGGGTTGGGATGAACATCACCGCTCATTAAGAGAAGGAGAAGAATGAGGAGACAAAGAAGGGCAGGAGAAAAAAGAAACAGAGAAAACAGGCGACCGATTTTACGGAAGCTGTGTGCTGCTCTTCTGCGGTCGTTCAGGGGGCAGCATAGCGAAAAATGAAGGAGAGTGCTTGGGGTACCTGAAACCCTCGGGAAGGCCAACCCAAACGGCGTCGGGGACCGCACCACCACGTTGAGGCGGCTGTTAATTGGTGCAGAACGACCAGCGTCGTTAAAACTCTTGCGCTAAATATTGGACTTGACGCCATCTTTTTTTTGAATCACAGTCGGTTTTAGAAGAATTGTCGCCAAAGATTTCGTCACAGTTTCTCAATAGCAACAAATGATTTGGGGTCAAAGGCAAGCCTCCTTGCGGGTCCAGTAAGATGGACGTAAGCGGTCTGGATTTCATAATGGATTCTACTTCAACCATCAACGTGGTTTGTGTGTCATCAGATACAACTTGTTAGAAATCAAAGCACTTAAAATTTTTCTGGTCGACCGAATTAGGCTTTCCCACACTCCACCAAAATGAGAGGCAGAAGGCCGATTGAAATGCCAATCAATTTGTCGCCGAAGTAAAAATTGATGGATTTTTTGGTTAGACATACCTCGAACAGCTTCTCTGAGTTCTTTTTTAGCACCGACAAAGTTGATGCCGTTGTCACTGAATATAGCTCGTGGTTGCCCTCGTCTTCCAATAAAACGCCGGAGAGCATTTATAAATGAATTTGTGGTCAAATCGGCAGCTACTTCAATATGAACTGCTCTCACGTTCAAGCAGGTCACCAGGCAACCACAACGCTTTACTGTACTTCTCCCCTACTTAACATAGAATGGGCCGAAGTAGTCCACTCCTAAAAAATAAAAGCTTGGTTTAGAGGGAGTCAAACGTTCCTGTGGTAATTCCGCCATTGATTGTTGGCCACATGATCTGTTGCGTTTTCTACAAAATATACATTTTCCCAATACTCCACCCACAGTCAGAGCACCTTTGATTACCCAGAATCTTTGACGTAATGATGTCCACGTGCTGGACATCCCTGAATGCCCCAGAAGGCGGTGATTATCTTCAATAATCAAACGGGTTACATGATGCTTAGAGGGAAGTATAATAGGATGTCGACTTTCATAATTCACGGGTGCCTTTTGAATTCTACCACCAACTCTAAGTATGCCAACAGGATCAGTAAATGGTTAAAGTTTAGCAAGTTTACTCGATTTGGACAAACCCTTTTTTTGCCTAAACAATCGAAATTTTATGGAAGGCATGAGCTTGAATTTGCTCGATAATTTCGTTTTCAGATGCTTCCAAATCAGCCACTATTAGTGACTTCTGGCGAGTCAAGTAACGTTTCATTGAATAATTCTTCGATTTTATGACCCACGCAATTCAACATTTTAGCTTATACCATAAAGAATATCGGTTAAACCTATCTTGCAAAGTCACTTGTGGTTGGATCACAATCGATGCCACACTTTTATTTAAGGCACACAATTCAGCAGGAAGTTCAGGGATTACGCATGGGCATTTTGGCCAAAAGGATGAGGGCGAATACAAAAACTCGGAACCTTTTATTCAACGTGAATTAGCAAACTCGCTGGCATTCAAGCCTCTACTCCCGTCATCCGCCAGGTTTAATTTTGATTCGACATAATTCCATTGTGGCGGGTACGACAATTCTTCAATTTTTGCTAGTCTATTGGCTACAAATGTAGGAAACCGTTTAGTACAATTATTTATCATGTAGAGAACGGCAATAGAGTCTGCCAAAAGAATGATTTTATAGTGGTGACATTTAATTCAGTTTTGATTATCGCATTGCATTTAGCAGCAAGAGTGGCTGCTGTTAGTTCTAAACGAGGTACAGAAACAGTCTTAAGCGGCGCCAAACGTGCCTTTCCATAAACAAAACAACAGTGAATATCACCAGAACTATTAGTAGCCACAATGTAAGAAACAACCGCAAAACCCGAACAGGAGGCATCGCAAAAATGGTGCAGTTGTACATTGTCAGGCCTGCCAAACGCTGCCGGAAAAAAGCAACGCTGAACGGCAATATTATTCAGCAAGGGCATTCCCTCTAACCAACTTTCCCAAGCACGCATTTCACCATCGTTGATTTTTTTATCCCAACCAAGTCCATTTCTACACAAAATTTGTAATATCAGTTTGGCTTTCAAAATGACAGGGGCAGTAAACGCAAGGGGATCAAATAACATGCTAATGACTGAGAGAATTCCTCGACGAGTAAATGGCTTTCTTTTGTTAGTAAAGATTGTCATTCTTAAAGTCCCAGTGAACACCTAAAATGAGCTCTCCACAAACTTTAGCACAGTCAAGTAAATGCGTCGCAGATTTGGATCTTTCCTCTTTACGTATCGTATTTAAAACTTCTTCTCTATTGTTTAACCATTTAGTAAGTCTAAATCCTCCCTTCGACAACAAATTTGTGACCTGTGGAATTAATTTTAGTGTCTTTTCAACAATGGAAACAGACTTCAACAGATCATCCATGTAGAAATTATCTTTAACTGTAGCAAATAACCTATTCCTCAAACTCATTTAAATTATCTTCAGCGGTTTGATGCAAGGCAAATATCGCACAAAAGGGAGACGATGTAGCTCCAAATAGGAGGACTTGCATGCAATATTCTGTCACGGGGGCTTGTAAATTGCCCTCTTTCCACCACAAAAATTTTAAATACCTGTGATCACTTGGCTTTGTTCGAACTTGATTGAACATTTCTTCCACGTCAAACACCACCGCAACAGCTTCTTTTCGAAAACGACATAACACACCAATAAGGGAATTCAATAGATCAGGTCCTGGTAGAAGCTGATTATTAAGCAATTCTCCACTACACTGAGCCGCACAATCAAATACAATTCGCACTTTGTTTGGCTTGTTGATATTAAATACTGGATAATGGGGCAAAAACCAAAATCTAACTTCGTCGCTCGTTTGGTTCTATTCCCTTGCAAAACCTTTCGTAATATACTCATTTATAGCGTTCACATACATATGCTACAAATCAGCGTTAACTTCTAGCCTTTTCTTGAAACGCGCTAAACGATTGCGAGCATAGTCGTAATTACTTGACAAAGTAGGTGCGCCTGGCCTCTACACGGTAAAGCTAGCTGATAATGACCTTCTTGAAATTCTTTGGACTCTGAAACTAACTTCAAAGCATATCTATCCTGTTTGGACTATCCTCCGCCAATAATTTTCTCCGGAAGTTTTTCCATTTTGCATAGGCACTTGACTTGTTCATCCAATAGCTGATCGGATATTCTGTAGAAATTTTCTAAGCAATTTTTCCGTTTCGAGGTTGTTCTGGGATCAAGTAATAATGATCAGCCTAATATTGTTTTAAGAGCATAAGGATGCTTCAGGTTTCCACGTCTTTCCTCCATAGTCCAGAAAACTTCTGGTACATGTGTACCGACAAGAAGTAATACTTGGGCATTAGTTAAACTAGGATTCTTCAAGTGAGTCCACACTTTCAAATCGTTTACAGTTAAGGAAGGATTTGGTGCAACAGGAATCTCATCAATGCAATATACAACAGGGAGTTGAAGAAACTGGTCTCCGTTCAAAGGCGATGCTTTCAAACATACTCGTTTCCCTTTGCGCCACTCCAATGTATGGTTTATAGTGGAGATAGTATAACGAGCATCTTCACCAAGAATTTCCATTTGATCAATTAGCTTCTGTGAGCACAAGGTCGTAGTGGAACCTTGATCCAAAAATGCGTAACATGAAACTTGTCAATCTCCCTTAAAGACGGTTACGAAGATTGCGCTAGCTGATTGTAAAAGTGAAAGCTGATTGCGCTTTAGTAAAACCCACTGTAGACTGCGAGGTAGTAGGTCAGATCTCAGGTTTTACGGGCAACCTGCGGCTCTGATGCAGCAATGAATGGGGTTTTTCTTGACATCCCTCTCTGGAACAGAATTTCGAAGATCGACAAAAACGTGCCACGTGACCCTTGGAAAAACAATTGTCGCACAAACGATTTTGTCGTAAAAACGCAGTCTTGTCGGCATGACTTTTAGATCTATACCTGGTACAGGCTGATAACTTGTGGTTTTCAGAACAAAGATAACATTTGATGAGATTAGACGCAGGAGCAGAAACTGGTGACTCATTAACCGACATGAAATAACTTGCATCTTATTGCTCTTGCCTACTCTATTCAATAGCAGACATGCGTAAATGGATCTAGCTACCTCAGTTTCAGCTTTGACAAAACAAACTAAATCTTCAAAGGTAGGGTCTTCGCCAGTTTTCTCAATGTCAGCGGCACGATGAATCCATCGTGTCTGTGACTGATACGGTAAACGTTTATAACGGCTGTAGTCATGATTTTAAGGTTGTTTAGGTAAGACGCATATTTTAATTGGAATAAGGTGGTATTACACTCTTCAAGCTCTCGAGCAAGTTGCATAATTCCTTGCTTGTCGTTTGGTCTCAAAACAGGTCCTTGTTGCAATTTTTCTAAGGATGATCTTGCTATAACAATTTTTCTTCCAAAATTTTTTTTGAGAATAGCTTTAGCTCCAATATAACCAACGCTTGGTTCCAATAGAGAACAAAACTCAATCATTTTCTTGGCTTCTCTTTCACAGTGCTGAATTAGTAACATTAAACGCTTGTTCGGATCCAACAAACTATTTTCAATATTAGCTTAGAACGTTTTAATAAATCAAGTATATTGCATAGGTTCTCCTCAAAACTTAGAAAGTTCAATTTTTGGTACATCTAAACTTTCCCTTAAAAAAGCGGTGGTTTTATCCATTCCGTCTCGGTAGTGCCTAGGACTAGGACCCGCCAATTCCCAAGGCCGATTGATTTCGTCATTATTTATCAAATGATCATTAAACTTCACAGAATTTTGACCCGCCTCGACTGTACCTCACTTGAAAACTGCTCTGTCTGGCGCAAGGTATCCGCCTCGATCCAATTCTTCAACCACTTTTCGTTCTAACGAGGCTTGCTCTAATTCTTGACGAGCCTTTAACATCTCTAAATTGTGTTTTCTTCTTTCGTCCTCTTCTGCTTCTTTTCTTTTTCTGTCAGATTCTTCGCTTTCGATTCTCAGTCTTTCTTCCAGATGTTGTAACTTTAAACGCGCTAACTCTTCTTTAGCCACCAATTTAGCTTTACTAGCACTACTGGAAGAACTATGTGTGCTCTTGCTAGTGGCGCTCTGAGAAACGTTCGAACGCAAAGTTCTCGGACCCGACGTTGGAGCTATTTCTATTGACGATACTTTCACAGATTTCAACCAATCTGTTGCCTTTATGTCGAATTCTGCCTTAACAACGTATTGCTCCTTCAGCCTCAACAAAAAATTTTTTGATTCTGGTTCGTCCGAGGACTGTAATTAATTCGTCCGATCTTGTCAAACGCAACAGTCAATATGTTAACTTCTTTCAAAATTGAAATAAGTTCGGAGGTTGACGTTTTTCTAACCATAACCTGGTCTGCATTACCATGAAGTGCTTCTAACTTTTCGAGTATTTCATGGAGACGCTTCTGAGACGAGACCATAATTTTGTCGCTTCGACGCGGCAAAAACGAGAACGAAATCACCTTAAATTGTTATGATCAGATGCGAAGCCGAAATCTTGGAAGTTCAAAACTTTGCGTCCCTTCCGCAGTTCACAACTTCGTTGCTGCGGGCTGTTTTGTTAAAACGCACTTGTGAAGTGTAGTGGTTTTCCATTAATAAAACGTAAAATTAAGTCAATACGAAATAAACAATAAGCAAATAGGGTTAAAGTCACATTTAGTAAACAAAGCAATAATAACAAGCAGTGGTCACAGACGCAAATTCCTTTGGCACTGCCCAAATCAATATTAAATTTAATTACAATAAATCAGGAAAAAATGCAAATTGAAATTAAACATCATATCACTTACCCACTGTTGCGGAAAACGCAGCCAACAATAGTCTCCATATATCCAACAGTGTACTATCATACATATAACTAACACGCTAAACAAATAAATTCAATTAGTTCTTAAATCATTTACTGCTTCAAATAACCACATTGTCTTCAGTTAAAAAACTACTCGTTTCCAAAACCCAATGCTCTACACTCTACAGCAATCGTCCAACTAAACACAAAAATCTCGTTCACATGCAAAATAAATGCATTCTAAGGCCGAATGCAAGCGCGCAATCAATTAAAAACGTCTTTCAAACGAAAAAGTTGCCTGCGACTATAAACCAAATAAATACAAAGTTTGCACTAAAAGCTGCAGTAACAGTGGGAAAGTGGTCCCTCAGAAGGGGTCGGGTAGCACAACAACAACATGTTAATAGATGTCGTTGCTACGATTTTGATTGAGACAAAACGTACAGTTGATTGCCCGACATTGAGAGGAAGTTTCGAGTTTCATGTCAAATTAAATTTTGGATTTGTTCCTAAAAGTGCAATCAAGTCGAATATTTTACGTTTGATTTTCTTTTATGTCTTGTTTTTTTAATAGATTTATAGCTTTACTGAATGCAACAAATAGCTTAATTGGATATCAATACGTTTGACATATGATGATTTACGTTTTGTCTAACATATTTGGCTATGATCTTGACAATTAGACTTGTTGGTTAATGATTGGTTTGCCAAATTACTCGATAACTAACTACAATAGATCAAATATTTATTTTGAATATGAAGTAAAATGGATAATGATTGGTGGTAAATTAACGTGCGATTACATTTTGACTAGACTATTACTAATAATTTGCTGTCCAAATACTTCGGTATTTTATCTCGAAATTGAAAATGGTGACTTTCCCGGTTTGCCTCGACCATTTTTTCAGCAATCAACTCAACTGAAGTTACGTTGCCAACAATGAATGTTCACATCAGCGAAATAACTTTGCTGCTCGTGTGGATCATAAAAGCAAAATCTGAATTTTTCTTGAAGACATTTTTTAAAGATCAATGTCTACAATGCCATAATTAAAGTGTTTTTTCCGAATTGAGACTTTTATGGAGAACAGTTTTTTCAAAGGATGAGTTAAAAGCGGCCTCGGACCCAAAATATCACGCCACGGGCGCATGTTGCACATCACTGCTCCAACACATTGAACTGCCACAGTATGGGCAATGTTACTTCAATGTAGTGGTTCTCGAACGTTTTTGCTGCCACGCATTTGAAAAAACTTGAAAGACTTTGCGACGCACCAGACAGACTATCTTGAGGTTTTGGTTCGCCGTAAGGCAAGATGAATGTGATCCAAAATCTAAATAAGTTAACTTTTGTTACGCTCCCGAGATTTTGTTTATTGTCTATCATCTTCAATTGTGAAATTACGCTCTTCCAAGGTTGCAACTCATCTTTCTTTCTTATTTTCGCCCAGTTTACAACTGTTTATATAGCGCCGATTAACGTAAAAGTTTTGCAACTTGAATCTTTGGTAACAAGTCAATAATTACAACAGTGTGTTAACAACACTTTTGCAACAATACGGTTATGAATGTTAGCAGAATATGGATAAGGAATTTACTTTCAGAACTCTTTTCACCGAACAAAAGCTAGATTTATTCGCACAAAACCGAATTATCGTACGACGTCCTCAGAAAATTAAAGTGACGCAGCATAGCGTCGCGACCTGCAGAAAATGCGAAGACTATTATTGAGCAACGTGGGTTTTAAGCCAGTGGTTCCCAAACTGTGGTGCGCGTACCACTAGTGGTACGCCAGAGTCTTTCAGGTGGTTCGCGAGCAACTTGCTTAGGTTGATAAGCTACAACAATAACTATTTAAAATTAAAAATACTTTAAAATTATTATCGTTTTTACTTGGGCTTTACACCCCAATAGAAAGGCCAATTGTCTAATAAATAAAATGAATATAGAGTTGATTTGAGCTGTAAGGTCAACTGCTGGTTGCAGTAAAATTGTAGCCTATTTATTCATCTTACATTTGTTTAAAACTAATTTTTATATAGTTAGAACTAGTCGAAGTGATATAAAATATTTAGCTGAATATATATAATAACTAAATTTAAATTTGTTTAAAACTTATCAATAGTTAGCTGAATATATAAAATTTTTTTCTAAATATCAAAGCGAAAGTACTGTCCAGCGTACATAACGTATGGATTCATAGCCATTGGAGATGGGGGAGAATCTCTGCCACATTTTGTAATTTGTATAAAGACACTTTCTGATTCGCCTATGAAACCAAGCCTTCTCAAGCATCACCTTGTGACAAATCATGTTAAAGAGAAAGAACATAACGAGGGTTACTTCCAGCGACTTGGAGAGAATGCAAAAAGACAACGCTTTGACAAGACTCGCGTGATTTACTAGAAAATGAAAGGTGTTGCCAAAGCATCGAATGAAGTTGCTCTCCTAGTTGCTAAAAACATGAAGGCACATACCATTGGCGAGTCTACGGCACTGCCAGCAGCAAAGATTTTGGTTGAGAATGTAATTGGAGTGGAGACGGCTGCGAAGCTAAAAATTATATCTCTCTCTAACAATACGGTTAAAAATCGAATAGAGAAGATGTTTATCGATATTTCCGACCAAGTAAGATTTGTGAAAGACTCAAAGTTTGGGTTTTCTATGCCATTAAACGAGTCGACGGACATAACAAACAATGCTCAATTACTCGTCTATGTTCGCTATACTACTCAAGACACCAATGATATGTGCAAAGGAATTTGTAATAGAATGATACATTTTTCATATTATTGCAAATATGGGGTTTTGGTTCTGGTGATGACGGGACAGGCCCTGCTGATGAGTCCAAAAGGACGAAAGGTGTCCAGGGATGGTCTTGTCAAATAATGGGAGGGAGGTTTTTATTATTTGCAATACTATTACATCGTGAAATAACCACATCATTTGTGTGAACATGCATAGAAAGCGCCTAGATTGCCTTTGTAACTCTATACATCGAACTACTCAAGACAATGATGTGAAAACTGAATTGTTGATGCAAGGAACTTTCCAGCACAACAAAAGAAAAGGATGTTTTTGAGGTTTCGGTGCTTCCTGAGAAAATGCTATTTATGTTTGAAGTGAGTTATCAAACTGGTAAATTTTTAAAAACATCTGCCGTAAATACCCGGTTGTTTAAGCGACTTTGCGAAGATTTTGGCTCCAAACATACCTGTCTTCTCTATTACACGGAAGTGCACGGGCTGTCTAGAAGTAATGCGACAAGGCGCCTTTTTGAATTGCGGGATGAACTACTTCAATTTTTTAAGGAAAAGAATCACAATTTTCAGGCAGATCTTGAGCGTAAGGAGTTTGTTGCAAGATTGGCATATTTATCCAACATTTTTGAAGTTCTAAACAACTTCAATATGTCATTCCAAGGTCCCAACAAAACTTTATCTGAGTATATTTTAAAACTGGAAACGTTCGTCCGTCAGCTGGCCCCCTGGATAGAGAACGTGAAGAACAAAAAGTATGCAATGTTCAAACTCCTCGCCTTGGTTGAGAACAAACCTAATGATGAATTTTCTGAAGAAATTGTCTGCCATCTTTCCCAACTAAAAAGGAGTTGATGCATTACTTTTCTGACATGAAGGCACATACATCTTGCGTTTATTCCATCAACCCATTTTTTGTTGATTCAGCCGATCTGCCTGTGGGGACTGGAGAACAAGTAGAGCTAATAGATATTCAAATTGACGAGGCAGCAAAGATTAAGCACAAAGAATGCAGCTGTTCTACAAATTTCTGGCTGAGCATGAAGTCATTGTACCCAAGCCTAGCCACTCACACTGTTCCACAATTATTGATTTTTCCGTCAACGTGGGAGTGCGAGCAGAGGTTCTCGGCTTTAATGAGTAAAAAATCGAAAAGCCGGAACCGCCTTGCTGCGCCTGGGCATGATTTTAGATGCGCTGTAAGCAAAGTTATTCCTTGAATTGACCAATTAGTGAAGAAAAAACAACTATATTCTTCTCATTGAATTTTTAGTCATTTTCTATTTTTTTTTCAACTCTGGGCTGATGCTAGTGTAATAGAAACATTGCTACTGTATATTTCTGAGCTATTCAATGATGTACGAAAAGGTGGTACGAAAACATAGTGCGAAACCTTCTAATGGTACGCGAGTTGAAAAAGTTTGGGAAACACTGTTTTAAACTGACTCCGTGACCGTAGAGAAAATTTTGTGTCCGCTTGGTGCCGGTACCAAGCCCTGAATACATCGACATTTGAACGGATCGCAGTCCTCCCAACTTCCGTGAATCTAGATGAAATTATGTGATCGAGACACACAGTTGCTGTGGCAACAGTTCCAGTTTCGTCACGACGATCCCTTGTAGTTGTTAAGTTTCAAAAACCTAGGTTTTCATTCATTTATTAAAATGTTGTAAGGGTAAGGTAGTAAAACAAATGCGCTACTTTTTCGTCAATAGATGGCAGTAAGTTATTTCAATAGGTTGACTCAATACTAGAAATGTGAAGCAATGAAGTATTTACGTAAGTCAAATCGCCGATAACATTATCTCCTTAATGGAAAAGATCAGATGGTAATAGTAACCGTCGATTGTTCATGCCTGCTTTGTTTCAAGTTAGGACACTCCATCCGTATCACCACTTTTGACATCTTTATTGAACGAAGCACGTGATCCACTGATATATATATATATATATATACATATATATAAGTTTCGAGTACGCAGTGTTTTAAGATTAGTCCATCCTTTGTAACTTTTTGAAACTAAAATTGAGTTGGGGAAGCAAGAAAACATGAAAAAGGTAAAGTCACCAAAAATGCTACAAAGTACCACATAGTTCAAAATCTTGGTGGAAGTTTAATTCAGTACTAAAAGTTAATGGATTTGCCGAACAATCCATAAACGATCAATTAGTTTGGTGCATAAAATTACTTTTTTGTGCCTATTTACGCTCCAATCACAACGTTTCTCGGCAATAGGTCTTCTAATTATGCAATTCTGCTTCCTTGCGATTAACTTTTTGTAACGTTTAGTTGAGGTCAAGAGTAGCCGATCATTTGTTAATTAGCCTAAGATATCGGTATGTATTTTTGTGGTAAATATTGCTTAATTCCAACGTCAAAAACTTGGATAACGCTATTCGGATTGAGTAGATAATAGTGATAAAGCACATGTCTCTGGGCCCCGGTTTAAAAAGGGGATCTCTTTAGTGCTGAATTGATAGAGCAACACAGTAAAAAAGAGCAGAAAAGTTACAGTAGTCACTAGCATTGACGAGTTTGCGGCCTTACGAAGTTAAAACTTTCTTTTATTTCGGCTTTGCCTTTAATTCTCCTTCTCGATATGAGCGTAAATGCAGGATCGTTATGAGCAATTCACCTCACCAAAGTATCAAAACACTCATTGAAAATCAGTTATAAAACGTAACTAGCCCCATAATCAGTGGTAAACACAAATTTTGGTGCCGAGAAAGATTCAACAGTTTAGGATATTTTAAAATTGCTAAATCGAAAAATGACATTCGTTTTTCTAAATTGACTCGCTTAACTGAAATATTCCATTTTTTGTTTTGAAGAAGCGTAGAAGTACTAAATTAAACCAAAAGCTTAAAAATGAAATATTCCATTTTTTGTTTTGAAAAAGCGTAGAAGTACTAAATTAAACCAAAAGCTTAAAAATGTAGACAATGTTAACCCCTAAAGGAGAGATTTTATAATGCAAAAGCAGTATATGTAGGGTTACCATACGTCCCGCTTTTTGAGGCCTTGTCCCGCTTTTTTGATCGCAAATCCCGCTTTTTGCTTGAGTGAAACACAACGGACTTAACCACATTTTTGGACATTTCAATTAACTCTCCAATAAAAGCGGGGCGGTGAGATGCGGTTGGCAGGCTTGATTGTGAAGGCAAGGCTTCAGATTTGAAAATAATGACGAAAATTGGGGTGATCTCCGAAAAAAAAAAAAAAAAAAGGTCAACGACCACTTGGATGCAGAATTTTTCCACTTTTGGGCTTGAAATAGGCACAAAAAGTGGAACTAACAGGCGATGACCTTTTTTTTTTTTTTTTTGGAGATCACCCCAATTTTTATTGTTGGTTACAGTTCTCCACAAATGCCTCGACAATCAAGCCTGCAGCCGCATCTCACCGTCCCGCTTTTGATAAAAAAATCGTTGGAGGGACCATAAATCTCGTCTCGTAAAAATTCGTCATCCAATGTCCCGATTTTTGCTTTTCAAAATATGGTAACCCTAAGTATATGTCAAAGCACGCTTACTATTTTCAGTAAAGATCAAAGCAAGTTTTCTAAACTGTCAAAGCGCATTAATTCATCATGCAGTATGAAAAGTTCCCATCACGTCGGATATTTAATTAGACAACATCGATGCTTTCCTCAAACGCTACGACGATAAGCAGCAAGAGAACAAAACATGAGAAAATTTCAATCTCAAAAAGGTCTTTGAAAAAATGGTCTTGACGTCTGATAGGAGATCAAAATTGGCAAAATTCTTGGTTTTGAAAAGCTGATCTCAAAAAAACGTCTTGACCTTTTCAGAATGCGCCGCTTTACTCATTTTTACCACCCCAAAAATTGTTTTGGAATACGATAGTGAGAGCAAACAATCTCCGCGTATATTTTAGGAAGTTTCAAGAACACTTTGCATACTGCGAATGAGCCCCTGAAAGTAAAACATCGAAACCCATTTCAATAGCATCAAAAGATTTCTGAATGCATCAAATTTGGTGTCATGTCATCAAAAGTATACGTGTCTGTTTTTTTCAAGCTGCATCAAAAGCAGATTTTTGGTCGACAGTGTAGCTAGGCTGCCCACGGTCGCGCACATGCTCTTGAGTCTCGTGTCTGGTTAAATTTTTTTACTGCAATTTCCCAAAACTGCTTGCAGCTGCCTAGAAAGTCAACTTTTGGCTTTCGAAGTTTAATAACTGCCTTGCTCATAGACCGACGCGATGGCGTAGTGGTTAGAGCGCCCGCTTCGCAGTCGGTAGACCAGGGGTTCGTTCCCCTTGTCGAGTCATACCAAAAGACTTTAAAAAATGGCATCCGCAGCTTCCCTGCTTGGCGCTCGGCATTTAGGGAAGGTTGTGGAGAACAAGCCGGCAAGTTCGCTTGTTGTGTTCTTGGGCAAGGCACTTAACGGGACGCCCCACCTTTATGTGGAAGACAGGTGGCCCATAAACCTCGAAAAAGGCAACTCCCAAGCGAGTGCGGACTTCCCGTCCAAAGTATAGCAATACAATTCGCTTTCTCGTGAATGGAGGATAAATATGGCAAATAAAACAAAACAAAAAAAACAATTTTCAAAAAATTATTGCAATGCGCTTATGTAAGGGCCTGGGCATATAACGGATTGGATACATAATTTTGCTCTTCAGAAATTTCGTGGTGCTCGGTTACACTTTAAGCTAGCCAAGTAATTACCCTGTGGATATCCACAGAGGACTTTCTTGAGATCCAAAAAATTTTAGTAATTGACACTACGAGAGGGCTTTCGTGGTGATTGAGAACCTGCAGTTGCTTTATTTGTTACGACCAATTTCCAACAGAAAAAGACAAAAAACCTCAAAGCCATGACGTTCGTAGCTTTTAAATAATAAAAGTTTGGTAATTGGATGGGTGTGTATCAAATCAACAGATCTTTCAGAGAATAGGGTCAAGTATTCTAACTTAACCAGTGTAGAGAGAAATAATGGAACGATACAACGGCAGGCTCTGCTAGGTAATAACGAACAAATGATGCCAAATAGACATTTGTAATATGAATGCCACCGACACTTGTGCTGATATGTGGCAGAAACTAGATTTAACGATTATTGAGCGTAACTACGGACAGAGCAAAGGTTCGACCTATCAGGCCACATCAGTGCAATATCTTACAGTAGAACAATTTGAAGAAATCACTATCATTTTCTGGCTCATTGGCTTAAAATTACCCTACAACTGTTGAAATATCTTCTATCCGCAAAAAAATTTTTGTAAGTCAGTATAGCCTATCGTAATAAAAGTTTCTAAGTACCATTACTAAAGCATAGCTGCAATTGATTCAATTACACAGTGTAACAAAATCACATATTTTTTATAATTTACTGCATAAAAACACTGGTTTGTAGCAACATCAGATGCACTGAATTCAAAAATGGTAGGCCCCATCAGTTTTTTCTGTTTATATATCGTTAGTACTTTTTGACTTATTTGTAGTTTTGCCATTTCAGTCATCAATAATCTTCAAAAACTTTTGTTTATGCACAATACAACGTTTTTTCACAACAATTACAATTGTGTGGCATCATAAAGCTCTTTAATAGCTGAAAATTTCAGTTACTAGCGAATGTTTAAGCGCAAGTTTTATGAATGTAATTAGTTTTTCACCTCCTGTGTTACAACTGTCAACTAATAAGGGTTTTTATGATGTCACACATTTGTGATTGTTATAAAAGAAAGCATTATATTGTGCACAAAAAAAGTGTTTGAAGCTTAATAATGACTGAAGTAGCAATATAAAAACCGCTGATAAGTCGAAAAGTACTAATTAGGCTTTAGAAAAAACTGATCGCCTACCATTTTTAAAATCAGCGACCAAAAATTTATTGAAATAAGTCAAAAGTATTCAACAAAAAATGTGCTGTTTCATAGAGTTATTAATCAAACTAGAAAAAGTAGGATTTGAACAGTGCAGGTCAAGTACTTGTTAAACCTTTTTCACATGATCCTGCAGAAGAATGCAGTACGTCAACTTTTCAACTTGCGAAGAAGATCAATTTTCAAATAAAAATCTTGATTTTTATCGCTGAACAATTAATTTATAAAATATCTAAATATTTTTGAAATCCAAATGCACCTGGAAGCAAAACTTTGAGATTCTGCTTACACTTTGAGTAGACTAGGCCTTAATGTACAGTTAAATTGCAGTCTTGTTTTTTATTTGCTGCGATTATCACATGGAAAAAATATATAACTTAACTTTTTGCAATATTTCATCTTCCAGTCTGGTTTTGACGTTTGTGTATTTTTTTTTCTTCCTATTAAACTTGTGTTTGCCTAATTCATAATACCTGCTTTTGAGATTTAACAGAGCAAGTAAACAAAATTCGATTTTAAAGTAACGGGTTTTAAGATGATAAAAGGCTTTACTAACAACGACCTGAACCAGTCAATCTTCAAAATAGATCTGTGACACGAAAATGGACCGTATAATCTACAGGGTGTCCCAAAAGTCTTGGGCACATTTCAAGTCCTCATTTCTGCTGATCTATTTTGTATTTGTTCATATTTATCCTCCATTCACGAGAAAGCGAATTGTATCGCTATCTATATTTTGGACGGGAAGTCCGCACTCGCTTGGGAGTTGCCATTTTTGAGGTGTCTTGGCCATCTGTCTTCCACATAAAGACGGAGGCGACCCGTTAAGTGCCTTGCCCAAGGACACAACAAGCGAACTTGCCGGCTTGTTCTCTACAACCTCCCATAAATGCCGAGCGCCAAGCAGGGAAGCTGCGGATACCATTTTTTAAAGTCTTTTGGTATGACTCGACAAGGGGAATGAACCCCTGGTCTACCGACTGCGAAGCGGACGCTCTAACCACTACACCACCGCGCCAGAGAATGGTAGTTGAATGAAACTGTTGTCATTTTAATGCTAAATTCATTGAGTTTTTTGTGTCATGCCGATAATTTTTTCATATATTTTCATGTAGCTTAAATAACTAAAATAACCTAGATCCACCAATGGCTTTCACTTAACCAGAAAAAGCGTTTTGTGTCCTTGAACTTTCAAAAATTGATTCAGCGACACTTGATGATCGCGTTCTCTTGCCCTGATATCCTAGGTCTCCAGATGTCACACCCTGCGACTTCTTTTTGTTGGTTTCGTGAAAGCACTGGTCTATGCGCCTCCCCCTTCCAAAAGATGTAGCTGATCTCAAGGCCGAATAACGGAAGTTGTTGCAACTTGCAACCATAGACAACACAATGCTGGAACGCATTTTAACAGGAATTTGACTATCGGCTTGATGTGTGGCGTACGACTAACGGTGTTCACATTGAATTTCTTTGAACATTCTATAAAAAACTTGAGACTGCAAGCTTTCAGAATATATCAGATGCATTGTTATCTCCTTAATAGTTTTTGACATATTCAACGTCAAAATGTGCCCAAGACTTTTGGGACACCCTGTATTCCAAAAAGTTGATCTCCAAAAAAAGATCATCAACTCGATAAAGGTAAAAAAGGCACAACAAGTCTCACAACTTTGGTGCCGGGTCCGAGCTACCCTCTCAACGGTTCTGTTTGCGTGTTCAGGGGAGCATTGTGTCATGCCTTCCCCTTTTCACCTTGGTAGCAAAGCAAAAATCTATCTTAATTTATCTTCTTGCCTCCGTTTTTTTCAAAGTTGTTGCTGTGCAAATGGCTGCCGGTATTGTAGCAGCCCCTAAACGGTTTCGTGCCATATCTCACTATTCCGTTGAGGCAGAACAAAGGACAACATAATGGCCCCATATCTCGAACAATACATCCACTCCAATGTGGCGAAAAACAAAACTGGATTAAGATTCATTAATTGATTTTGACATGTTGTTTTCTAAATTGTAGGCCTACTAGTCATGGGCTAGGCTAGGTGGGGTCGCATGGGCTATTTTTCCCCCAATTTTTTAAATCCAATCCAGGAATGAAGATATTTGTGTCAAAAATAGGATAAAAATAAGGTTTAAAACGTTGACCTCTAAAAAAAGGTCTTCATCCTCGCTTGGGGTGAAGATATAAACATAACCACTTTTAAAATGTTAATCTCTAAAAAAAATATCCAAAAACTTTTATATTTTTGACCCACTCTCGCACTCTCAAAAGAATTTTTTATGGATACATCTCTGCCACTGGTAGTTACTAAATCAGTCTATCCACCAATCTCTGCTACTGGTAGTTACTGAATCAGTCTATCCACCAATATGGAAGTAATTGGAATTCATCCATATCAGTGCAATATTACTCAACATACAAATATATTAAACAGAGCAAATACATTTTTCGTGAGATCTGCGCAACATACCGCCTGGAACAGCATGCATCTCGCAAGAACCTTTGTTACAGTCAACTGCTCAAAAATCTATTTGAACTAGGACATTGCAGAACACCGAATAGTTATTAAAGCTGCAATAAAATAACTTCTTTATTAATATTTAGTCTGGAAGCCGCAAAACGAAGAAGAAGGAAAGCTCAAAGCAAAAAACGCAAAGGGCGACGTCAAACGTCTTTTCAATGTTTGATCAAAATCAAATTCAGGAGTTTAAAGAGGTATTTAATTGTTGGATAGGTCCGACCAGAATTAAAACTCACTCCTCTATTCAAGCCGATGTATATGAGTGCAACTTGCCAGACTGATATGCTTCCCACATTATAACGTCTTCGTCAAAGCAAGCGAAGTAGAAGAACCTTAAAAGTTTATTGGTGTTTCCAAAAAAAACTTTCACCCGCGTTGGTGTCAAGTTTTTTGATGATTTTAAACAGAAAAACGCTGTTTTGATTGACAGGTGAACTGATCCACCTTTTGTTTCAGGCTTTCACAATGATTGACACTAACCGAGACGGATTCATCGATAAGCAGGATTTGAAGGACACTTACGCCTCATTAGGTAACCAATTAATATCCTGCAGTTTAGGTTTTTATAGCTCGTACACTGCTTTTCTTGATGTCATGTTTAGTCTCCGCAGCATTGTTTTGGTCAGCAATCTGCGACGTCGTTAATAAGCTTAATGATCCTGTTCAAGCTGCAAGCTACTAGCTACAATCTACAAGCTCTAAGTTACGAGCTACAACCTATGAGCTACATGCTATAGGCTATAAGCTGTAAGCTATAAGCTATAACCTAAAAGCTACAAGCTATAAGCTACAAGCTATGACCCACAAGCTATAAGTTACAAAATGCTACAAGTTACAGGCCATAAGCTACAAGTTACAAGCTGCAAGCTATATGTATGCTATAAGCTACGAATCACAAGCTATAAGCTACAAACTAAAAGCTATAACCTACCACCTCTAAGCTATGAGTTACAAGTTATAAGTAGGGCCATTTTTGTTTTGACCTAAAAAAATATATTTTTGACTTTATTTTAGCAAAATTTTGACTTTATTTTGACCTAACCGCTTTCGCCTATTATTTATGTCTTGTTGCACTTTTTTGATTAAAAATGTTTTATAATCCGCAATTTACATAAGTTTTTAAAGAAGAAGGTAGCCTACTTTAATCATTTCTCAATCACTCAGTCTTGAAGCTAATGCAACAAAGCGACGCATGACGTCAAAACCTAGGATAACGAGCCATTGTGTGTACCGGTATCAATTAGTGTGTAATACAAAAAATGCGTTGTTATCGCAACTGTAATGTACATTAACAGTCTGTCTATGATGGCTTTAACGAAAGCCACACAGTATAATTACCAGGACTTTTATTGTAATACAGCATTATATATTTTTTTACGTTCTTAACATCAAAATTTCTGTCTTTTCTCAGTAATTTACTGAGCATAGAAAACGACCTCTCAACAGCAGCAAAGGTTGGCTGGGCTTTTTGCAATAGTGCGTAGCTTGATGGGTCAATTGTCAAGTTGGTACAGTTTATTATTGTTTCTAAATCAGTATTGGATAGTCGTGTGCTATTTCCTTCTCAATTACCGCACGCATTTTTACCATGGCAACTATTTGAGAAGTTTAAAATCAAATAAAACTGCGCATAAAATTTTAATAGCAGCTCAAAAATTCAAAAAAATCTAAATTTATTCGTTTTTGTAAGGAAATTTTTGATGACAATTTTGACAAATTTTGACTTTATGCAAATTTTGACTTTATTTCGACTTATAAAATCTACCAAAACAGACTCCTGAACACCTGAAACGAACATTAGTATACGTTTGATCATGTAGCAAGGTCCTGAAAAAATTTTGACTTTATTGACTTTAGCGGGCCCTAGTTATAAGCCATTAATTACAATCTGCTATGGGCTACAAGCAGTGATCTGCAATCTGTACGAAAGCTATAAGCTACAAACCACAAGCTATAAGCTACCAGCTATAAGCTCAAAGGCATAAACTACCGGCTATTAGCTGCAAGCTATAAGCTACAACCTATAAGGTGTAAGCTACAAGCTACAAACTAAAAGCTATAACCTACCACCTCTAAACTAAGCTATGAGTTACAAGGCATAAGCGATAAAATACAGTCTGCTATAGGCTACAAGCAATGAGTTGCAAGCTATACGAAAGCTATAAGCTACAAACTACCGGCTATTAGCTACAAGCTATAAGCTACAACCTATAAGGTGTAAGCTATAAGCCAGGGATGAGCCATCTCTTTGGCCTGTGGGCAATTTGAGACTTCTTAAAAATTTTGCGGGCCAATCGAAGTTTGTAATCCATTTAGCTTCTACAGACAAATGAGCATCGCAACAGTGACCGATGATAGTGTTTCTGCAAACTTAAGATATAAAGACCTTTTTTATTTTCTTTTTCTTTTTCTTTTGGAGATCGAGCTTTTCGAGATGTAAAAAACATGTTTGATGTTCAACACCACCAAATTTCACGCCACGGCCATGTTTCAGATCATTTCTGCCAAAAAATTTCATGTCACCGAACGCAGGTCGCACATTCCTGCAATAAGCTTTAACCTACAAGCTATGCTGTTACCTGCAACTACAAGCTACAGGCTTCAAATATAAGCTACAAGCTATAACAAGCGACTTTATTGTAAACGCAATTTGGAGCACAAGTGATATTGATATTGAAGGAATGAATTTTGAAGAAAACAGTAAAAATAATCAAAATTATTTAGGCAATATTAAAAGTGATAAAGAGTTGGATGAGATGCTGGCTCAGGCTCCTGGACAACTCAACTTTACTATTTTTCTCGCCATGATGGGAGACAAAATTAAAGGTGAGAAATTGGAAAGGAAACGCTTGGTGAGTAGAGCTTGATGCAGTAGACTCCGCTAAACTGGCTCACGAATTACTGAATCATTTGGTTAGGTGGATCATTTTTCTAAGTCCCGAATCAAACGTGCATTTTCTATATGAACATACGCCACTTATTTGCATTACTATTTCGGATAACTGAAACAATTTTGCACCGAAACTTACAGCAAAATCCCTTAAATCGCACGCCACTGGGTCTGCTGGGTCGAGATTTATAGACCATGACAATCTGTTGACGAAGTTGGAAAAAGCATCAAGTGTCCATAAAGTCCGTGTGCCCTTTAAAAAATTTATAACTTTATTTGTATCTGCGATAAAAATAATCTGTAAAAAGAATTAGAAAGAAGAAAGTCTAGATTTTTTAAGGTCTTAATGAAATTTCATTTAAGTTTTCAAACGTCCTCCATCATTTGCAATACAAAGGGTAATACGATTTTGCAGATCACGCAAATGATTTTTCGATTGATTTATAGTAATGTCTAAAATCACATTAATTATTTTAACTTTCAAATCTTCAAATGAACTAGGTTTGGTTGCACACACAATTGTTTTCATATGTCCTCATAAAAAAATCTAATGGAGTGAAATCTGGCAAACGTGGAGGCCCAGAAAATGGTCCGCCCCTTTCGATCCATCAGATAGGAAATTCTAGATTTATAAACTGTCTAATATGCAGAGCAAGTGGAAAGGAGCTCCATTTTGTTGAAACGCTGTATCAGTTGAAACACTGTTACTAATTTTGTGATAAAGAATCATTCTATAACTGCACTTAAAACAAGGTAAAACAACACTTTTTACAGATTATTTCCATCGCAAATACAAATAAAGTTATAAATCTTTTGAAGTGCACACGGACTTTATGGACACCCGGTATTTCGTTTTTTCCGCAGAAATAATTTTTTTTACAATTGAATAATTTGATTTCTTTTTTGATGACTAAATAAGCTTGATCTTTTTTTAAATACTGTACCTTTTCGGCTAACTGGATCAAAAGCCCTCTGTCCGAAGTGATACAGTAGAGCGGAGTCTACTGTATCAAGCTACACGCATAAAGTACGTAAAGACTCTTTACAACTTGTTTATTTTTTAAATATGCGATGCAACTAAGTGTTCATGTGAGCATTGTCAACAACTTAAAACAAACAAAAAATATTCCTACGTGAGTTGCAGAGAATATAAGTTTTACAAGAGCAGCATAACGAATAGATATAATTTCAGTACGGTAACCAACGGCAGAGCGTAGGACAGCAAAAAGGAAGAGTTTTTTCCATCCACTTAATATTTTTGTTACTTCCATCCATGGCCTTGAACCGAAACCTAGCCGAAAACTGGTTTTAATCGCTTATTTTTCCTGAAATCAAACCTAAACGAAACCGGAATTTTTACAAAGTATTGAATCTCCATTAGAACTGAAGCGCTAAAAAGAAATATGGCTGAACCTGAACCTAATCCGGAGCGTTACATGTAAACGAATTCACTAGTTTGGCAGATTCTTTCAGAAAACTAGCAACCTTGTGTGCATGTGTAGTTGTACAGACTGTTGTTGGGACCTTGCGTGATATCTAAAAGGGCGATTTCGAAAAACTAAATAGGTAACCAAAATTTACTTTGGATGAATTCAAGAAACCAAAATAATATTAATTTAATTAATTGATATTAAGGCATATAGGCTAACTGCAATCAGTTGAATAATAGTTGAATAAACAATCAATTAAATGGCGTAGTGGTTAGAGCGTCCGCTTCGCAGTCGGTAAACCTGGGGTTCATTCCCCTTGTCGAGTTATACCAAAAGACTTTAAAAAATGGCATCCGCAGCTTCCCTGCTTGGCGCTCGGCACTTAGGGGAGGCTGTGAAGAACAAGCCGGCAAGTTCGCTTGTTGTGTCCTTGGGCAAGGCACTTAACGGGACGCCCCCACCTTTATGTGGAAGACAGGTGGCCCATAAACCTCGAAAAAGGCAACTCCCAAGCGAGTGCGGACTTCCCGTCCAAAATATAGCGATACAATTCGCTTTCTCGTGAATGGAGGATAAATATGGCAAATAAAGCAAAACAAAAAAATTCAGTTGAATAAACAATCAATCAGTTGTAGTTCTAATAGGAACGAAACCGGTCGTGGAAGTGGTATGTTATTCAACTGATTGCAGTTTAGCCTATATGCCTTAATATCAATTAATTAAATTAATATTGTAAACAGGCCAACACCAGCTCCTATAATTCGTATTATAGGAGTTGGCTTGGCTGGGAATTAAAGCATACATCGCATCAAGCTCACTGTAGTGAGCATGCACCATATACAGTATAAGCTTAAAAGTAACGGCATCAGTTGAAAGGACCGATGGTGGAGTGGTATTAACCGCATGAAGCAATTCATGTGATCGTCGGTTCAATACCTGAGTCCACCTGACCAGTTCTAATAGGAACGACACCGGTCGTGGAAGTAGTATATTATTCAACTGATTGCAGTTAGCCTATATGCCTTAGTATCAATTAATTAAATTAATATCTTAAACAGGCTAACACCAGCTCCTATAATTCGCAAAATAATATTGAAATTGGATCTTTTGTAGAAAGCCCCCGCCAAAAAAACACCCCTGCCACTGCTTTTATCCAGTTAGAATTTTTATTCATTGATGGAATTCTGCACTGAATTCAGCGATGTCTGCTAATATTTTGTCCTAACCCTAAAGTTTGCAGTACTTCAAACGTGGCGGGGGTATTTTTCTCAAATCTCACATTATGGCATTAGTGGCCGGGGCTTTCTACAAAAGATCCTTGAAATTTTTCTATTATTTTTGCTATTTACCTTGTTTCGTTTAAATTTTATATCTTATTATAAAAACAGGAGCAGGTCCATTTACTGTATATTAGTCAACTTTATTCCTATTGGTTCTCGCATTTCTGCATATAAAATAAGTTGGAGTTTTTGTAAAAATATGGAGTTCTATACAAGTCTATATAACAAATTTCTTGTTTTTCGGTTAAATTGATTTCGTGATTACTAAATTTCTTTACTTTAAATAAAACCATTGACAATAATTACTACGGTATATTTTAGAAACTGTTGCGTTGTGAGGCAATAGACTATTATCCTACTATTGACGGTCATCAACCTAGTCAAACTTCAGTTGAGTTTGATTTCTTTTCGTTTTTCTAGCCAACTAAATTGATGGTAAAAATTTATTTATGGCTACATGGTACTAAGAAAAGGAAAGACAATAAAAAAATCGTTGAAAAATGCTATAAAAAAGATAAAAGGTTGACTCAAAAACCAACTTTTCATTGGTTTTATTCTTAACCGGAACGGAACCTTCAAGATTTAAAGCCATACTAAACCCTAACCTTTAAAATTTGACATTGGTAAACCTAAACGGAACCAGAATAACGATTTTTACAAAGCGTTAAACCTGTACCGGAGTAGTAGGCCAACCGATAAAAATAAATTTGAAAATTATAGGCGAAGATATGGAAATTGTAAACCTTGCACCTAATTGGCAAAGCAGCATACGGGCGAAAGGGACATTAACAATTTATTAAAATGAATATGCCAGGAAACAATAATGAGTATACCACCCAACCAATTCAGACCAGACCATCCCTGGACGCGTTTCGTCCTTTTGGAATCATCAGCAGGGCCCGTCCCGTCACAAGCAAAAGCAACCCACTTATTAGCGTTATCCTCAAAAAAAACCTTACGCCCGTATGCTGCTTTGCCAATTGGGTGCAAGGTTTACAAAAATAAATTTGTCTGAACCTGAACCGGAGTGATATTTTAAATGGTTAGACTCTCTGTTTGCATTGCAAATATTCTTTTCAGCAGCATGCTGTTCATCAATCTTAAAATTTTTAGGTACAGATCCAGAAGAAACCATTCTTTCCGCTTTTAAGGTTCTGGATACTGAAGACAAAGGAACAATTAACCAGAAAGTGTGAGTCTTTTAATTATTTTCTTTTAATCGCACCTGATTAAAACAAATATGTAATATGTTTAATGCCGGTATCGCACTGACATAATAAATTGAGCACGAAACTAGATAAGTCAAATAATGACTGCTCAATAACGTGGTATGCGTTTCTGAAATAAATGTAAATAATATGCTGTTTAGAAATTTTATCAGCTCGGGGCTAGAGCGCATTAAAATGAGAAAAAATAGAACTCTTACAAAAGCTGTTTTTTTGTGTTTCTTGAAGCATTTTTAAAAGAAGGTGTTTTCTGGGACTAGAAGTAAAACGCGAGACCAGCTCTAGTCATTTGACTTCCCCAAAAATGTTTGGCTGGTAGCGCTTATTTTATTGATAAATTGTAATTTAAAATTTGGGCAGTTTTATTGGAACGCAACGAGATGTGCAGAAGAATGCATTTCTGTTTCAGAGAAAAATGTTGATGCTGAAATACATATTTTAGATTAGCTGATCTCCTCACAACACAAGCGGATCGGTTCGACAATAATGAAGTAAGTGCTGGGGATCAACCGCAAAGCATCAAACCCTCAGTGGTTAGAAATTATCCTGTGCTGTCTTTTCAACACATTGGGTCTTTCCAAATAAAAACAACTGGCCATAGAATGATGTCAATTTTGGCTTTCGAAAGTCTGGTCTTTGTCATTCATTACTACAATATTAATGAACTAGTGCCAATGTCTGCGATCTGTCTCATGAAATTAGGCCTCATAATTGTAATAACAAAGACGTCGAGCTTTGTACTGCATGGCTGTGCGGAATCGCTTTCAGAGTGTTCAAAGTGATGTGTCGAACTTGAAATTAGCTGAAGTTTTGTCAACACAAAGGCATGTGCATGTAAGAGCTTCTGGGTCAAAGACCGGATTATCTTATTGTAACATTGTCTTACGAGTTGGTGAAGAAGTGAAAGCATAAAAACAGTGTTTCACAAACTTCTGTAGGCCTACTAAAAAAAATTGTTCCTGAACTCAACCTTTTCCAATTACAGATGCTGTACCGGCATGTGAAAACTTGCAAGTGCAGCAAATAACAGCTTTTTTCGTCTGCAAGATTACAAACTCATCCACATGTGTTTAAAAGAATCATGCAATTAAGTTTAGCATCATAGTATAGAGTTCAGCTTAAATAAAAGCAAAGCTAGAATATAGCGCTTTTGTAAATTTTCAGCTCAGTCAAATGTTCGACCTCTCCCCAATTGATGTTTCTGGCAATCTAGATTACAAAGCTCTCTGTTACATCGTCACTCATGGCCAGGAAGAAGAATAACTTCGTGACTTTCTAAATGTGATGCAATGTTGTCAATACCGCACTTTATCCTCTAACACGAGACCGGTTCCTGGTCCACTGTTGTGCAGATTATCTAAAAGATATGAAAGTCGACTCCGTTATAAAATTGCACAATTTTAAATTGCATCGTAAAAGTTTTGTGAGGGAACTAACAAATTTGTAGTTACGCAGAGTTATCTTACGGTCACCAAAACAACTTTACGGTTGTTCAGCTCAAGGAATCGCTTGTATTTAGAGTCGGTACTACTCTAGGGCTTTGGCCATGATGTTGCACGAGGTGTTCCTGCCACAAGCGCGGCCACCATGCAGGAACCATTCTCTTGATGTGTTTTCCCAAGTACACAATGACGCTGAAACCACTTGGTTGGAATATTGAATTTAAACATCTCAAATCGGTTCCTTCACGCGCTGTGCTTAAAATGCAACTTTGTATCGGCTTTCATCAGTAAGTTTACGTACAAAATTTGCCTGGCCATGACCAATGCACTTCCAACGAATACTAGCAACCAACCAAGACAAATCGTCTGCGAAGTAAAACGACTGCTGAGCCCCCGTTTGCAAACTACAAAATAATATCTGTAGAGCATAGTGGCCAACTTGAAATGTAAAAAAAGTAGAAGAGTCTAAAAAATTTCCAAAATGGCAAATTTGCGTAAAAACCCCAATATTCTGAAATGTTTGAGTTCGCCTGCAATTTGAGTTCGTCTACACAACGGATTTTCCACTAGCTTACGAAATAATATTCAATGTGGTGATGATTTTAAAAAATGTCTTTGGCTTTCATTCAGAAAACCTCAACTTTTGCAGTTTGATCTCTTAAACGAAGGTCCTTCCGCAATTTTTTTCAAAAATCCCAAGATTTTTTCCAACAACTTTTACCAAAAAATTTTAAGTGACCTTGAAAATCCTCAAGATCTTGAGATAAATGCCCAAAATTGGCAACAATGCTGAAAAGCCAGGGCTAGTTTGTACGAACTGTAAGATCACAGTTTTCGTGAAGACGGTTGTTTCGGAAGCTTTTGGAAAGACTACTGCTGTGTCGGAGTCAATTTCATGCTTAGGTGAAAAAATAATATAATTGTGTGATCAATAAGTTTGTGTGCATCTAGAACTCGAAGCTTCTTAGGCTACAGAACTACAGTTGGCCTATACGTACGAGATAAGCAGCAGGAATCTTTCACGAAACTGTCTTGACTAGGAGCGTTATTTTACAGCTTGAAAAACTTGTATTAGTTTTGCAGCCAAGTTGTTTTGTTGTTCGCAAACCGTTGGTATACGGTTGGCATATGAGCTAACACTTTTAAACTTGGCACAGCTGATGGTAAGCCCTCCGAGGTACAACAGCACAACATTTGGAAGAAACACTTTTCCCGTTTTGTTTGATAACAGCCTTGTAGAGCTACCAGGATCAAAGCTAAAACATTTAAGAAAACAGCAAGCTCCATTTCTTATATGCTTCCTGTTGATTATCTATATCTATACCACAGGGCAAGAATTTTTTTCTTTTACTAATATACTGCCTGTTAGGGTGTACCTATATCTATACTGTAAAGCAATGAAATGAAATCTCACGTTGAAGAAAAATTAAAATAAAACAATAAACATATCAACTTGTGAAACTTAATTTAGCGTGAATATTTTGTTTGGAAATGACTTGGCCCGATAAGCGCCTAAAATATAGTGAATGACATAATTGATGTCGCAAGTATCATTACTAGGGGGTTGCGCCAAGTCGTGAAATAAGTGACCTACCAAATAATTTGTTTCTAAAATTGCAAATCAAAAAAACCACTGCTATGCTAATTACCGACTTTGATTTCGTGCCCGTATACGTATTGCATGGAATAAATAAAATTTATAAATTGATAAAGAATTTGTAAGTAAACCAGTCTTCATTTAAAGTATGATTGGCATTAAGGAAATTATAGAGGCAATGTCTTATCTAGCAACTTTTTGTAATTGCTCTTAGAAACGCTATTGTGAAGTAAAGTCGGCGCAGCCAGCTAAATCGATATTTTTAACTCGACGAAACTGACTGGTAGTACTGCGGGGCGACGCCGGCTAGTTGCAATAACAGTAGTATGAAAATTGCATGTACCAACATAATAACACAAAAAGAATCAGAAATTCTTGCTTGTTCTACAATTTATTTGATGAAATCAAAATTCTCAAAAATTTGAAAAACGTTAAGAACAATATTTTACATCGCTTTTTAAGCGTTTGTTGCCAACTTCAGGTTTGCTTCCTGTGCCATTGTTTCAATCCTGCTACAAGTCCTTGAAAGCCGGCATTGTAGTCGATTCTCACTCCATTGTGCAAAGAGTCGTAAGCACGATCGAAAAATCTATATACAGTAAAATAAATAGATACCAGCATTCAGAGACAGAAATCACATTATTAATCAGTGTTTTTACAAGTCAATATTGTAAATCATTTTTTGCTAGGAAACCTTTAACAGTTCCGAAGCAACTTTTTGTTTATTCATGTTTATGAATTATCAACATTGCTGGCCCAGCTCCACTACAGTGGATGTAGCACCATTCACAATGCGTTTGACCACAAGCACTGTAACCAAAAAGGAGCTGATGCGCTTTTCTGAAAAAACACGTCAAGGGCAAAGCATACGTCCTCATTGAACTCGTGGACCTTTAGTTGCGAGAATGGCTTTTTATCACCCTCAAACTGTTACTTAACCAGTGGTGACTTGTGGCTATTATTCATAGGGATGCTGTTACAGAGTTCTTTTTAAATATTTGCTTAATTTACTCCCTCCTTCCAAAATTAGGTGAAGATCTTTTTTTGAGATCATTTTCAGAAATAGATTTTTCACTCGTTTTTTAAATTACTGGGAGAATTCTAGAGGTGCTGCAGTCCCTCAACCCCATAATTCTACGCATAATTGTATTTATGAAAATTATAAGAGATGATGCAGTGCATGCTGACAATCAGCCATTGTAATTAACAACTTTCGTTGGCAGATTGTAATGTTTTAAATAATAACTTTCAGTCCCGCGATCATCGACTGATGGCTTTTTTGATGAATTATGACCACTAGTTTACTTAAAAAGTAATTTTAGATCTTATTTCTTCACGAGTTTTCAAAATTTTTTTGATAAAAAAAAAAGCTTAAGGTGCGCAGTATCAGAAGATGCATAAATTGTACCTTCCTTAAATTTTTGTTTTCTCTCAAAAGCAAGATTATAAACCCAAGGGCTCAGTCGCCACATGTTCAGCAGACACGCCCTAAAGCCAGCTAGCTTGGAGGCAAGCTAAGGTTCACTGACCTAACAACATAACAATTAAGTCACATATTTTTGGGAATCTTTCGCCCACTTTTTGCTGGGTGGTTGTAAGCTTTTGTTTCCACTTTTCAAGAGTGAGCCTGGCATCATCGCAATCTTGTGGAGTATATTAAACTTGATGTTCCTGTTTTGGCCCGTTGTGATGTCATACTCCTCAAACTGTTCATATGTCTCACCGTCGTATGCGACTAAATACAAAGGGAAAAGCCAAGAATAGTTTATTGGAGCTGGGCCGAGAGCAAGCAAGATTTTTGAAACCAAGTCCCAGCCTGCATTGCTGATAGGTTTCAATTTCTAATTGATGATTTAACTTCTTTGGCTGTGGCTTCTCCACAAGAAATTCTTAAAATGTTACCAGACATTTGGATAAATGCAGAGACGTAGCAGCCGCCCCCCAAACCCCCCAATTGGGGGGGCCCAGGCCAACTTTTGGGGGCCCAAGTTAGTCTAAAATTACTTTTTGGCTACGTGACTATTTTCAGTTCAGCAGACTTGTTTACAACCGATTTAAACTGTAGGAAGAAATTGGCTTGTGACATCATAAGTGAATGCTACGCCATTTTATCTCGCAGAATCTAGAATATTTCGATTGATTTTCTGGTAGAATCTTGAATATTCGATTGACGTAACAATGCCGTTGTTACGCAACAATCATAGAATGGTCTGGAATTCTGTTTGGCTATAAATACCGGGACAATATATATATATACACTGCAGAGTGCAGATAAAGTATTTTATTGACATTGTATAGAATGAAACGTTCAAAAAGTGGTGCTCAAAAGAGAAAAGAAGCAGCCACTGCTCGAGATGCTGTAGCGAAATTGCCCAAGATGACAGATTTTTTCAAGATTACTGAGCAGAGTAGACCTGGCACTAGTACCGAGAGGGATGAAGAAAACTATAGTGTACAAGAAAAAGAAGACTATGACGATCAGCATCAAAGTGATTGTGAATTTCCAGAAAATGTAAGTTGTGATTTACCTGCCAATACGCAACCTTCAATATCAAAAATAACTGAATCTCAATTTACCCCTATCCCTGATGACCCATGTAAATGGCCTGAAAGTATTTCTGATGCTCAACGATGTGATATAGTAAAGCGTGGACCACATCAACTAATAATGAATTTTCCATATAATAACACAAGTCCAAGGCGACGTTTTTCCTCCAACCATTATAAACGTGTGTTACCTAATGGTGAAAGTGTTTCACGGTCGTGGCTAGTTTATTCTGGGGAATCAGATCAAGTTTTTTGCTTTTGTTGTAAGCTATTTGGAAAAACACTAAGCCCCTTTTGTAGTGGTATAAATACATGGGAGGGTTTTTCGAAAAAACTGAAAGACCATGAAAACGGCATTTCCCACCAAGAATGCTGCAGTCAATGGATGTTGCTAGCTGAAGGGATAAGAAATTCATCCACTATCGACAAACGCGAGATGAATATTTTTTTCAATGAAAGACGTTTTTGGAGAAATGTTTTGGAGAGACTTATCGACATTGCCTTGTTTCTATCGGAAAGGAATCTTGCTTTTAGAGGATCTGAAGAAGTCTTAGGATCTCCTCACAATGGAAATTTTCTGGGTATATTTGAGCTTTTGGCAAGAAGAGATCCGATCCTAAAAGAGCTTCAAGACAGAATCAAGAATAAAAACACTAAAGATCACTATTTGAGTCCTACCATACAAAATGAACTAATTGAATTGCTAGCGACAGAAGTTGAAAAAGAAAATTTACAGCAATTGAAATTGGCAAAATATTTTTCTATAATTTTGGACTGCACTCCAGATATGTCACATCATGAACAAATGTCTGTCATTCTCCGTTATGTACTATGTAATGAAGAAGCTGCTGTTGTTAAAGAAACATTTTTTGGCTACTTGAGAATAAGTGACAGTACTGGGAAAGGCTTGTTGGACGCTTTCTTAGAAAAAGCGACCGAACTGCAACTCGAATTGTCTGATTGTCGAGGTCAGTCATATGATAATGGTGCTAACATGAAAGGAAAACATTCTGGGGTCCAAGCAAGAATGCTAGACATCAATCCCAAAGCTGTTTACGTGCCCTGTGCAAACCACACCCTTAACTTAGTTGTTGTTGACAGTGCTAATTCATCGACGGAAGCATTGACATTTTTTGGAGTACTTACAAGGTTGTATGTGCTGTTTTCTTCCTCTGCTCAGCGTTGGGAAATTTTGAAGAAACATGTGGAGCTGTCCATAAAGTCACAATCTGATACTCGTTGGGAAAGCAGAATTAAATGCATCAAACCTCTTCGATACAATTTAAAAGAGGTGTTGCTGAAAGACTTGGAAGCCATTTCCATAGAAAGAAAAGATGGAAGAGCTGCCTCAGAAACAAAATCGTTGATAGCTCATTTATCAAAATGGAGTTTTCTTTTGTCGGTGTTTATTTGGTATGATATCCTATTCCAAGTCAATAAAGCAAGCAAGATTCTTCAATCGTATGGAGTCTCCCTTCATACAATGGAAACGGAAATCCAGGCAACTGAAAAGTTTTTGCAAAACTATCGCACAACGGGTTATGACAGTGCCGCAACATCTGCTGTTGAAATAGCACAGGAATTGGATATTGATCCTTCTTTTTCTCCGTCAAGAAGTGGAAAGAAAAGAAGATTGTTTGATTACCAAGGTGAAGAGGAACAACGAGCTACTCCTGAACTGAAATTTAAAAGCAACTTTTTCTATCCATTAGTAGACCAGGCTATTATGTCAATAAAGGAGCGCTTTAATTTGTTACGTGAGGTTTCTTCCGCCTTTTCGTTTTTGTACACACGAGACAAACTTTTGCTTGTGCAACAAGAAAATGCTCTTCTTACTTGCTGTAAAGAGTTCCAAAAAAAGTTCGGTGACATTGATTCTGATGAAATGAGCGCTGAGCTACAGCGGTTTGTTTTAATTTTACAAAAAAAACGCAATCTCAATACGGCTCAAGACTTTCTGAACTATCTTCTAAAGACTCATTTTTTTGAATTGTATCCGAATGTGTACATCGCACTTCGAGTCTTACTAACTTGCCCCGTGACTGTTGCCAGCGCTAAAAGAAGCTTCAGCAAATTGAAACTGATCAAAACTTTTAATAGAACGTCTATGACAGACAGTAGACTATCTTCATTAGCCATGTTGTCAATCGAAAATGACTGCGCCCGATCTCTTGATTATGACAATGTCATAACAGCATTTGCGAACAAAAAGGTTCGCTCCAGACTATTTAAATGATACTGTGTTTTTATAACTTTTTCATGTTTTTCAGTGTCATTGCTTTCGTTTCGCAGTGTCTGCATAAATGTCCTACTGAACTCTGGCATCGGTGCCGAATTTTTTATGACTTGCACCTTCGGTATCGGCATGCTTTATTCTGACATTAGCCTGTTTACTTATGTACAAATTGTGGTGTATTTTCTTAATGCAGCTTTTCAATTTTACACCTCTAAAGTGATATGACCTGTGCGCAGGGACTCTTGCGCTTACTTTGGGGGGGGGGCCCGAAGTTGGAGTGCTACGGGACTGGATAAATGGTCTCGCTGGAGTTGAAGCAAGTGCGTAGCGAAAAACAAAATTTGAGGTTACGTTTTTTTACAAACTTTTTTATATTCTGAGAGAGAATTTAACCAAAATTATAATTTTATAATTCCCGTTTTATTAGTTTTTAAGAAAAATTTAGGTCCAAAGCCGGAAGAAATCGCTTTGATAGCATCTTTTAATTGATTTTATATAAGTTACAATACTCCTGCTTAGTTTCACCGCTTGTAACAGAAATGCATCGTGCCAGCCATGTACGCGTAACCACGATGGGGTCCGAACACCACGATGTTCACGGAATAACTGACAGAGGTTTTTTCGTAACCATATTAACACTACATGACTAAGTAAAAATAGTTTGAAGAGTACTAAGCTCAGTATAAATTAGGCTTATTCAAATCAAAATTCTTATTAACAAATTATTTTGGTGGTACTTTATTTTGGCAAACGTTTCATTGGCCAGAATAGCAAAACTCATCAGAGCAAAAGTGGCAACTTATTTTCAACAGCATGTAAATAAAATTTCAAAATGGTTACGCGAACAAAATTTACCAGTTATAACTGTCGAATTAATACATCAATGCATGAAAAAGTTGAAGTAGGCCAACTGTCCGAAAAAAATATATAAAAATGGCATTGGAACAACAGCAAATTCTATTTTATAGTACGGTGTTATCATGGTTTGTGTTCATGACACGAGTCCAAGCTATTCTGCGATTTAAAGTAATAAAGTGAGCCAGAGAGCATATTTCTCTGGCTTTTGAAATTTAACGACCCTCTGCGTGAGTCTAATTCTGACTTTTGTCTTGATTTTTTGTGTTTATTTACGTGACAGGTTTGTGTTCGTTTTACCCTTTTTTTCAATGCAAAGTAAAACTTGAACCTTGAACTTAATCACAAAAGATTGCCAGTTCTTTCAAAACTGATTCAAAAAATATTGCAAGATCTTTTAAAGCATCTTTTTGTTTGTATATCAATGCACCCAGAGCATTGCGTAATCATTTGATGGATTGTTTCCACACTTACTTCTGCCATCCTTTGACATCCTCACCAACTACCGAGAGTCTATCCTAATTCATTAAAAAATCTCTCAGGCTGTAATATATTTATCGTAACTCTTTCTGCCTTCCGCTGTCTGATGCCACGTGATATATGTTCACCGCTGGCAGATACTGAAACCGCTATATCCTTACCTATTTCATGTACTTGCGTTGCCTATTTGTTCCGTAATTGGGTCATGAAAGTCTGATGTCGGTTTCATGATGTTGATCAAGCAACAACAAAAGTCAAAGCAGCTACAGTTAAAAACAAAACCAAACAACCAAGATTTGCTACGATTGGTTACTCACCCCAGCCTATTGTAACCCGATGGGGAAGCTGGTTAAAAGCTGCCTTATACTTTTTGAAGCACTTGCCTAAAGTAAAATCAATTGCGGAATATTTTAAAGGGTCTAGAATTAGAGTATTAGCCTTACAAGCAAAAGCTAGTTTACAAACACTTGACTCAATTCTTCAACCACGTAAGGTAAAACACCAAGATGAGTGTTTGGTTGGGCTTATTGACGCAGTGGAAAGAATGAAGTAAACCATGAAAGAGGCTTTTCAAGTCACTCAAGAACTTAACTTTGAAGATGACTCTTGTGATATTACACGTTGCATCACAAAAGGAATGCAAAAAAGTGGCATAATCGAAGTAATGACAATAGCAAACCAAACATTTCACCAGCTGAATTCGGTTTAATGAAGCAGTGTTAGCCCAACAACTGCTTCTGTAGAAAGAAGCATTTGAATGTTATGAAAAGCTTCTTGCCAAAGACAAGAACTTTACGGTTGACAGTGCCAAACATTACGAGGTTGCACTTTTTATTTCTTCTTTTGAATAGAATAATTGCATTTGAGAAAAACCTGAGAAGAAATTGCACAGGATATGCTTTTTTTATTTTATATTTTATTTGCCATATTTATCCTCCATTCACGAGAAAGCGAATTGTATCGCTATATTTTGGACGGGAAGTCCGCACTCGCTTGGGACTTGCCTTTTCCGAGATGTCTGGGCCACCTGTCTTCCACATAAAGGTGGGGGCGTCCCGTTAAGTGCCTTGCCCAAGGACACAACAAGCGAACTTGCCGGCTTGTTCTTCACAGCCTCCCCTAAATGCCGAGCGCCAAGCAGGGAAGCTGTGAATACCATTTTTTAAAGTCTTTTGGTATGACTTGGCAAAAGGAATGAACCTTAGGTCTACCGACTGCGAAGCGGACGCTCTAACCACTGCACCATCGCATCGGTTGCTGATATTCGTTGATCAATAACAAATTTTTTCAATCAAAAACAAATTTTTTCAATAACAAAGATTTTCGTTGATCAATAGCACAGTCAATTAATGGTTAGATTAATACATTGAATTTTTACCAATTTTTAGGTCAATGTTTTCTGTTTTTTTTTTCACTAAAAAATTGCTCAACTAATAATAGAGAAAAAGAAATGTGTAAAAAGAAGTTTTTTCAATGCTACGAAAGCTTCCTGCAAAGACAGTAATTTTACATCTGACAAATGCCAAACATTACGTGCTTGTGCGTTTTAATTCTTGTCTTACAAAGCATAACTGCCTTTGAGAAAAATCGAGAAGAAATATCGAAGCTGGCAGTGTTTTTCGTTGGTTTTGTTGATTTTGGTTGATATTTTTACAAAAATCTTGCTGGTGGTACAGAATTTTAATACAGCTTTGAAAAAAGCTGTTTGAGCCATAAGCTTTTCGTGACGCTCTTATCAGTGGCGATATCGCGTCAAAAGGGAAGATCTAGAGTGATTAAATGTTTTATGTGAATAATTTGGACGTTAGGCAGTCAAGACAAGCCAAAGATAGCGCTGGTATTGTAAAGCACGCCAAAGAAAGATTTGGCAATTGTGAAATGCTAAAGAAAGCGCAGCAGGAGGCCAAATAAGAACGCCGCGATTATCGAAAGAGTTTGAGAGTGTAAACAAACTCTTTCTGTCTGCCTAACACCCAGTCCCGTAGCACTCCAACTTCGGCCCCCCCCCAAAGTAAGCGCAAGAGTCCCTGCGCACAGGTCATATCACTTTAGAGGTGTAAAATTGAAAAGCTGCATTAAGAAAATACACCACAATTTGTACATAAGTAAACAGGCTAATGTCAGAATAAAGCATGCCGATACCGAAGGTGCAAGTCATAAAAAATTCGGCACCGATGCCAGAGTTCAGTAGGACATTTATGCAGACACTGCGAAACGAAAGCAATGACACTGAAAAACATGAAAAAGTTATAAAAACACAGTATCATTTAAATAGTCTGGAGCGAACCTTTTTGTTCGCAAATGCTGTTATGACATTGTCATAATCAAGAGATCGGGCGCAGTCATTTTCGATTGACAACATGGCTAATGAAGATAGTCTACTGTCTGTCATAGACGTTCTATTAAAAGTTTTGATCGGTTTCAATTTGCTGAAGCTTCTTTCAGCGCTGGCAACAGTCACGGGGCAAGTTAGTAAGACTCGAAGTGCGATGTACACATTCGGATACAATTCAAAAAAATGAGTCTTTAGAAGATAGTTCAGAAAGTCTTGAGCCGTATTGAGATTGCGTTTTTTTTGTAAAATTAAAACAAACCGCTGTAGCTCAGCGCTCATTTCATCAGAATCAATGTCACCGAACTTTTTTTGGAACTCTTTACAGCAAGTAAGAAGAGCAGCAAGTAAGAAGAGCATACAAAAGGGGCTTAGTGTTTTTCCAAATAGCTTACAACAAAAGCAAAAAACTTGATCTGATTCCCCAGAATAAACTAGCCACGACCGTGAAACACTTTCACCATTAGGTAACACACGTTTATAATGGTTGGAGGAAAAACGTCGCCTTGGACTTGTGTTATTATATGGAAAATTCATTATTAGTTGATGTGGTCCACGCTTTACTATATCACATCGTTGAGCATCAGAAATACTTTCAGGCCATTTATATGGGTCATCAGGGATAGGGGTAAATTGAGATTCAGTTATTTTTGATATTGAAGGTTGCGTATTGGCAGGTAAATCACAACTTACATTTTCTGGAAATTCACAATCACTTTGATGCTGATCGTCATAGTCTTCTTTTTCTTGTACACTATAGTTTTCTTCATCCCTCTCGGTACTAGTGCCAGGTCTACTCTGCTCAGTAATCTTGAAAAAATCTGTCATCTTGGGCAATTTCGCTACAGCATCTCGAGCAGTGGCTGCTTCTTTTCTCTTTTGAGCACCACTTTTTGAACGTTTCATTCTATACAATGTCAATAAAATACTTTATCTGCACTCTGCAGTGTATATATATATATATTGTCCCGGTATTTATAGCCAAACAGAATTCCAGACCATTCTATGATTGTTGCGTAACAACGGCATTGTTACGTCAATCGAATATTCAAGATTCTACCAGAAAATCAATCGAAATATTCTAGATTCTGCGAGATAAAATGGCGTAGCATTCACTTATGATGTCACAAGCCAATTTCTTCCTACAGTTTAAATCGGTTGTAAACAAGTCTGCTGAACTGAAAATAGTCACGTAGCCAAAAAGTAATTTTAGACTAACTTGGGCCCCCAAAAGTTGGCCTGGGCCCCCCCAATTGGGGGGTTTGGGGGGCGGCTGCTACGTCTCTGCTAACACCGGGCGCCGGGTCTTGATATAAGCAGCCTCTAAAAGATTAAGATGGAAAGAGCTGCGTGATGCGGCGAGGATTGAAAACCGCTTGTTATCATAGTTTAATGCACATTGATTATTTTTTTTAATAAGAGAGATTTATTGATATTTTTAATAAGAGAGCTCTGATTAACGGTTTAACTGATTAACGGTTTGATCAATGAAGCTGACTTTTATAAACTCTTAGGTCAACAAAAACTTGCGCTGATCATCAACGTAAGTCAACCGCAGATGATAAACTTTAGAGTTTATACAAATTACGCTGGCCCCAACCGTAACTCAACTTTACTTCATATCTGAATCAGTAATCCCAAAAGTTTGAGATTAAAATAGTCTAGATTCTTTAAAACTATGCTAAAAAAGGCTAGGTTTTTTGTCTCATTATCGCAATAGCATGAGGCAAATAAGGCTTTCTTCGCAAACAGCAGCCTGTATTACTCTTAGGCTATTTCGCTGATGATCATTTATTATCGAGGTGAAACATAGAATTACTTTAGCTTATTTGCTTGCAGGGATGTGGAAGCGGAAGCGGAAGCGGAAGCCGGAAGCTGGAAGCGGAAGCGGTGGAAGCTGTCCTTTTTCTGTGGAAGCGGAAGCGCGAAAAATCCACCGCTTCCGCTTCCACATAGGAGGAAAGAATGGAGAGAGAAAAAAAATTGGTTCTGCTATTTTTTGTAGAAGAACGAATAGCGGGAGTATAAACATTAAGAAATGAAAGCGAGGAGAAGTTGTTTAGAGAGATGTTGACCTCTACATAATCAGAGTAGGGGTCAGGCGAAGAAAGAGAGGAGGTAGAAAGCTCAGAGAAGGATAAGCCCTGCTTGACGAAAATGATGACGCCGCCGCTAGCGTCTGCGACATCAGTAGAAAAAATACCAAATCGGGAGTGGCTGCCATGAGATCGCAGAGCATAGAATCCAGGGATCCAGAAAGAAGAAGATAAATTGAGGTTAGATTCCTGGATATATATAAGGTCAACGGGATGAGACGAAATAAAGTGTAGTAGTTTAGTGCTCCTGGCTCGGAGACCCCCAGCATTCCATTAAAAAACCCTGAGAGAGTTAGGGAGGGGAAGAGAAAGCAGGAGGTAAAGAGAAACAGCCAGGAGCATGAGGCGGTGGTGAGGGTGCAGAAGAAGAAGATACAAAGTGGGTGGAAAAAGGATAAGAGGTTTGAAGATGAGGGTGGGGTGCAAGTGCTGCATTAGCAGAAGGGGGCCAGATTGAGCAGTGAAAGTATACCAGATGGAGGAGTCTGAAGAGAGAGGCACAGTGCTGGTAGGTGTAGAATCTCAAAAAAAAGCAGGGAGGGCAGCTCCAGGAGTAAGAGCTGCCAAGAGTTATGAATCTAGAAAACGAGAGTAGTGAGCACTTTAATGAACTTAATTAGAGCATGTGCAGCATTGCACTGACCTACCCCGCCAGGTCACATTTCCAGCGCACATTAAATAGGGAATGACATGGCAAGGGTTAGGATGAACGTTGCCGCTCATCAGGAGAAGGAGAAGAATGAGAAGACGGGCAAGAGAAAGGCAGGAGTAGAGAAAAGACAGGCCAATTTTAAAGAGGCTGCGTGCTACCCTTCTGCGGTCGTTCAGGGGGCTGCACGGCGAAAAAATGCTTTGTGTGAGGGGAGTGCCCGGGGTAACTGGGACCCTCGGTAAGGCCAACAGCCATTTTGACACAACCCAAACGGGTCAGGGACCGCACCACCACGTTGAGGCGGCTGTTGATTGGTACAGTTCAATTTTGCTCGCTTTACATTTACATACTACATATACGACAGAAATTTCGAATTTCACTATCCAAAAAGATTAGAGTCAATACGTGTTTTGGCGACGGACAGAAGGTTTGTAATGATGATTAGAGTTAAAGTTAACTTAAAGAGTTAGTTGAGGATAGAGAGAGAAAATCAACGCTATACGGTGTAATTTGTTGTAGTGACGACAGGTTATTGTCGAGAGCTGTAATATGGAATCATACGGTTTAGATCTGAGAAGCATTAAGCTAACTGTTGTAAAAGTGGTTGTAAGTAGTGAAGGAACTTATAATAACTGTCTATTTGTTGAAGTGTTTAATTATTTTTTGAATTGTAGTAACAAGATATTTGATTTTCTTGCAAGCAGTTCGTGATTTCTAAATTTTTGTTAGTGGGAGTTTCGTGACAAACGCGAAAGTACATTAGGGGCTCCGCGATGACAAAAAAGATTGAAAAGCACTGTTCTACATTCAGCACGAGTTTTGATATCTTAAAAAAACAAACACCGAGTAGTTCGAAACAATATGCTCAAGCGAAGTAGGTAAAGTAATAGCAGTAAATGAAGGTTTTTGTTTTCTCAAAATGATGAAGTGTAGGAGAAGGCAGGCTACAAAACCACAAAAGTTTTAAAAAAGTGTCAACGGTCGTTTTATCGTTTTTTGTTGGTGGAAGCGGAAGCGGAAGCGATAGGTGTGGAAGCGGAAGCGTTTGAAAAATAACCGCTTCCACTTCCCTGTTTGCTAGGCTGCTGATTCAACTGTACATTCTCAATATTTGAACAGATGTTTAGTGGTACAGATTAGGTCTACGAGACAGCTTTAAATAAAGATTTAGGGTACGGGTTTCTAACTCTTTTAAGCAATATGTGAAAGGTTGAATGTTTTCGTTTTGCTGTTATAAGAAGTTATTGCCAGAAGAAAGCAGAGAAAAAGCGTTGCTATTTATAGTCGGTTGGCAATCGGAATTGTTGCGTTTTGCCATCGTCCGAAAATCGCCATATTTATGACTCTTTTGCCATCTTCACCGAGGAATCCGACTATGACAGTTTACTTTTGGCACTAAGTGCTTTATATCCTTGCTTGACTTTCACTTTTGAAAAAGAGCTGATGGCAAACTTCCTCTTTTAGACGTTCTAGTTGAGAAAGCTGACTCAAAACTCTTTACGCTCGTGTATCGCAAACCAACTTTTAGTGGACCACACGCACGTAGGAAATCTTTTGGCCCCGAAAAACAGAACCATATTGGAACCCTAGTGCACAGGGCTCTGTTTATCCGCTCCAAACCCAGACTATCACAAGAGCTGGGCAACATCGAAACTATTCTTTGCTAAAATGGCTGCAAGACTGTGCTATTCAGGCTAGTATGTCCAATTTTTCCAAGATTTGAAAGACAAATTTGGAAAGAGAAATACAATAACAAGCATGATGACAAAATGTTCAAAGCAAGCTGGTCCAGGACTTTTGGCTTCTTACAAGATTTCCTATTTGATTGCCAAATGTGGAAAGCCCCATACCATCGCAAAAAATCTTATCATCCCCGCTGTTAAAGAAATAATGAGCACTATGTTTGCAAATCCTGTTGACATACGAATATTCCTCTGAGCAACAATTCAGTTTCCAGAAGAATTGACGACATCGCAGATAAACTTACAGGTGCCCTGGTTGCTGAATTAAAATCCACAAAGTTTGCTTTGCTGATAGACGAATCTACGCTTCGAGATAGTGAGGCACTACTACTTGGATATGTTCGTTGTCTAAGTAAGAACGATGAAATACAAGAAGAATTATTGTTCAGCGAGTCCTTGACTGCAGACACAAAAGCCTCCACTATTTTCAAAACAGTTGAAAAAGTTTTTAACCCCTTCAGACCGATAGGACTAATTAGTCCCATTCGAAATTTTTGCCTACTGCTTGGTGCATGTCTCTGTCAGATTATTTTAATTATTAAATATTTTCGTCAAACTAATTTGGCAACCCAGAAAATGCTTTTAAAGTTTTGAAAATGCTGAGTGATAAATTTTAAAGCTTATTGAAGTTTGTGAAATTGATCTTCAATATTGTGTAAGCTTAAATATACCTAAATGTACGTAAAGCCTATTTTTGAACGTAAAGTAGTTGTTGTTAGGTGTGAAATGTATTTTAGTTACACTCTCAACCGTGGTTTAATAGATTGCATGTTTTATGCAATTTTCATATTGTTTTAGAAAGTGGGATTTTTTAGTCCCTTTCGGTTTTATATGTACTTTTCATTTAACACTATACAGTATTATATGCAGATGTCAAACAGGCAAATTAGATCCAGGGAATTCATTGTAGGCATTGATCAAGTAGTCCAGCTAACTACAGCTGATAATTCTGATTCATCTGATGGAGATGATCCTATTGATGAAGAAGACATTGTTTTTCTTGAAGAAGCTACTCCAGAAACAGGCTCTGAAAATGAAGTTTGGGTTGCTATTGATAATGCTCGAGCAGACACACAAATTCCAATTGATTCTTTCCCATTAGACTATATATTTTCTTGGCAAAAAATAACTTCTGGCAGTAATACTGTTGATATTCCTGTCTGTACTTTATCTGGTGCTGTCAATTTAAAATATGATCATGAGCCACAACCTGCAGATATGCTTTTGGATGTGACAGATCTCAATACTTTATTGGAGTCCGTGATTGTGCAGAGTCAGTTGTACATGCAACAAAAAGGAAAAGTCTTCCAGATTGATTTGGAGGAGATGAAAGCATTTATTGGCATTACCTCATATATGGGTTACCATGTTGTTCCATGCCTGCGGGATTACTGGAGTCAAGATCCTGGTCTTGGGATAAATGTGGTTGCTAATGTAATGCCTCGTGATCGCTTTTTTGAGATACGAACAGCATTGCACTTTGTTGACAATGAACAGCCACATGATACAAAAGATAAAGCCTGGAAGATGAGACCTGTAATAAAGCATTTTAACAATTCTTTTTCACATGCTATGAGCCCAACTGCCCAGTAGGCTATAGATGAGCATATGGTAAAATTTAAAGGGCAGCATGCTATGAAGCAATACATGCCCATGAAGCCTATCAAACGAGGATTTAAAATGTGGTGTCGCAATGACTCTGCTACTGGATATCTTTTTCAGTTTGATATGTATGGCGGTAAGCAGGAAAGCAATGTGGGAAGTTTGGGTGAAAATGTCATAATCCAGCTTTCAAGGTCATTGGTGGGTACAAATGTGAGGTTGTTCTTTGACAACTTTTTTACATCACCAGCCCTTGTACACAAGCTACAACAAGAAAAAATATTTTGCTATGGGACTGTTCGGCAAAACAGAAAAGGCATGCCGAAAGATTTAAAAAAAGACAAAGACATGGCAAGAGGAGAGATCAACCGAAGAAAATCTCAAGGCCTTCACCTTGTAAAATGGATGGACACTAAAGGTGTTGTTCTGCTTTCCACTATAGACTCATGTGTGCCTACAGTGAATGTAAAGCAACGGGTCAAAGGACAAAAAGAGAAAGTCACTGTACCACATCCCATTATTGTGAAAGCGTACAATCAGGGAATGAAAAGAACTGATGTTATGGATCAGTTAAAAGTAACATATGAGGTTGATCGAAAGTACCCCCGAAAATTCTATCTTCGCCTGTTTTTTGACCTTATTGACATTGGGTTTGTGAATGCTTTTATTGTGTATACAAAATTGATGGAGGAAAACTTTCCACACAACAGGCGTTTGAAGACACTCAAGGACTTTAAACATGGTGTGGCTATGCATTTGATAGGAAGCTTTTCATGTCGCAAACGACTAAAGAAATCTTTATCCTTGAGACTGCCTATGCAAAACTCTGGTAAGCATCATGTAACCAGAGTTTCAGTCAAAGAAAGAGCACGGTGCAAGCTTTGCACCAAACGCAAAATTAACTCTCGTACTTGCATTCGTTGCAACAGTTGCAACCTGCATCTGTGCCAAACAAGCAAGAAAGACTGCTTTGCAGAATGGCACAGTGGTGTCCAGCAGTGATTTCATTTTGTAATTTTTGTGGATGATTTTTGATATTTTTGTCACATTTATTCTTTACTTTTCTTTGATTTTTGTGTTTTTAGAAATACACCAGTATGTAGCCGAAGCGAAAATACCCTGTAGTTTTATTTTGAAAATAAAGTAAAACTGTTCTCAAAGGTGGTTTTGCTTAACGTCATAATTGTGAAAAACCAATGCATGGGTGTGCCTAGATGCTCATCTACTGACATCAAAGTAAAAATAAATATTCCAGTTTGTATAAAACGTCGTTGAAGTACAGTTAAGGCAAAATGACGTAGGGCCAAGCATCAATATTATGCATTTTGCTGCATGTAAAAGCATTGCATCTCATTCGTCGACTATTTCGCATATACGAGGTATAATTGTGACCCATCATTATGTTGCAAATTACAATCATATAAGCGAAACAATTGACAACTGAGATGTAATTTTTTTCATTCAGCAATGCTAGCCCCTAAGACATTTAGCGCCAGCTGTAGATGATTACTGTGTAAATTTTCAGTACACTTTTTACACAGAGTAGCTTTTGGCGACCCGTGTTAATCGTTGAGCTGATGTCTTTTAGATAAAATAACAAAATTGAAAACAAAAGCTTGCAAATTTGAGTTTTGAAACATAAGACAATGGATTGCGTATTTTTTGCCCGAGAATTCTTGCATCAAATGAGAAAAGGTTCAGATTTTATTAAAAAGCGAAAAGTACAAATGAGACCGATTGGGACTAATTAGTCCCAATTTTTCCGACGCTTCTCCTACGTCTGTGGATGCAAAAAAATTATTTTTTTCTTATTCAGGTGTTTTTGAGTAGTCAGAAGCTCAGTAAAATAAAAAAGTTTCAGTAACTTTCGGCGAGATAAAAGTACCGGTCTGAAGGGGTTAAGGGCAAACAAATTCCGACGTCAAATGTGACTGACGGTGCACCAGCAATGATTGGTCGCCATCGTGGATTCATACAGCATATGGAAACCACATCACATCGAATATTAGCCATTCATTGCATAATTCATCGCCAGCATTTGGTAGCTAAACACTTTAGTGCTGAGTTACACGAGTCCTTACAGGTGTTTATAAAAGTTGTGAACAAAATTAAAACTTCCCCTCTGAACGATCGTTTGTTCCGTAAACTATGTCAAGAAAAAGATGAAGAATTTCAGCGTCTGCTTCTACATACCGAAGTCAGATGGCGGTCAAAAGGAAATTGCTTAAGGCGATTGTATGACCTGTTTGACACTGTTGTTGAATTTCTGCAGGAAGTTGATGATAATCTAAGTATAGAATTGAGTAACAGGCGCGTCGATTTGGCCTATCTGACAAATTATCAGGTGCTTTGCCAGGTTTTGGTACCGAGATAACTGTGGCCGGTGGCCATAGTGTGAGGATCGTTTGGTAGGTGACGCAGGCAGTGTAGAATTTTTGAAGCCGTGTATCACATTTTAGGCCGCAGTGCTTCAGAATGTATCTGGCGAGATATTGTCTGGGCTTTGTACTTTACCACACTTGATCAGTTTAATTGCAGAGGCACATTTAGTGGACAAGAGAAGCATGACGAAGAGACATTCAGCACTGGGAAATAAGTTTTTTCTTGTTTTTCATGCTGATCGTGTTGTTTGTTAGTCTTTTAAAAGTGCCGTTAACAATGCTAAGAATGAGCAGTTGCGCCGAAGGCGCGAAGATTTTTGCTATTTTGTTTGAAAATAGCTTAGTACTGAGAACAAGTCAACAAAGTTTAGTAAAATGGGCATGGGCTTTTCGGCAACTCATGGCTGCACCTACTGTTTCTCATTCTGAAGCTTGAGGTCAAGTTTCAATACTCGAAAGGTCCGGATTCGGACCGCGGTCCGCCAGTAGAGTAGCCCTGGTCTAGACAATATTCACTGCTGCATCTACTGGTTGTAACAAAAGTTATGTAAGTTTTTGTAGTTTAGTTTAGCGAAGAAGCTTTATGAAACTTAGCGCAATGGAGTTTTATGAAACTTATTGCAAATTTTTTATTTGTGCCGAATGTGAAAGTCACTGCGTTTTGGTGCAAAATCCGTGCAAGTATAACTAGTTTTTGAGACCTAAGCTGTTTTTGGGACATATCTATCCCAACAGTATTGGAGTATGGGACTTATTTATCCGAGTCGTATTGAAAACCTTGTAAATAGTAAGTTGATTTTTTTTGTGGAGTGGATAAAAAACGACTAAAAATAAGTAATAAATCAATTTGATTTTGAGACATTTTGCTTTGAACTGACCGTATTTTTTGAATCAAATATTTTTTTTTACACAAGCATTTGTAATTGTATGTTTCGTAATCAATACTATTGAGACATATTTATCCCACAGTAAAATACTGCAGGGATAAAAATGTCCCACGTTCTTTTTTTAACCAAACGGTAATAGAATCATCAACAGAATCACCAGCTCATCAGCAGTTTTAACAAATATAAAGAGTCTAAAAAATGCAAAAAACACCTTTCCACGGCAATCAGCGCAAAGTCGTATCAAAAGGATTATACCAGAGTTCTTGATTGTGGAAAATTATGTTTTGGTCCAAACAGAACCCACATTATTGTGAAGAAGCGGAACTTCATCTTTCATATGTCATGGTATGGGGAGCAATGAATAGCGAAAACTGTTTGGACCATATTTCTTTGATGGATCTGTCAATCATCTCAATTATTTAGCCATACTTGAAAATTGGTTCATACCACAATTGCAAAGCCTTGAGGGATTAAAAGTAATGGCTTTTAGGCTTTTTGGCAAATCGCCAGGTGCATGAAGTGGTCAAAACACGATTGTAAAAAGAAGGAATCTGTTGAAAGAACGCTATGATCAAAAGGCGTCGGTAAACACCGCGTACAGTGTTGGAGATTTGATAATGTTAAGAAATTCTGTGATACATAATTATGGATCGCGTAAATTTCGCTTGCTTTATTGTGAACCTTATCGTGTTGTTGAAGTGTTACCACCCATGAATTATGTGATAGAAAGTCTTGACGGGTCTACCACTAAACGCGTTTATTTTAATCGTTTAAAAAATAATTGTGGGAGAATTAAGGAAAAATCTACGGCTGAGAATAAATTGAAAAAATCATCTGTTGTTGTTTACCCGACCCCTTCCGAGAGATGGGGGAATGGCGGAAGACCATGGAGCCCCAGAAGCCGGGCAACTCCTCAGGGTCTGGACCAGAGGTCATAGAGAGACAGAGAGTCGCCAAAGAGTGAGCGGCGCAAAGAGTCTGTAGCTGGATAGTGCAGAGTGAGATGAAATGTGTCCTGAAACGAGTGTTCACGGGTACTGCAGGAAGAATTTTCGATTCTGCCAATCCTAGAAAGATAAGAACTTTACAGAAGGCTGTGTCCGTTGCAGCGTAGACGAGAGAGAACACAGCGAGCGTGACGAGGGAGCACAAGTTCCTCGATGGAAATCGAGGGAACCCACGTGTCGAAGAATTTGGATGAGACAATACGCCTCCAGTCTGAGAAAAGAGAAGAGTGAATACGAGAGATAAGAGAAGAGAGACTACAAGGGATTGCAGAGGGCGCAAGTAGTGCTCCCCGTCTGGCCAGCTCATCAGCCGCGTCGTTCCCCGGGAGAAACGAGTGTCCGGGACTCATTGTAGCCTGATAGAACAGGAGGAGAAAGAAAACAGTTTCTGCCAGATCTGCCACATAGTTTCAGGTAAAAGGAAAGATGGAGGAGAGACAGAGTGGTGAGGACAGAACGAGAGTCATACAGAAGGAGAAGAGAAGTGAAGTGGCAGGCTTGTTGGTGCTACCGAGACCAGCAAAGAGCGTGCAGAATGGCGCAGGCTTCAGCGGAAAAACGTGAACATACTAGGCCTGCTAAAAAGGAAAGAGTGGCCTCAGCGCCACAAAGAGAGCAGTTGGCATGTACGCCGGAGTCGCCTTTACCAAGAGGAAAAGGAATAGAGCCGTCAGTCCAGAGTACCAGATCATGAGGGAGGAGAAAGTCAAGGTGGTCGAGAGCCGCACCTTGGCGAGAAAGAAGGGGATCGGAGCGGCAGCATGAAGAGGAAAGGGTGAACTCCACGTTGAAGCAAGGCAGATTCCCAGAAGGAAAGAAAGGGCAAGCAAGAAGAGCCTCCCTAGGAGAAGTAGAAGGAGGTATGAGCGAGTAAGTGGACGCAAAAGCTCTCCAGGAAGATCTGCTGAGTCTTGGTTAGGGGAGGAGGAAGGAGAGCCAGCGATAGAGCAAAGAGAGTATATAGTTTTTGGATTTGATTTGGGTGAAAGAGTGGAGCAAGTCGTCTGCCATGCCTCAGCCTTGGCCTTGACGATGACTGACGAGGCGCGTCGAGAAGCGGAGATGTAAGCCTGGCGATCTTCATCGCTTCTGTGAGCGGCAGCAAAAGCCTTGCGTCTTTCACTAACCGCACCTTCCACCTCAGCAGACGGCCAGGCTTTAGGATGGCGTTTGATGCGGCCGAAAGGAATGGAAGATTTGGCCACATTCAGTGCCAGAAAGGTAAAAAGAGCAGCAGCAGAAGAAAGAGACAGAGACGAGTATTCCTCTGCAGATGGGCAGTGGGAGTCAATGTAGGAGGCAAAGTCATCCCAACAAGCTTTCTGAAAGTTGAAGGAAGGGGGCGCTCGTTGAAGCGAAAGACCATAGAGAGAGGGATAGATAGAAGAATTGGTTGGTGGTCAGAACCCAGGTCGTGAAGCACCTCCCAGGAGCAAGAAAAGGCCAGAGAGGAGGGAGCAAACGAGATGTCAGGGGAGAAGCAACTGCCAGAGGAGCGATGGAGAAGGGTGGGTGTGTCAGGGTCATTAAGGGGGAAGAGGTCAAAGGAGATGACCCAGTCGAATACTTTCTCCCCGCGGAAGTCGGAAGTGTCTCTTGAGTCCCTGAGGGGGTGATGGCAATTAAAGTCCCCCAGAATGAAAAGATTTCAGGAGGAGGGAAGAGTGGAGGTAGAAAAGGAGTCAGTTCTGCCATCCGTCGGAGAGGAGCGAATAGGGGGGAGCGTACACATTAAGAAATGACAGTGAGGAGGAGTTGTTAAGAGAAATGTTGACCCCTACATAATCAGAGTAGGGATCTAGCGAAGAAAGAGACGAGTTAGAAAGTTCAGAAAAGGAAAAGCTCTGCCTGACAAAAATGATGACACCACCGCTAGCGTACGTGGTATCAGGAGAGAGAATGGCAGACCGGGAGTGGGTGCGATCAGAACGTAGAGCAGAGAATCCAGGAATCCGGAAAGAGGAAGATGAGTTAAGATTGGATTCCTGGATACAGATAAAGTCAGCAGGATGCGACAAAAGAAAATGAAGTAGTTCAGTGCTTCTGGCTCGAAGACCTCCAGCATTCCATTGGAGAACCCTGAGAAAGTCAAGGGGAGAGAGGAGGCAGGAGGCATAGAAGGAAAGCCAGGAGCAAGGGACGATGGTGAAGGGGCAGAGGGAGAAGATACAGAATGGGCTGATGGAGGATAAAAGGTTAGAAGACGAGGGTGGGGAGAGAGTGCAGCATTAGCAGAGGAAGGGTTAGATTGCACAGTGGAGGTATACGTGTCGGAGGAGTGCGAGGAGAGAGTCACAGTGTTACGAGTGGGGACACAGCAGGGGGAGGCAGCTCCAAGAGTGAGAGCTGTCAAGATTTCTGAATTTGGAGAGGGAAAGTTGTGAGCATCTTAGATGGACTCATTTGGAGCAGGTGCAGCATTGCACTGTCTTGCCTCGCCAGGTCACATTTCCACCGCACACAGAGCAGGGAAAGACGGGGCCAGGGTTGGGATGAACGTTATCGCTCATTAGGAGAAGAAGAAGAATAAGGAGACGAAGACGGCCAAGAGAAGGGTAGAAGAAAAGAGAAAAAGAAAACAGGCGACCGATTTTAAGGAAGTTGTGGGCTGCCCTTCTGCGGTCGTTCAGGGGGAAGCATAGCAAAAAATGAAGGGAAATTCCCGGGTACCTGGGACCCTTGGGAAGTCCAACAGCCATTTCGACCCGACCCAAACAGGGTCGGGGACCGCACCTGTTTGGGTTGGGTCGAAGGGCTGTTGATTGGTGTAGGAAAACATCATTTTGTAAGGATGGGCCAAATGGCGACATGAAATTTTGTCGACGTTTCTCCCCGTCAATCACACAAAGAGTCACGATACTAATAATCGTAGACCAAATTTACGGTGAGACGCCCACATTATTATCCAGATGTATAGCTGCACATTGATTGTTTGACCGCACTGTATGAAATAGTATGAATTGCACTTGGGTAATTTTGATATTAGCGAACTGCATCACACTGAATGAATATGGTGCAGGCTGTTGCAATATTGTGTGTACGCATATTCGTGATAACTTCCATCTGTTTTTGTGGAGGGGAAGAGGGTGTTTAAATGTTGGTGTTTGTCGCGTTTTAATATATGATAATATATATTAAATATAGAATTTTCGGTTCTATCTCAATCTTAAATTTCTTTTAAAATTGAGGCGACGTATGATAATCGCTCGGATAATTAGGTCTGACTGCAACTTAATAAAACTTGGAAAAGATTGGCTTCCACTAAAAGCACCTTAAACCACGTTGAAAACAGAATAATGTATTCACAGAAATAACACTTCACGACTTCAAGCTTCTTCCCTCAACAATCTCAGAACTAATCACTTTACCGCGCAATCAGAAAACCGCCAAAATTGATTTCACCAATAACTGCTTAATACTCGCCACGTCCACAGAATCCACAAATAAATTATCACAGAAAAACAATAGTCCTTCTTTGTTCTGTCAATCAATCACTCTTTCTCCCCACTATACTCTTTTCTACTCACACTCTCACTAACTCGAAATTCCCGTCGCCTTATATATAAACCGACAAAAAAATCTAGAAAACGCTAGAACGAAATCACGTGAAAAAAGAAAAAAGCATTTCAAGTTACCGTATGTAATCAGTTATAGAAATTCTTCAAAGAAGCTAGAATCTCTAGATCAATCTGGAATCGTATTGTGTCGTAATAAGGATTCTGACGTAATAAAGGCGTACTTACAGCAAATTAATTGCGGAGAAAAAAGGTCTTTTTTCTCAATCAGTAGCCGAGCGAACAATCACACAGCACTTTACACAAATATGAAAACAATTCTTACAAGGCAAATTTCCTTATTCGTGACAGTGTTGGTCACAAGTTATTTGATTACACGATCCACCTTCGGGCGGGTGCTCTGCACGCGATGCGCTAATTAAGTTGATAAGGCGTGGTGCAAGCCGATGTGAAGGATTGTAAAACAGTTAAGCTGGGACATGTGTGACGAGTAGACGCCGGCGTTGTCCTACTGATTTTGAAACAATATACGTTTTGTCCGCTTTTAGTCTGATTGGGAATTGAGCCGCGAACAAACCAAGATTTTAAGAAAAAGAAACGTTACAATGCCAGAAGGTGATAGGCAGTCTGTAATATATTTGGCTTTCCAGCCTTATAACTTTGTTAAGTATTTATAACATTGTTATTTAAAACCATTGTTGCCCACACGACTGCAGACCAAAGGACCAGTTGTCGTTACCCAGTAGCAGTCGTTAAACATTCATCGTTGATCTTAACACAACCAGAACTTGGCTGTAGGAGTAACAAGACAGCCAGACATTCTTTATCCAGAATCGAGTATTTCCTTTCAGCAGATATCAGCTTCTTGCTTGCATAAGCTTGTGGGCGTAGCATTTCATCATACTGATAGCAGCACCCAATCCACTATTTGACGCATCATTCGTAATACAAATATTTTATTGTGGTCTGGCAACTTCAGCTGCTTTCTAAATCAGGCACTTTTGTAAGTTACTAAAATTTTTTCTTGTACTTACTCTCAAAGAACTTCATTAGGTTGCCTGTTGTGCGTTAAGGCGCTCTGCGGAACAACGATAATTGGAAGTGGTGGAATGTGTAAACGGCGATTGTTCGGTAGTCCCAAAACTGATAAACTTCTGTCATTGTCGTGGGTCTTTGGGAAGTACAAATCTTCTCTAAATTGTCATCGTTGACAGTAATCCAGTCATAACCGATATGATATCCGCGAAATTCCACTTACTCAGGAACAAATATGCACTTTGATTGTTTTGCCACCCCTGCTTTACCTAGATAGAATAATGAAGCTGCTCACCCGGCATGTCGTAAGAGGCAACTTTTGGGTACTCACCAAAGACAGTTCATGGTGGGGCTACCAGTCTGGAATTTGCATTCATGTGTGATTTAAAATAGGTGCCCAATTTTCCCCTCGCCTAATCAAGTTATTTTTGCGACCTAATCCAAAAAATCGTTTCATGCCGTGCCTCCATCCCAAGGAAGAGGGGTTTAACCACAACAACAACAACATGGTTTTGTCGTCAAAGTATCTTGTTGAAGACGCCGAAACAATTCTTCTAGAATTTTCGAATGCGTCTTCCAATTGTCTGAAGCCACGATTAAATCGTCGATAAAGCTGTCGACTTCATCCCAACCAGCCAGTATTTTCCTCAAAAATTACAATTAAGGTTGAAATCTAATTGTAATTTGGCCAAGGTAGATATTTTGTCACATCATATTTATCTGCGAGAAAAATATCAAATTCTAAAAGGTTTACAAAAAACTAAAAAGTTGAGATGCTGAATAAGGAAGAAGAAACTCTGTGCAGATGGAAAGAATATTTTAAAGAGCTATGAAGTCCTGTCACGCTTACAATTGCGGACAGAGATCAGCAGTTTTATTATATAGCTATCAAATGGTTAAAAGCATTTGGTGATGATGAAATCTGGCCATGAATTGAAGCTGTGGAAAATTACCAAACGATTGGCAAACTTAAGTCGTCATCGAGATTTACCAAAAAGATTTAACAGAAAATGTAATAGACTACCAGGAAAAGTACATGAAAAATGATTTGCGAAATGGTGCGGTGAAATTAGTAAACAATCCAAGGGAGTGCAGCTATTCCACTATCAAATATTTTGGTAAAAACTCCTCAACATCTGATGGGGTAAGTGGATTAAAACCAGGGCCTTGAACCAAATCTGAACCCGAACCGAATACTGGTATAAATCATGTATTTTTTATGAACCCGAACAGAACCGAACCTCAAAAATTTGTCAATGGTGAATCCAAACCGAACCTGCAACAGAGTTTTTATAAAGAATTGAACCTAAATCGGAATTAAACAAATAAAAATAAATTTTGCTGAACCTGAACCTAAACCGGAGCGTTGTCATTCAAACAGTTTGTCTAGTCCCGAAGATTCATTTAGAAAGACAGGCATCCCAAGTTGCATATGTAATTGTACGAACTGCGCCGGTGATCTAAATTTAATTTGTTATTTATCCTTTGGGGTCTCATGTAATTATTATTTAATTTGTTTTTGATATCTTATAACTCCTTATAGAAACCGGAATGGGTCCATTTTTATAACCTCCCTTTAGCCCAATTTCTTTTTGCGCTTCTACGTTTAACGTAAGTTGCAGTTTTTGTGAAAATGTGGACTTCTGTAAACGTCTATAGGCCTATACAAAATTGTTCGATTGTAGGTCTATTTAATTTATGTCAACCAACTTTCTGTAATTTAAATGAAATATAAAGAGTCAAGAGTTGCCTACTTTGCGAGCTTTGACCCTTGTTTTGTTGTAGCAGTTAGTGACTAGAGCTTCGTCCAATCAGAAATCTGGCAGACGTAAATGTTGCATACTTTATGAAGTTGCATTTAAATCCCTATTAATTGGATGCATTAAATTTTGTGGCGATTTTATAGTGAAACAGAATTGTTTTGCCCGTTGTTAGAGCGAGTTATTGTTCAAAATGAATGTAAAAACTTACTTAAGAGTTTCCAGTTACAAAGTCAACATAAATTTGATGTAGCGAAAACAAAATCATATTTTTCGATTTTGCAGGTCATAAAACAATAAGCCTAATTATTGTTCTGCTTTTGACGGTCATCAACCCAGTCAAATTTTAGTTGATTTCGCTTTTGAACATCTTAGCTGTTGCTTCTTATCGCGCGTAGTGTAGCAAAATTGCAAAGAAGATTAAGATTTATTTTTGCTCTCTGAATTTGTTAGAAATTTGCTTTTCTTAAATAGCTTTTTCAACTTTTTGGTTCCTCTTTATCAAGCGAAAGAAAAATTTTGTGAAATAAACAGGAGATTTGCAAATACAAGATGCAGTTGTAAAAACTGTGACATTTGTTGTGGAAAGTAGCATAAGTGCTTCATATTTATTTTTAACCAACAGCTGAAATTAAACTAAAGGTAGTGGTGGTGACACCAACACGAAAACCAATTTGTTGATTAAGATAGCCAGTCCCCACCGCAAAAAAAACAGAGAATCAATTAATAGATTTTGTTAAATTTAAAAATAAAGTTAATTACTAACAAATCAACAAAGTTGTAGGATGAGCGGAATATTAAATCGGGATCGCTACAAAAGCAAAGTCAGAAAATTGATGAAAAGTGCTGAGAAAACGTTTTTTTGATTATAAATTTTTTGACAACTTAGAAAATACAAACAAACATTTTAAGCGTTAAGTGGCGCTAAAGTGCAAATTCGAAAATTCCCATTTTCTCATTCTTTATTCGATTTCATGTTTGCAAGTGAAAATACGTTTTACTCATCACTGGGTTTCTGGAAAAATCGGGTGTAAGGATTGCAGTAATCATTTCATACAATATTTGCATCAGAAAGTTGAGTATGCGTTTTTTTGAAGCTTGTAGCGTAGAGCTTTTTGCTATGCAAGAAGCCATTACCTTGTATTTATTGGGTCAACAATATGATTTGAACGATATTTGGAATTGACTAAAGAAAACTCATAGTTTCTTGCTTATGCAGAACAATGTGTGTTACAGTAGCAATGTAAACGGCCTGTTTGAAGAATTGGGATATGAGCGTCTTTTTCTTCGTATGGAGGAGCATCCATTGTCGATGGAGTCAGCTGCTGGCTGTGGTCTAGCGGAGTGGTAGTTGTTTATAGATTCCACAAAAGCGAGCTCAAAAGTTCTATTTACTGCATAAAGGAAAGTCAAGGACCATGTTCCTTTAGCTAATGAAATTTGATTACAAGAAATTTATCATTATATGTACTCACTATACTTTCTAAACGCTGGTTACATAGAAGGATAATTTAGTACGCCACACATTGTAGAAACTGTAAGCAAAGTTTTTGTTTGTTTAGTATAAATTGGTATACAGAACATGCAGTATATACAAAAACACTCTTTTATTGACGTTGCGCTTTGCCGATACACCAAGCTTCATCAGAAAAACAAGGCTCAGGGTGGTATTCCAACCCTGAGTGTAAGCAGCAAAAATCAAGCTCATAAGGCTGTTATTTATTTCTCAACTGACAAAAATAAAAACGCTAAAGCTACATAAATAAATCTGAAAAAGGTTAGTCAGTATTATGGTTGAAATAAACATGACAAATTGCAAACAATATGGTGGCTGTAAGCAAAAGATGATATAGCTTCTAGCGATATATATGAAAGGTAAGACAATATTGTGGCTGTAACTGCCTGCCCTATGCGAAGATGTTTTGCAGCTAGATTGATAAATTGATTAGAGTAACACCAGCATTTTGAAAGTAGAGACTAACTACTTTCAACACCTTACCGCTGAAGCATGGTTAATTTTGTTCGTACCCGATCGTTATGAATAGACCGGATAGTGATGGTCTACCCCATGTTTATCGACTTTTAGCGGTTTATATTTTGCTTGTTTTAGATACAGCCACAATATTGTCTAATCTTTTATATATACCGCTAGAAGCTATATCATCTTTTGCTTACAGCCACCATATTAGTTGAATTTATCATATTTTAGTTTAGCCACAATACTGACCAACCATTTTTAAGTTACATTTATCTCATGTTTATTTATGTAGCTTTAGCGTTTTTATTTTTGTCAGTTGAAAAATAACTCACATCCTTAAGAGCTTGATTTTTGCTGTTTACTCTCAGGGTTGGAATACCACCCTGAGCCCTGTTTTTCTCATGAAGCTTGGTGTATCTGCGAAGCGAAACGCTAATAAAAAAACATTTTTATATTGAATGTATGTATTAATTTATGCCAAAAGAACAACTTTGCTTACAGTTTATATTTTTCAAGTTTGTTGTTGCTATTTATGAATGCTTCTTATTAAATTATACGCTGTTCAGCCGCCGCATAAACACTTTAGATTTTCAATATGGCTCTGACATTGAAATAACGTTGGGAAGCATTGATCTAGACCAGGGGTTCTTAACCGGGGGTAAATTTACCCCCTTGGGGTAAATTTGACCTACCGAGGGGGTAAATTTACTGAATCATAAATTAAAGCAAACTGTATTTTTTAGTATTAAAAAAGTGATAGTCTTGCACTGGATTATGATGCAAATATATAGTTTAAGTAAGTTCTCGTCTTTTTATTTTATCTCTACGTAAGTGTACTATCATACTGTGCTACATTTTTACTGTTCACAACCTAATTTGGACCTTGACCACAAAGTAGGTTACAACTTTGCTAAGATTGAAACTTCCTTTTTTTCGCAATAAATCGCATTGTTTTCACAATGGGTAGACCGTGGTGTAGCTCCATTTGTCTCCTACTTCTTCATAGCATATTAAACAGAAGACAAAGAACAGACTGCTCTGTAGAGGTCTTTGGCAAATAAATTATTTTGCAATCACCAAATACAGGTTTTAAGTTAAACAATCTGCAGTTATTATGTCCAAGAAGCGAACATATTTAAAATCATATGTTGACTTTGGGTTCGACTTCATTGCGACAGATGATGTTCAAAAACCTCAGTGTATCTTTTGCTCCAAAGTGCTTGGTAATGGATCCAGGAAGCTGTCAATTTTAAAAGCTCATTTTACTTCATGCCATTCTACACATGTACATGACGACCATAAGTCTTTGCTGGCCAAACGTGCTCGATTTCGTGCTGCAGGAACACTACCTAAATTAGGGTTCTGTTCCGCAGACAAAGCAGGATTGGAAGCATCATATCGTGTTGCTTACAGAATAGCAAAAGAAAAGAAGCCTCATACGATTGGTGAACGACTTATCAAACCGTGCGCAATGGAGATGGTTGAACTTGTTTGTGGAGTAGAACAAAAAAGAAAACTTGAGAAAATTGCTTTGTCAAACGATACAATACGATGTCGAATAAGTGACATGTCACAGGATATTTTAAATCAGGTAGCAGACGAAATTCGAGCTAGTAAAGCAAGAAATAGTCTTCAGCTAGATGAGTCAACTGACGTGTCGAACTGTGCATATTTGTTAGTTGGCTGTCGATATGAGCATGCTGGCGAGTTGAAAGAGGAATTCTTGATGTGCGAAAGTTTGGAGACGACAAGCAAAGGGGTTGATGTTCTGGAAAAAATGGATAACTTTTTTCAACAAAATAATATATCCTGGAATCATGTGGGTTCTCTTTGCACAGACGGTGCCCCTTCTATGCTCGGTGCCAAGTCAGGCTTTACAACTCTGGTGAAAAAACGCGCACCGCACATTATATCTACTCATTGTGCCCTTCATAGACATGCACTGGCAAGTAAAACCCTTCCAGAATACTTGAAAGCAGTATTGAAGCATGTGATTGAATGCGTGAATTTTATCAGGGCACGTGCTCTTAATCATCGTCTTTTCAAAGTGCTTTGTGATCAGATGGGATCAGAACACACTGTTCTCCTTTACCACACAGAAGTTCGGTGGCTCTCTAGAGGTCTCGTTTTGTCTCGAGTTTTCGAACTGTGTAGTGAAATCGAGACTTTTTTTCGAGAACGCAAATCCCCATTGAGTAAGCATTTTGACGACAACAAATTTATTGGTACATTGGCTTACTTGGCAGACATTTTTTCAAGTTTAAACCAGCTCAATGTGCAGATGCAAGGAAAAAATGTTACCATTATAGATGTACGTGATAAAACTCAAGGCTTTCAGACAAAATTAGATCTCTGGAGTAGAAGAGTTCAAAAAGGAATTTACGTAAATTTTCCGACATATGATGATTGGAAAGTCAATAGAAGTAGCAAGGAGATCTTTGACCTCGAAGTCGAGATATGCCAGCAACTTGCCACCTTAAAAAACAACTTTGACGGTTAAAACAACAGTACTGCTCCTTGGATAACTCATCCCTTCGAAACCAAGTTAGAAAGTATTGCCGACGATGATCTTTGCAAAGATGAGTTGATTGATCTTCAATGTTCAACGACGCTTCATTCCAAATTTATGTCATGCAATGGTGACTTTTCCAAGTTTTGGTGTGGATTAGTCGAAGAGTTTCCAATGCTGACTAAGCGTGCATTTGAAGTTATTATACCTTTCGCAACGACTTATCTGTGTGAAGCAGGATTCTCTTCACTGTTGACTATTAAAACAAAACTTCGATCTCGCTTAGTTCCCAAAGACGACATGCGAGTAACTCTTTCAACGACTGCTCCGAGAATCTCAGAAATTGTTCGTGGAAAACAAGCACAAAAGTCCCACTGATTAACTGTTGAAACTGTGTGTCTTAACTGTTAAAATAAACAAAAATTCTTTAAAATTCTTGTATGCTTTATCATAGCTATCTAGGACATTTGAGCATGGCTATATTTCTTAATATTTTCACAAGACTCCGTCAAAAACAATCGCATCTTCGTTTACTAAAAACACTTTTTTTGATATTTGCTGTGGTAAACAAGACCAAAAACGATGCTTTACATTTATCACAAGGGGCCACCAAGAGGATGGGGTAAATTTTACTTTTTTCATTCGGCAAAGGGTAAACGAGACAAAAAAGGTTAAGAACCTCTGATCTAGACTCTAGAGCAAAATGGGTCACTGTGTTTGCAACCAAAAAAATAAAGTAAATTCATAAGGTTAAATAAAATGTAATTTATCTAAACATCACGGTTTGGATACAATAATAAACGGCAAAAATACAATAACAAACGCCGAAGCTTTTTACACCCTCGCGGAACTCCATTAGGGTAATATTTAAAAGTGAACAAAACTTCGGTATTTCATTTTGTTTCTTGCCTTTACCATGTTAAGGAATCTAATATTAATTATTACTGTTAGGAATTTAAAATTGGGAAAAATGACGACCGAATTTCGAAATTTAAGACAGAATTAGTCGATAAAAAGACAAAACTAAAATATCGACCGGGAAGCAAGACAATATTGTTAAACCTGAGCTGTTTAGATCAAAATAGCAAGCATTATAAATTTTGTCGATCTAAAGAAAGTTTACTTTAACTCTTAATAGCAAACACAAGTGCAGTAGTACTAATTGGCTTACCACTAAAGACAACAAAAATATCGCCTGATTAAAATAGCACATGCATGTTAGCTGCAATGGGTTTCGACAGCATTGCGTAGCAAAATAAAATTGCGTTACCGCCCAGATTGATTTGGTCCAGACACAAGGGCTCCGTAAAGAATGTTTGGGTTCGGTTTTCGTCTGTAGAGATTTGATGAAGTACACAACACTGAGTAAGAAGGGCAAGTGCTGCAAAAAATACCGCGTTAACACCTCATCACATGTAGATTGCATCATGTCCCACCTCGCACGATGGTGAATTCGCCGTGGAAATTTCCTCCCCACTCCGACGACATATCCCTGACTTCTACTCCCAACTAACAACTCCAACTGATTCTGGATTTCCTTGACCATGAGATTGTGATTTTCATTAATGAGTGCAGTCGACTGAAGAGCCAAATACGCTGCGTTTGCTAAAATTGCAGGTTTTTTAAGTTGATAACAAATGATGTGGAGATTGAATAAAGCAATTTCAGATTTTTTATCCGTTTCTAAATTTAAATTCAAACAGCACAATTTTAATCAACACAACACACCTATTTATTCGTATTTGTTCACTTCAAAGTCTTTATTTTCTCAAGTTGATTTAAATAGTTACAGTCAAAACATGCAAAACGCAGAAATTCTTTTGGAGTCAATTTGCTTAAGAAAAAAATTATTGGATGGCTCTTTCGGCATTATCCGGCAAAGCTACCAGTCAATTTTGTCGTTTGAAAATATCGGTTCAGCCAGCTGCGTTTTCTTTAAAATAGCACTTCTGAGAGCCACAAAGAAAATTTGGTACAAATGGGGCATCGCCCCTATGCTTCTAATCGCGACTGTCGTAATTTCAATTAAAACAGGTCGTACTCAAAAATTCCCTATCATTTTACAAATTCTATCCGTTCCTTCAGGTAAGTACAAGGGAACAAAGTTAACGTTGGGGTTGGATGCCGTAATTGTTTATATTTTACGATTACAGAAATAAGTTATTTGGTGCAGGCTAATTTCACAACTTGGTGCAACCCCCTCGTAATGATAAATGTGACATCAAGCTCCTTGGCTGTGCTTATGTGCGTTGGCCCCGGAATAGAGCAAAAAAGGAATAAGTATACCCCTCCAAATGTCTTGCATTTGATGGCCTATTTTGTGTAATAACCCATTGTCAAGAAAAATCCATCTCTATACGTACATATTGAATATTTGGAGACTATGATTACACATAGCGGTGTAGACCTACTGATGCATTTTTTCAATTGATTTGGCCTCAGACTTTAAATTTCATGAACTATGCTCATAATGCCGACCTCCCTACTATTAAATTAAGACTGCGCTCACTTATAAACAGCAAGTCATTTCACAAAGTTTCGCACGTTTGTTTAACTAAGCGCTTACGGAACATAAACTTAAAGTTGTTAAAGAATATTGAAGTAATTGATGTATTTACATGAATTTAGTCATGAAGCAATTGGCCTACTACTTACAACTTTTTTTGTAACTGTAGGCCTAGTTATAGCAGTGAAAGCCTCTGGCTGCGCGTATATTCCTTGCTTCCGGCATTACCTCATCCAGGGGAAGGCGAATTGACTCGCAGTTCAGAGTCCATCTACAGTTTAGTTATTACAGTAAGGCAAGCTATTGCTTAACACTAGAACAGCCGAGGTTTTCGGTTGTCGCAAACAGCCAACACTAGTCATTTTGACCGTACGTCTTCTAGGGTTTAATTTTCGCCAAAGAGGTCAAACTGCGTGATCTATTGAATCAAGTTTAGGTGTGACTCTTCGTTGGTAATGGCTATTCCCTAAGTAAACTTGTTTTAATTAATTTTAGTTGAAAACTTAAACTCAATTTGCCACTTTGCATTTGCAAATTTATTTCTTTTACTTATTTATCCATAGCACATGTGACACATTCAACCAAATCGTAGACTGTGCACTTGCCACACACCATGTCGTAGCATTTATGACAGTGTAGCAACTTCAACTACAAACCACAAACAGGAAGTCAACAACAACAATTGGCTTTATATTGGGAACGCCATCTACTATCAGTAGTTATTATGGTAGAAGTGACTAGTCGCCACACGGAGTGCACTCATTTTAACTTGAATTACAGTCGGATGCCTGCCGTTGCGCTACAATGGTGACCCCGCGAAGAAGCTAGATCTTTTCCGATGTAGTTGAACGGCAGCATCTTCAGTCGAGCAGCACAAGCCATCGTCGAGTCGCCGAGCCCTAACGTCAAGACCGCTTTCAAATTAATATCTTGGCGGTAATCTCACTTACTTGGCCGGCAAGCCTTACTCTCTCAACGTTGGCGGGGAAGGCATGTTGCGACCTCAGCAACTTCCTCCGTCCTTTCGCACATCTCAGCTAGCTGCGTGTGCTTGAGGAGGAGAATTGTGTAGCTACTTCAACTACAAACCACAAACAGGAAGTCAACAACAACACTTGGCTTTATATTTGGAACGCCATCTACGTTCAGTAGTTATCATGACAGAAGTGACTACTCGCCACATGGAGTGCACTCGTTTTAACCCGGACTACAGTCGGATACCTGCCGTTGCGCTACAACAGCATTTCGTAATTTTATTTTGTTTACAGTTCGCGGGGACTTGATGCTGTTTCAGCTTTAAAGATTTCTTGCTGGTTCTCCCTGATTTTTGTTCAAATGGATTTCCTTTGGCTCTTCTTTCTTGTAGATACTCTTCTCTAAATTCAGTCGCCAGTTTGAAAATAAAATCTCTCCTTGATATGGAGTCTTCCGTTCTCTCCTTGTACTGTATAAAACGAACGTATTAATACAAGCCAAATCTCAAATATTATAAAAGACAGCAACTGGCCACCGGCATGTACCCGCTTTTTCTGAATATTGACGAGTTATTTAATCTGCTACATCTACTCCACATTTAGTTTTATAGTAAAATTCAATAGTCTCTGGCTTTCGTTTTTCTGTCGAATTAACATTAACAGACATATGAAGAGAGATAAGAACACACACATTTTTTTTGGCTTGCATTGGTAGATAGTCAGCGTGGCTACATCATCTGCCTTTATGCACACTTGAATACAGTGTTGCTTGTGTTGCTTTTGCTGATGGAGAGAGCTCTCTTGATTTTGTTGACCGCTCTCACTATGCTTGTCTTCTTCTGCCGCAATTGTTTGGCCAGGCCGTAGCAGTTAAAGAAGTTGTCGGTCGCAACATTTCTTCCCTTTCCAAGGTAACGTTCCATAAGATTCATGAATAACCCAGTCAAAAACCCTATGTAAAAGCGCACGTGTTTCATCTTCACCCAAGCAAAGGATGGCATTCAAAATACATTTTGTTTTAACGTCTACAGCCAACCAGAGCTTGGTACCAAATTTATCCGGCTTTTTGGGCATATCCTGTGTAAACCTGCAACGAGCTTTTCTTGGAAAAAGTTGTTTATCTATTGTAGTGTTTGCCCAAGGTTTGTAGCAAAATATGCAGATGTCCACAAATCTATTCCACACGTCTGAAACTATGGCAAACTTGTCAGTTTGCAAACGGACTGAACTGGTGCTGCAGACATCAAAGCGCAAAAATCGTAGAATCTCTCGAAAGCGATTTCTAGCCATAGTCTCTGGAAAAAATGATACCCCCACTGCTTATTCCAGAAGCTGTCTAAAGAATTATTCTTCTTGCCGTATGCTCCCCGTACATAAAGAAGTGCTATAAAAGCCAGAAGCTCAAAATGCGACACCCTCCAATCTTCGTTGCGGAGTACTTTTTTGAGCTTCGACATTTGTACAGTTTTATACGAGGGGCATTCAAAAAGTAATGCACTCAAAAGCATTGCTCGTACAGGATTTTACCGATTTTGTTTATATTTGGCACAAACATAATAGGACACACCTTTTTGCGATTGTTATATGTTTTTCTTTTATTTTCAGATTTTTTAAGCTTAAACTAGATTTAATAATGGCTGCCCGTTTTGAAGCTCGTCAGAAGCAAAGAGCTGTAATCGAATTCCTTGTTGCAGAGGGAGAAACCTCTCTGAAGATTCACAACCGGCTGAAAAATGTCTACAAGGATAATACCATTGACTATAGTAATGTAAAAAGATGGGTACAGTGATTTAAAAAAAGTATTGAAGACCATGAAGAGGTGGGTAAAGCCAGCATAGCCGATAAGTTACGTAGTGGTCGCCCATCAATTCTGTCAATCCTGACAACAAAACTTATGCTGATGAGTTGATAAGAACTGACAGGCGCATTACTGTTGAGGAGCTGGCATCCAATCTTGATGTAAGCATAGGCAGTGCCCATTCAATCGTGGCGTCCCTTGGGTATTCAAAAGTGTGTGCCCGCTGGGTACCCAGACAGCTGACGAAGGACCACAAAACTGAAAGCGTTCGCTGCTACACCCAGCTTCTAGAACACCACCAGGGAGACCCTACCTTTCTGGAAAGAATCATTACTGGAGATGAAACATGTGTATACCATTTTGAACCTGAAGCTAAAAGGAGATCAATGGAATGGCGTCACCCAAATTCACCAAGGACCAAAAAGTTCAAGGCCCAAAAGTCTGCTGGCAAAATTATGCCCACCATTTTTTTGGATTCTCAAGGTGTAATCCTTGTGGATTTTTTGCCGAAAGGGGAAACCATTAACTCTGAGGTATACATTGAGACACCTAGGAAGCTCAAAGCAAAAATTCGACGTGTTCGGCCCAACTTGGACATGGCAAATGTGCTCCTCCAGCATGACAATGCACGTTCTCACACAAGCATCAGGACCATGGAGGCCATCACTTTATTTGGATGGACTGTGATGCCACATTCGCCATATTCTCCTGATTTGGCACCGTCAGACTACCACCTCTTTGGTCCAATGAAAAAAGGACTCCGGGGCAACCGATATGGCAATGACAATGAAGTGAAAACTGCTGTCTTGAATTGGCTTAGACATCAACCGGCTGAGTTCTACAACACTGGTATACATGCCCTCGTTCATAGGTGGACTGTAGCTCTTGAGAGAGGTGGAGACTATGTGGAGAAGTAAAAATGTAATCCTCACACTTGTACCTTTCTTTTGATGTATAATACATGTTGCTACTATAATTTGTTTGTACATAATAAAGTTGGGTGCATTACTTTTTGAATAACCCTCGAATAAGAGAAATTATGTGACTGTCCAGCAGCAATTGAAAGGCACCCGAAGGTGAGTCTGTAATTTGTCGGCTACGCCTGGATAAACCCAAATATTCTCTAAGTACATTGTGTAGCTCATCTCCCTCTTTCCTCAGAATTAAAACTCATAAACAGCCATTTATTTTAGTCGTTTGCTGTCTCTTCCACTGCTGTTCTATCAGCTATGCTTGGATTCGAACTAATCGGAGGCTGATCGTTATTAGACGTTACAGGAAGAGTAGTAGTATCACTTGTGGCAGAAAGATCAGCAGCATTTTCTATCTAATATTTACTACTCATCCCTTCTTCCAAAACCGATAACTCCCAGTCAGAAGCATTCTTTTGGTCTTCGTCATCACTTCCTCCTGGATCTTCCTTATCGAGCAAATTTAGCGTAGCTAGCACTGGCGCTCTTCTGATTCTTTTTGGCCGCTAACCAGACATTAGTTTTAGACTATTATCAGCTACAGTTACTACAAAAGCAACCATAAAATAACCAAAGTGCATTGGTAAACTCCTGCTTGTATGCGTCAGTCTTTTTCCCGCGGACAATATGCTGATTGTCCCAGCTTACTTTCCCACCTAAATCAATGATGGATAGTTCTCAATGAAAGTTGCGTTTCACAGCTGGATGCAACACAAGACCAAGCTTCAGACAATTTTGTCAATCGGAGATATCCTACTGTCTTCTTTGTTTATTTTCCCAAGTCTCCACCATCACAAAAAGATCTTTCATAATGTTTTTACAGCAGTCAAATTGACCGCTTTTGACTGTTTGAGGTCATCCGTTCTCAAGAGATTAAGTAAGTGAGGATTTTGATTTGTAATTTCCATGAATTATGCAGAAACAATATTCAGGAAAAATCAAAAAGTTTTATGAAGACTCAATAATTATAAGCAAAAATATGATACTTGGAAAATGCAAAAAGGTCAAATTGACCGCTTCGGCTGTTTTTGTGCTAACTAGATAACTTATCGACCAGGCTTTTGTGCTAATGAAGAGGACAATAATCTTTAATGAATAAAATCTCGGCATTTTGTTTTATTTTGCTACACGTGACAAAAATGTCTAAGAGGTTGAGAGTACTCAGATGTAGGGCATGACTGTACTACAAAAATATTCTAACGTGTAGTCAACCTAAACTTCAGCTATTATAATTTTCATACTAGCCATTGCATTAATTAAAAACCAGATTTAAACCGGAGTGCTGTGGTATATCATTCCACTATAACATGCAGCATATCCAGTAATAAGCTGTACTATTTTACGTTTGCTTTTAAATTGGCTGTGGATATTGAGTACAGCTGCTGACTGTTGCTGTTTACAATAAAGTCGTACCAGAACGCCTGATGCCATCACTAAACATGATGACAACACAGTGGTTTTTTGAAGCGTTCAAGAAAAAACGAAAAACATGCTTAAAAAATGCTTTAATGCTTAATCGCTTGTTGCGTCGTCGATAAGCTTAGATTGTAAAGAATTATTTTATTGTAAGCAGCTCGTTAATATCTCTCGAGAAAGCATTCAACTGCGTTTCTGTGGTCATTAATGCTGCGAAAATGAAGAAAAGAAATTTTACAATCAATCGTTGCTTATGACGTCATCTTAGTTTCCAAAAAAGTGAAATATCTTGAAGTTAGTTAGCTGGGTGCTGACTTTGGTTTAAGCGAAAAACCTGTTTCCGTTTGTTAAGAAATGCAAATTTTGAAGAAATGATCTTCAATTGTGACACCATCATGTCATCAACTGCTTTATGACACTCACCCCAGGGTTGAGATCAATCTTGCCAAGTTTCATGATCGCACGCCCAGTAGTTTCGAAGGATGTGGAGCACTACAGACACACGAAACCGAGAAATTGCAATCAATGGTATTGATATTTAGTTTTTCTTTTTGAGAATGTACATAATAAGCAAGTATTATGTAAAAAGATGTAATAAGAAAATTTCAAAATGGATAGGGCGTCTTTCAGTTATTTCTTCCGAACAGACAAGTAGGCTATATAGAAAACTAGCCGGCTGCCGGCGTCGTCTTGCAGGGCTAGCAGCCAGTTATTTCCGGTTAGTAACATCGGTTCTGCCGTCTTCAACCAATTTGCTTCTAAGAACATAAGCAATAAATTGGTACTAATGGGTACATCGTCCTTTTTCCCCTAACCCAATCGTAGTACAATTGCTTTCAATGAAAAGAGATCTTAGAAACTCTTTATCATTTCACAAAGCCTGTTCATTCCTTCAAATAAGTGTCGAAGAAGAAACACAAAGTTGGGAATGGGCGCCGTAATGGCTTTTTTTACGATAACGCAAATCAGTACTTGGTGGTATGCATATTTTACAACTTAGTAAAACCCCCTAGAATAAATGATGTCTTTAGACCGGATCTTTCTGTTGGTTCTTATACGACACGCTTCGGAAGTAATTGCTAGTGTTAGATGTTGTACAATCTAAAGCCTCTGGCTGGGCGCATGTTACTTATGCTGGCATAAACACAGTCAGGGAAAGAACAAACTAACCCGAAGAGATGAGATTACAGTTACAGAATCCCCACCAGTAATGTCGACGTTAAAAACATGGGCAATTGTGAGAACAGTAACGAAAAGTTAATGTTTCTTTGACATAGCTAATTCTTGTTCCAAAATGGAAAACATCGTTTTTAAGGAAAATTCATGAAGCCTAAAAAACAACATAAGGGCTTGCGCATAGTCGATCTATTTCTTCCCGAGTTTCTGCAGTTCCTGGTTAAGTCTTGCTTGCCCTGTTTGGTACTTAGGAAGTGGTCTTGCTTGCTTGAAGCAACCCACAATCTAAAAAGGTTTTGTTGGTTTATTTTATAAAGTGCGAGGAAACATAATTTAAATGTTGAGGAGAAGGGGGCGATTTACATGAATCTTTTTGAAAACTTTGAAAGATAATGCTAACGAATACTTTTGGGGAAAAATAGTCAATAGGTACCAAAGGACTTAAGTTTTTGTTAAAATTGCAATTTTGTGAAGCTCAGACACCAAGACTTCAACTGTTTTTGACCGATGGCTAAATTTAAAGTTTTTAGAGGCTTCATTTTAAGCTAAATCTTTTTAAAAATTTATACAAATAATGGCGAAGGAGCATGCTTTCGATGGAAAGAAGTAAAAACGTACCAAAGAGCTAACTTTTATAACTTTACTAGTTACTTAGGTACAGTAGGAAAGTTTTGTAACCAAAAATGAAAAATTATGTATGGTAACCATTTCTTGATCAGCCATTATAAATTGATTCTTGGCCCAAACTAGTTACAGTCATATATTGCTGGAAAACAAATTTCCTAAGCTTTCAAACGACATTAATTGTTAGTACCTTGTTATAATCTATTTGTATTAAAGTTATGTTTCCACTCAGATTACCACTTTTTGAGAAGGGGTAAAAAGTTACACTACAAGTGTAAAGTTTAGTTTTTTAGTATGAAAACTAATAGTAAATGTACAAATCATATATCATGGGAATTGCCTTGAAATACCCTTTCATTTGTTAAAAAAGTTTGAAAATCGATTGAGAAGTGAGGTCACGAGTTAGTTTTTGAGTAAACTGGCTCTGCAAAGGATTTTTTATTTTTAAAAAAATTATCTTATCGTGATCTCTGTTAGCGAAAAACTGTGTTGATCGTACCAGAAGTGTTATGACATTATAAATCGACTTTGAAGCGAGCAGGAAAAACCATGCTTAGAAGGCTTGAAATGCTTAAAAAAAATCTTTTGTTGCGTTGCCAATTGAGCTTAAATTGTTGTAAAGTGTTTTTACCATAAATACCGTTTTTATATCTCCCAAAAAATGGTTTAATTGCATTTCCACGATGAGTACTTTTTGAGTAAATTAAGAAAACATATTCTACAATTAATTGTTAATTATGACGTCATGTGAGATGCTCAGAAAGCGAAATTTGTTAAAGTTGGTGTGTCGGGTACTAGCTTTCGTTTGAATCAAAAACTGCATTGCTCGGTTCAAAAATGAAAATTATAGAACAATTATCCTTGATTGCGACGTCAACGTGACGCCACAAACCTCCTTATGACACTCACCTCTGGGTAGTGATCAATCGTGCCAAGTTTGATGTTTGTGCGCTTAGCAGTTTTGAAGGAGTTAAGACAGACAGACACACTGACAGAATTGCGTTTTATAGATTAGATGAAAAAATACCTGCGTACATGTTGGCTCCTTTTGAAACAAGATGTAATGGAGCTTGACGATTCCCCGAAGTTCTGTCATCGAACCATCTCAAATATTCCCTTACTAGTTTCTTATATGAATTGTCACCTTTCAGTCTGGCTAGTAGCACCTGTTTAAAATAAAAGATGCCATTAGTGAAAAATGGGTCCAATGTTATAAAATTACCGAGCGAGAATGCAGACTGGCACGATCTTCAGGTAACGTTTCCACCCTTCTCCAATTATTCTTGCATCCGATCCCTGTACTAAGCTTAAGAGCTTAAATGAAAGCTGGTCTTAGCAAAGTTCAAAATATTTGTTAAGCAACAAACCAGTTTAAATATTTTTAAATATTAGCAGCGTTTCTTATGAAAGCTAAGTAAAACCAGCAAACATTTCTTTATTAGAAATACTCGACCAAACGACTTTATTACATAACTAAAGTCTTGAAATTATATTTGAGATCTTAAATCAGCAACAGCTTTTGATTGTTTGTTTTCTATTGATTGGCAGATTCTATTGATTGGATTGATTGATTATTAGTATGTGACCTCAACAAATAGCAAGAAAATTACGTGTTAGGTTTCAATTAGACCTAAATTAGACACCAGCCGGCGTCGCCTGCAGAGTTCCATCAGTAATGTTGGGGTTAAGAATATCGGTTCAACTGCATGCGCCGACTTTAACCAATGGGTAAAGTTTTTTTGGCATCGCCAATTCTCGTTCCAAAATCAAGAGTACCGTGTTTTGAAAGAGAATAGATTTTAAAAATTATGGAGGGTGCGCATAGCTGCTATATTTCCCAAAGTTTCTGGAGTTTCTGGAAACATCTTGTTTGAACTGTTTCCAGAAAAGGCTTACCTAGGAACTGGACTTGCTGGCAATTTAAACAGCCAACTATTTTGCAAACTTTTATCCGCTCAAATTATGAAGTGCATGGAATGCAAAAAAGGAAAGTTGTGGAAGGACGCCAAAGTGACTGATATGTATTTCATGAATAAGCTATAAAAAATTAAGCCCAATGCTAGCAACTTTTTTATAACTCAAGTCCTATTTATATCGCCTAAAGCCTGTGGCTGGTTGTATGTTGCTTGGTCCTGGCATAAGCCCATCCAAGCAAAGAGCAAACCAACTGGAAGTGAAACACTGAGAGAGAAGTTATTACAATAGCAGAGCCCCTGGCAGTAATGTTCAGGTGAAAAATTGTTGTGGCTTTAAAGCTTGGTGAAGGCGTTAAGTGAAAATTTTAAAATATGTAGAATAATTAGAAGGAACGTATACTATTAATATTTTGCTAGTCGGTAAAATAAATTAAAGAGGATAAGACAAATAGATCGAACTTTAAGTGTAAAAAAATAGAGATGCTAAAAAATTAAAATTGGCATAAATTCTAGAAAAAGTGGCTTTTTTATTGCTTTGGTACGTATTAAGAAATAAATACAGGGTGTCCCAAAAAATGCATACACATTAAAAATAATTGTTATAAAGTATCATTCTATTACAAATTCCTTCGCACACATCACGCGCGTGGCGCATGCTATCACTTTGGTACGGAGATCCCATCCGTATCAATCCGTAAGATGATACTACATTTTTCATATTATTGCAAATATGGGGTTTTGGTTTTTGGTGATGACGGGACAGGCCCTGCTGATGAGTCCAAAAGGACGAAACGCGTCCAGGGATGGTCTTGTCAAATTATGGGATGTAGGCTTTTATTATTTGCAATACTATTACTTTGTGAAATAACCGCGTCATTCGTGTGAACATGCATAGAAAGCACGTAGATTGCCTTTACACTATAACTCAATAAATCGATGTATGATACGGTTATGGTGATCACGTGCTATGTTCATAGAGATAAGGGTTTTAAATAGATCTCGCTTACTATAAACTCTTTGAGTGGTATACTGCAAGAAGTCTATTAATTACGATTTTTTCGTAATTGAAGGCCAAGTTATAAACGTTAAAGCCTCTGGCTGGGCGTATATTCCTTAATCTCGGCAGAAACGCAGCCAGGGAAAGGCGAATTGGCCCTGAGTCCAGCATCTATAGTTCAGTTACTGCATTAGATTAAGTTATGGGTTAAGTCAATAATCTACCGACCAGCTTTTGTGCGAAGAAGAGAATAATTTCTACTGAATTGTGCAAGATTTTACATTAAACCTTGGCATTTTGTTTCAGTTTGTTACACGTGATCAGTATGTTCTATGCTTGGCGGTTAAGTTTGGACAGATGCAGGTTTTTCTCTACAAATGTATTCAAACTAGGAGTCCACCTACAGCTTAGTTGTTATAATCTTTGTACTTGCCATGGCATTATTAAAAAACCAGATTCAAACCCATGCGATGGTATGGTAATATATCATTATATTTTGACAGGCATAATTGCTTAATAATTTATTATTTATGTAAATAACATAAAATAATAAAACAAATAACAAGCTTTTCTATTCAGGTTAGCTTTCAAAATAACAGGAGATAATAAGTGTAGCTGCTGCCTGCCACTGTTTTTACTACAATTATACCAGAAAGCATTACGACGCTACTTAGCATTCTGACAAAACCAAGCGGTTTTGAAGCGTTCAAGAAAAAAAGGAATTAAGGATGTCTTAAAAATGTTTCAACGTTTAATCGCTTGTTGCGTCTTCTACAACGCTCAAATCGCTAGAGAGCTTTTTACCGGAGCCAGTTTGTTAATATCTCCGGAAAAAGTCTTAAACTGGGTTTTTACAATCAGTGTTTTTAAGCAAAAAAAGAAAACAAATTTTACAATCAATTGTTGATTACGAAGTTACCTTAGTTCCAAAAAGAATAAAAATTTTTGAAGTTAAGTGGGATTCTGACTTTCTTTTAAGAGAAAAACCTTTTTCCTTGGTCAAAAAATGCAAATTTTGAAAAATTATCTTCAATTATGACGTCATCACGACGCAACCAATTCCCTTATGACACTCACTCTGGGATGATAATTCATCGCGCCTACTTTTATGTTTGTACCCCACAAAGCTTCGTAAGAGCTAAAGTAAACACACGGAGAGAGTTGCGCTTTACAGAGTAGATGCAACCAAGTGTTTATGCAAAAATCAAAACCAAAAAGTTTGACTTCATCGGCTCTTTGAGTTCAAAGGAGCATAAAGTTGAAACTGATGGTTATCAAGAAATAAGTCGATTTAGCTTGAAATATTATCCTATAATGTCAGCTAATTTCTAGTAATTTCAACTGATTTTACGCAAAAATATTCATTATTGCAAAATAAAGTATTAATATTACAGTTTTGACTTAGCATAACAACTTGCCATTATGGTAGGAAAAGTTCTTACCACTATCGCTTGAAATTTTTCTTTCCACGAAAATAAATATAATCTCTTTTGAAGGCGTTGAAAAAATCTTTCGGCAATTACCAAATATGACTTTTCTCCAGTTGCCCAATACAACCAGATTGCTGCCCAAGTCTGACGGAAAGCAATAAAATTGTTCAAAGTTTACTTTAACATTTATTTTAATACAAACACATGTAGCAATCAAGCTCCTCAACATAATCAGCTCTTTAGAATTCTACGCTGATTGGTTTCAAAAATTTAAACAAAAAATAACCAGTAGTAGCAAAACTGATCTATTTTCAGTCAAAATCGCAAACTTATGTGCACTAGTCATACGGTTACAGCAACTTACCAATTCGTTTTTGTAGTCGTTGTGGACCCCGTAATAAAAGCGAAAATTCCTCAAATTGTATTTGTAAGAACGGCGATGGAAGAAAGCAAACTGGTAAATATCGATCGCCACAGACAAGCATTTGCGCGAGTATTTGAAATCTAATACAAACTAGGCCGTTTATTAAAGGTAAAAAATTTGTAAACTGTTTAGTAATAGTAAATTGGATGTCGCCCAGCGCAGATGGCTTCTCAAAAAAGTAATTAGGGCGAGAATCAAATTAATAGCCTATTGTTATATCGGCTGGGTGCTTTGTAAGTTTTACTCCCACCGAATTTTTATGCTCTTACCTATTTCTCTATCGAAAGGTTCTCATCAGGTATACGCTTTCTGCTGACGATGCTGCTCTTATCGTCAGCAGCGATGATGCACTACATTGCCTCTTGTATTGCATTATTCAATGCAAGCACTGAATTTGGTTAGAGTGCCTGCTTTGCCAATGCCTGCACCAAGTTTGGTCGAACGATCAACAAGCAAAAGGCATATTAGGGGCCGAGATTTCAGCACAATCTCTTGCATCTCTATTGTCAACCACAAACTCGGAGTTATCCACAGCTTCAGCTACTTTGGATCAACCATATCCAACATACCCTATGGGAGTCGAGTCGAACGTACAATTTGGCGAGACAGCACTATCAATGGCCAGCCAAGCAAAAAGAGCATGGGACAGCAGTTTATTGACGATTATCTCTTTGGAAAAAGTGTACCAACCTTGGGTGTTAAGCACTTTCTTTATGGCAGCAAATCATAGTCTCCCCACTCCGGCCAGGAGCGTAGACTAAATGCTTTCCACTTACGCTACCTCAAAAGACTCCTCCGCATTGCTTGAAAAGATCAGATAGCCAACCAAGAGTACCAACCCAAAAAGAAAAACCGAGTATGTATGTATTGCTAAAACTTAGACGTATACGCTGGTTGAGGCAAAATAGTCGCGTGGATGATGGTCGCATTCCAAAGAAAATGCTATATGGAGAATTGGCCTTCGGTCGAAGTTAATAGAATGACCAATCCTACGCTAAAAAGATGTAAGCAAATGCTATCTGAGGACCCCAGCATTGATCTACCAAACCAGGACACAGCGAGTTCAGACCGTGTCATCTGGCGATCAACTGCAAAGACTGACATCGTGCAAACGAAGGCCAGGAGAGAGGCTTAATGGGAAGAAAGGAAGACTTGCTAACAAAGAAGGCAATAATCGGCATTACTAAGCAATAACGTTACGTATAACGCATGCAACAGAACTTGTCACTCAAGCACTGGGTTTTTCAGTGATAGTAGACGCTTCAATACAATTGCAAACTAAAACACCAAAAAACCCCATCGTATCACGAGACAGAAGAAAGCCAACGCTCTTTCCAAGAGTTCATCAACGTAGAAACCACGAAGTCATTGAAATCGCAACCTCTCGATTGCCAGCTAGTGCCTATAATTTTGATTTACTATGGCGCTTCTAATTTTTATCTATCTATTGGTTTGTTGATTTACTGGTAGATCTCTTATTAAACAGCTAACAGCTGAGCAGTGGGTGTTTTTCTGACTTACCTGTTTTATTGAAAAGAATGCTCACAGCGGCCAAAGCAGCACTCACTTCACCGGCAATATCTGCCGATCGAGCTATTCCGATTTTTCGAGAGATTGGCTTCGAGTGTTCTGGTCGTTCCCAACTCAGCTGTGGCGAAGTGTAATCGCCGACCTGATAACAAAATAGATTTTACGGACATAAACGCAACCAGCGTGGCGAAAGTAGCTGCAACCCTCTCACAAAATTTCTTGGATTAAATCTCTTTATTGAGCTATCTTCAAATCAAATTGCAAACATTTTTGCTCAAACATTAATTTTCATTAACATTCTCGTGATTGTTATAATTAAAGAATTGGGTTAAATAAACTTAGGAGAGGGGTGTGGCTCCTGCGCCCCATCCAGTAACTGCGTCTTTGTTTTATGGACTCCCTCCCTTTTATTATGAGTGTCCTGTATGAAACTTCTAACAATTGATTACCACGCGGGATGAGGGTAGTAAGGGAGTTGATAACTTCGTAATTCAAGGCGTTATTGTTTATTTCTCATTTCTTGACGTAGGAAAACGATTTTTCGCTTAAACCAAAGTCAGCACCCAGCTAACTAACTTCAAGATATTTCACTTTTTTGGAAACTAAGATGACGTCATAAGCAACGATTGATTGTAAAATTTCTTTTCTTCATTTTCGCAGCATTAATGACCACAGAAACGCAGTTGAATGCTTTCTCGAGAGATATTAACGAGCTGCTTACAATAAAATAATTCTTTACAATCTAAGCTTATCGACGACGCAACAAGCGATTAAGCATTAAAGCATTTTTTAAGCATGTTTTTCGTTTTTTCTTGAACGCTTCAAAAAACCACTGTGTTGTCATCATGTTTAGTGATGGCATCAGGCGTTTTGGTACCACTTTATTGTAAACAGCAACAGTCAGCAGCTGTACTCAATATCCACAGCCAATTTAAAAGCAAACAAATAATACAGCCTTTTGCTCTTTTCCAAGTGAAAAAAGCATTGTTACCTCTAAATACTTCGTCACCGCCTAGTGGATCAATTAAGCTATTTTCAAGCAAAGTGGCAAAAATAGTTTTCCGTATGAGCCGTGATTTTTTCAGGTGTGTTGTTTTCTGTAACTTCTTTTCGGACTTTGAATTGCAATATCCTTTCTTAGATAATATCATCATCAACAAAGAAAATATATTAAATCTATTGTTTAAAATCAGTTACAAATGGCAGTGAAAGTTCTTTTGTGGATATCTAAGAATTCATAATTTTTCTTTCAGAATTTCTAAAACAGCCGATGAAATTTGCTTTTTTCCAAGAAATATTTTTCAGACCACGCGTTCTTGGATCCCAGTAGTCTGCTGCTAAAATCTAGACTGGGCTTTCCCACTCAAAAATTACGCGACAACAGAGATAACCGAGCTAATTTTTGAAAATAACTAAATTGCAGTTACCTTGAAAAAAGAAGCTAAGTTACAGTTATCAATTAACAAAAGTAATTTGTTGGCATAGGCGTCTGCATAGGGGCAAAAAGGACGGAGATTTTTTCCCACTGAAAAATCAAAAATTCAAAAAATTTCTTTCATTCATTTAGAGCAGGTTTTTACTGTTGGAACAGGAATGGGAGCCGTCGAGGATCTCTTGCCAAAGGTCAATGACCACGTTCATTGACTCGGTCTTCTGGCTATTTATTTTGTCGCAAAAAACACTAAGCATGCAAATGCCGGATAAACGTTTATCACTCACAGTTAATCTTTAATCAGGTCTTTGCTCTGCGCAATGTGCTGACGTACGCACATTTTCGCTCTCACTTTTGCACTTCACCGATATGTAATTATATCAGATACTATTTGGATCAGAACAAAACCAAAATGCTTTGGTATCATAGTCATTAGCAATTCGAAAACTAACAATCTTGCATACTGCTTTTCAAGATGTTGCCAACCCCTGCGCCAGAATGATCAACTGTCTTTTAAAAAAGCAAGCTTTTTAAAATGGTGGCCGATATTACACGCCGAAATGTTTTGGTTTCAAATTGTCTTTTTCTTGGCTAAAAAGCTGTTGCGTTGCTAGAGAGCAAAGCAATATTGCATTTATGAAGAGACGTTTTATTTCTTCATCAATAAAGAAGCTGATTAACGCCGTAGACAATCATTTCGCTTCTTGCGTTGCCGAATAGGACAAGAAGTAACTGTAAATACTAACTTTTAACGGTGGCAGATTACAATTGGTCACTCATCTCGCTACTTTTGCAGAAAAGTAACAAAATACTAGATATTGTCCACCTCTACAAGAAAATAACTCTACTTTTTTTATAATACCTGTATATTAATTATAAATTGCAGCCAAGCCATTTTACGCGATTTGAAAAATTTAGTTGAAGAAGCAGAAAATCGTGAAAGTATGTCACCATTTTGGAATATCAAAAATTACCAGAAAAATTTGGCTTCTGAACTGTATTTTCTTGCTACGAACTTTTTTTATAAATAAGATATGATTCATGTTTTACTGAAGCAATATTAAAAAGTTCATTTAAATTTGTCACCTTCAATACTTAAAATAGGTCTTAAAAACCTCGTTTAGTGGAAAAGGTCATTGACTTAGGCACATTGCTGTTGCACAATACGGCTACGCTCACCTGTGCCACCAAGGAGGTGGGAGAAATCCTACACTTCATAAGGTAGTCAGCAGACCATTTTATTTGGTCTAACAAGTTATCCATCTCGCCAGCTTCTACATAAGCATCTTTGTAATCAATTCCTCCCCAAGCCAGTAAAGTAGTTGTGAAAGCAATAAGAGAAGTTGTTTTTACATTACCTCCCGCTGAACAACATAAAACAGCATAAAACGAAATTCGAATATTATGCAACTCTTGTAAAAAATACAGACCAAACAATGCATACTTCTAATTTTTAATAATAACTAAAATACATGAAGTACTGGGTCTAGGCGTACAGAAGCCTTAAAAAACTTTGGATTTAATGGTTGAAAACTCTACATAAGCAATAGTGATATAAAAGTAGCTTAGTGCGAAAAATCGCCACGTTTCAATTTGAATTGAATTCGTACTACTCTATTGGCTGATTGCTTTTTTAAAGCTATGTTTGTAACTAGCCAGTGTCATCGGGTAGAGATTACCGTCAGCTAAGACGAGGTAAAATATAGCTCAGCCGTCAGAGCCGGCCTCACTTTAAGACAAATTTGGGAAAATCAAAGAGTAGGCCACTTGTGGGTTGTATAATTTGGTGGTTCCTTATGAGTGCATGAGCGTTGTGTTAATTACCTGATTGGTCAGGTCTTAGCACAGTTTCAGAAAATGTTTTAAAAAGTGTAGGATTTTTTTGAGTGTAACTTTTTTCAAAATCATTTGCCAAGTGTCCATATTACCGTGTTCTCGCCGCCCTATCCTCGTAGGCCTATCTCGTATACCCTATCTCTTCAATCAATGCTATTCATTTCTCAAAACAAAGGTTACTCAAAATAATTTTCAATGGCATTAGACGTAACGTGGCATAGTACGACTTGAAGCAGTAGTCTACAAACTATGAGATGCTATCTTATGTGGGGTTGCCTAACATTATTTTGGGGTCACGCCTTGTTTCATAAAATGGAGAAATTTGCTGCTTTTTCGTTGAGTTGTTTTATTCACGATTTGTAAAAAAGACCGACTCAAACTTTGATTATTTCTGTAAAGAAAGTTCTCTGTCGCGTCTAAATACCTCGCATCGACAACTCTCACTTCTTCAAGTACCCGTATATGGAAAAGGTGAATAAATGTAAGGAGTTTGACCACAAGGTGGGCTGTTTTATCTGTTGCTGATGTTAGCTTGTGCGCTTTGAGGCGTAGATATGCCTCCTCTACCAATTGCCTCATTAGGCGATCTTAAAGTATAACAACAAAGACTGCGGATGGAGGTGTTCTGTTTCCCGTAAACTTTGGATTGCCCTGATCACTTCAGCACATTTTATTTGTACAAACCTTCATATCGATATAATCAAAATCGTTTCGTGAAACGTAGGATGCAAATTCATATATTTCGTTGTCTCTGCTAAAAAAATTTGTGCTTTTTCGTTTCCCTCGCTGTGCGGTCTCTCACCTTCGGTGCACCGGTACACCATTTTTAAGATTCTTTGCGTTTATCTAGATAGGAATGACAAAAATGGGCACGCCTGCGGTCACTCGATCTAGGACCCCCTCATCTCATGACGCCCAGCCATACAGTGGACCTTTTACACCACATTCTCTTTGACGACTATTTCTGTACAATCTCTGATCCAGACCGTAAAGACTTGCGTAGTGTCGTATTTAGAATTGATGATGTTTGGTGCCGGTTCGCAGTGTTGCCCTAAATTTAAGAAAAGTTTCTCCTCGGCTATCTTGAAACTTGTAAACAATTACGAATATATTCCGACTCAAAATATAGAGTCAAAAAAGCTCTTCAACTAAAATTTACTCTAACGGTGTCAAAAAATAGTGCTTTTATAATAGTGTCATTTAAGGTGGACCTTTATTTCGCTTTGACACAAATGGACAGGGGAGTAGTTCACCTTCTGGAGCTTCATACTATCGTGCCATGTTTCCATCTTGAGAAAGGGATCAAGCAACAACGAATTACTAGAAAACCAAAAAAATAACTTACCCTAAAATCTTTTTCTGCCTAAAGCTTTTGCGCGTTTTAACAAAGTTTTGGCGTTTTCACAAAATGTACTTAAACTTTAGGTTCGTCTATTTTTCGGTTCTCTTTCATGTATTATAACTACCTTGACGTCAAAGATTGCAGGATAAATGATTGATATTATCAAACATAGGGATGCAAATAAGAGAGCCAAGTAAAGTATTTTCCAGTCACAAGAATCATCATTTTTTTTACAGAGTTCAAAAATATATCATGTAAATGACTTACAAAACTATAAGGTTACTAGCAGCCATAAGATTGCTGACAGAGCCCTCCACCACCTTCTGCAAGATCTGCAGGATCCCTAGGGTATCCAAATTTAGAGCGACAGCAAATATTTTCCAGAAGTTTTATCAACTTGTTTTCGAAAAGAAGGTCGCCAGTTGTATAGGCCTAATCGCAGGAGACCTCAATTTTATGCTACGTTACTACCTAAAATTTACCTTTTTTACAATAATTTATCACTAATTTAGTTTCCATCATCTAATAAAATCTTCAAAACAAATTTTAGTAATTAATATTTTAGGCTGTAAACAATCTGTGTGTGACGGGTATCGCAAGTACTGGCAGAATTTAATTGTTTCAAAATTGGGGTCGCCTTAAAAAAGTTTTGGGAGCACTGACATGAAGTAACTATGACATCATATAACTACCTAATTTAGAACTGAGATTTTTCGAAACCATGAGTTACTGACTTTTGATTCAGGCTAAAATCGCCATTTGAAGATAGAAGACACGTGTGTTTTAAAATTTATTTTTGGTAATGTAAGAAGTCCGTGCTAGTCTTGAAAAATCTGAATGACTCCAGATACCATGGAAGTAAACTTGGTGTCACTGAGTATATCTCAAAACAAACCCAACCTTCTCAAAAAAAGCAAACATTTGCTCCGTATCTGAACTAAATCATGTTTTGCGTGCATCTTCCCCTAACATCAAAAGTCTATGGTTCTTATTACCATGTTCTTCTGATTCCGTTGTTTCTATTTCTATAACTGAAGATTGCTTTTAGGATAAATGTTGTTTCGTGTTATGCCTTCATATTGTCATAAGCAACCTGTCATCTGCTTTGTTTTTGTACAAATATTTGAAATAGTGTCAGACCTGACCTTGCAAATTACGATGTAACAGTTGCTGTTAAGTCACTTTACCTCTTTCGATTCGTTTTGTCGAAATAATTACTCACTTGCTGCCTTTGGTTTGAGGTCAAAATCGCCCACCTTTGTTTGAATTTTCGAAAAATGTTCTCTAATGTTTAAAGTTACGTAAATTTAGGTGAACCTACTTTTGAACCTAGTGGGTAGAACAAGTGCTTTCGGTTCTGCAGACTCGGGCTGGATTCCAAGGTCGACATAAACCAAAGCCTTTGAAAAATGCTGTTCTCAGCTCCCTGGTCTGGCGGTCAGCATAAAAAGGGTGGTGAGAAAAAAGTAAAGATATGCAATATCATCAGAAGCAACCTCCGACTCTGGCATTTGTTGTTTAAAGCAGCTGCGTGACGAAAAGCTACCGAAAGAAAGATGGGCGCCGCTGTGTGCACCAAAGAGTGCTGGAAGAACTCCACTTGATATGAAGAAGCAATCGCACTTGATTTTGTTGATATTTTATGTGATTGCAAAAAATAGACGTCAATACCCTTCATTTTCCAAACTTTTTAGAAAATGTTTGAAGAAATGATCATTTTTACCCAATTCCACGTCACTCTGCTTAAATTCGAATAGGTTTTTATATGTTTTGTTAAAATAAAATTTTGGAATGAAATGATATATTTGGACATCATCAGGTGCAACATGTAGGCTTATAACTTTTTTATTTTGTGCGTAGTTTACAACTTACAGTTATACCATCCTCCAGTTAAGTCCAAATGCAAATAGCATCCGTCTTTTAAATCGGAGTCTCCTCTCCAAGGGATTCTATTTTCCGGAGGAAGTTTTCCAGATCGTTGAGCTTCATAGAATAAAATGGATTTGTAGAGGAGTTCATTATAATCAAAACCTTGAAAAATATTTTGGTGGCAAATTACTTTGTTATTATCATAGTTTGGATTTCTTCGTTATTGTCATAAACGCAAGGTTTATGGGACTGAAAATACATTGCAACAGAATAAACTCCCACGATTACAGGCTGTAGTAGGCTGGAGTGTTAAGTTTTACAAAAAGAGGTTTTTGATATAGCTTTGAAAAAAGCTGTTTTAGCCATAGCCTTTTCGTGACGCTCTCATCAGTGGCAGTATCGCGTCAAAACGGGAAGAGTTATAATGGGTGAGTTATTTTATGTGATGAATATGGACGGCAGGCAATCAGGACAAGCTAATGATAGCGCTAGTATGGTAAAGCGCGCCAAAGAAAAAGCTACTTACACCCTCAAACTCTTTCGATAGTCGCGGCGATCCTCTTTGGCCTCTTGCTACACTTCCTCTAACATTTCGCTATTGCGAAATCTCTTTCTTAGGCGCGCTTTTCAATACCAGCGTAATCATTGGCTTGTCCTGATTGCCTATCGTCCCAATTAATCACATAAAACACTTATTTACTCTTGCTCTTTCTGTTTTGACGCGATACCACCACTGACAAAAGCGTCACGAAAAGCTTATGGCTCAAAAAGCTTTTTTCAAAGCTTTATTAAAATTCTGTGCCAAAAACAGGTTTCAGTATTTACAATAAAGTTAGGTCAACATTGCACGTTAAATTTTTTTTAAACATTTCCACACGCGACTCACTATTATCGCTTTCTTTCTTCCACCTTGGACTGAGATTTCCACCAGAAACTGCAACACCGTTTGGAGCCTCTTGGGAACATCTTCTGGGTGATAATGCAGATAATTGTTCAAATCTGGATGGCTTTGTCGGTTTTGTCCTATATTGAGATGCTTCATTCAGCGCAGGATTGCCGTCTACTTCCTTTGGGTTATATCTTAAACTAGCAATCTTTTTGTAAAAAATATATGAAAACGGTCTAAAAAGAAGTAGAGCGATGCTTAACTCAAATGACAATGATGCAGACAAATTATTTCAAATCCGCTCTTTATTGTTAAAAATTTTGGGATAGAAGTATGAAAACCAATAAAAAACCCAAGACTAATTTGACAGAAGTGATCAAAATTATTATCTAAGTCCTTTCCATTATCAATGAAAAATAATTTTCTGAGCAGGATCTCAGTAGTATAGGATGCGTCATTTGGCAACGTTTTAGAAGGTGCTATTAGGAGGTGCTATGACGTCACCAATTTTTAAAGTGGGGAAATTTTTAAACCCTAACCCTAATCCTAATCCTAGCCCTAACCCTAACCCTAACCCTAATCATATGTAAGGGAGCTAGCCTTAGGTCTATTACTTTTTGTGAGGAAGATAACCCTAAATATGAGGGTGTTAAGTCTAAGTCTATTCTATGTGAGAGATCTAACTGTAGTTTTAAGGGAGCTAACCCTAGATCTGAGGGTCCTAACTCTAGGTCTATGTGAGCTAACCATAGCTCTAAGACAGCCAACCCTAGGTCTGAGGGTGCTAACTCTAGGTATATGTGAGTTAACCATAGCTATAAGGAAACCAACCCTAGGTCTGAGGGCGCTAACTCTAGGTGTATTTTTTGTAAGAGAGCTAACCCTAGGTCTGAGAGTGCCAACTCTAAGAGAGCCAACCCTAGGTCTGAGGGTGCTAACTCTAGGTATATGTGAGTTAACCATAGCTATAAGGAAACCAACCCTAGGTCTGAGGGCGCTAACTCTAGGTGTATTTTTTGTAAGAGAGCTAACCCTAGGTCTGAGAGTGCCAACTCTAAGAGAGCCAACCCTAGGTCTGAGGGTGCTAACTCTAGGTCTATGTGAGCTAACCATAGTTCTAAGGAAGCTAACCCTAGATTTTATTTGAAATAGGTCGGAGGGAGTTAACCCTAGATTTTATTTGAAGGAATTCGAAGGGAGCTAATCCTAGATTTATTAATTTTATGTGGGGGGAGTTCGGAGGGAGCTAACTCTAGATCTGAGAGAGTCAACACTAAGTCGAAAGAGTACACCCAAACACGGTTTTATTTCAAAAAGTTTGATGTCATTCTTATGATTTGTTATTACATAACGGTTTTCAGGTTGTGATACCTTATTTCAATGACGTGTTTAACAAGACCGTGGGAATGTAGCTGTATCACTCTTGCGCAATCCGTGACGTAAGCTTTAACAAGACCGTGGGAATGTAGTTGCATACCTATTGCGCAATCTATGACGTATTTAACCATGATGCGATTTTTGCTTTTGTGTAGACTGGTTCGGACTTGTCCGTCGAAAGTTTTTAGAGTATAATGTGTAAAGATTACGTTTTTGTGTAGACTGGTCTGGACTTGCCCATCAAAAGTTTTTAGACTACGTTTTATTCAGCTGTTGGTTAGGGTATATTGTCTCCGACTTGTCCACACTTGCCCAAGCTCGAATCTTTTTCTCTGTATTGTGCTTACATGATGAAAAGTTTTGAAGAAGCTAACCATAGGTCTAAGGACACTTATTTTATTCGAAAGAGGTCGGGGGAAGCTAACCCTAGATTTTATGTGGTGGAGGTCTGAGGGGTGCTAACTCTAGGTCTATTTTTGTGAGAGAGCTAATCACAGGACACTAATTTTATCTGAGGGAGGTCTGAGGGTGCTAACTCTAGGTCTATTTTTGTAAGAGAGCTACCTCTAGGTCTGAGAGTGCTAACTCTAGCTCTAAGGAAACCAATCCTAGGTCTGAGGGTACTAACTCTAGGTCTATGTGAGCAAACCATAGTTCTAAGGAAACTAACCCTAGATTTTATTTGAAGGAGGTCGGAGATAGGTAACCCTAGGTTTATTAATTTTAGGTGGGGGAGGTTTGAGGGACCAATCTGAGGGAGCTAGTTCCAACGCGATATCATTTTAAAAGTTTGATGTCATTCTTATGACTTGTTATTACACATTGTTTTTTTTTGATTCTGTATTTCAATGACATAAGTTTTCAACTACACCGTGGGAATGTAGTTGCATACCTATTGCGCAATCCATGACGTATTCTATTTTGATGCGATTTTGCTTTTGTGTAGACAGGTCCAGACTTGTCCCTCGAAAATTTTAGGATATAATGTAGAAAGATCACGTTTTATTCAGCTGTTGGTTAGGAATCTTTGTCTCTGACTTGTCCAGACTTACTTAAGCTCGAATCTTTTTCTCTGTACTGCGCTTACATGATGAAAAGTTCTAAGGAAGCTAACCCTAGATCTAAGAACGTTTATTTGAAGGAATTCGGAGATAGCTAACCCTAGGTTTAGTAATTTTATGTAGGGAGGTCTGAAAGACCAATATGAAGAGGCTAGTTCTAACACGGTATCATTTCAAAAAGTTTAATGTCCTTCTTATGATTTGTTATTGGTTTTTTGATTCTGTATTTCAATGACGTGTTTAACTAGACCGTGGAAATGTAGTTGTACCCCTCTTGCGCAATCCGTGACGTAAGTTTTAACTAGACCATGGGAATGTAGTTGCATCCCTATTGCGCAATCCGTGACGTAAGTGTTTAGGTAGACCGTGGGAATGTAGTTGCATGCTTATTGCACAACCCATGATGTATTCTATTTTTAACCATGATGCGATTTTTGCTTTTGTGTAGACAGGTTCAGACTTGTCTGTCGAAAATTTTAGGGTGTAATATATAAAAATTACGTTCTATTCAGCTGTTGGTTAGGATATATTGTCTCCGTCTTGAATTATCCAATATGAGATAATATAATATTGCGCAATTGTTTCATAATTCTGGTACAATTGTTTGCTGGGATGTGACGCAATGACGTTAAAGCAAAGCGATGGGAAAAAGTTAGCAAAATGTAACGTCGCTCTTAGGATTATCCAAAGCATACGGTTTTGAGACTAGCTGTTTTAACATTTTACGGTTAAGATCGTTCAAAGTCTGTTGCGTATTTTTTTTCCAATAATGTTCACACGCTTTTATGACAAAAATATTTATCAATTTAGCTAGCTATTCATGCGGTTTCTACATTACGCAATTACAATGCCAGCGTTTCAGGCAGACTAGGTTGTTCGATTCAGGAAGTTTATTTAGCAATCGAAACTAAAAATCTGTATAAACGCGGAAAAAAGTCACCTGACAACGAGACGGCAAAAGACCATCAAAATCAACTGCCGCGCCTATCATGCAACAACAAAACTTTATCACTAACAAACAGAAAAACACGGTAAAAGATACAATTTTTAAATAGAAACACATTTTTTTTTCATTTACGTCCTAACATCGTCTTATTTTGAGTTGATCTGCACCATGCTTAAACGCGACTTCAGACCAAGAAACAGCTTCGAAGTCAAAAGTTTTATTTAAACAGTCTCGATTCTATATGACAGCGTTTTTGCTCAAAGGCTTTTGTAGCGATGTTGTTGTATAGACTTATTATACAAAGACTCGTGTGATCAAACCGTAGAATTGTTATTCAACGTTACAGATCTCTAGGTATCAGTTAAGAATCACGTAAATTTTATGTCTTATTACGTAGATCTTATGTCACAAATTAAGAATTAAAACAAAATTATTCCTTTAGACTAAGCTAATTTAACCGTTTTATAGTAAAAATTTTGTAGTTTATCAGAAACACAACCGACCAATAGTTCTATTTTAAGCAAAACGGGTAGAGATTTAAGTTTAACTTTTTCAGGGAGCTTGAAATAATTCGCAGAGCGTTGAATTTCCAATATTCATAGGGCATTACAAAACTATCATTATCGAATGTTTAAATTTTTCTCATTTTTTGTAACTCATTACAAATAATATCTAATAAACATTAAGACACAGGCTCCTTATCACATAATTCCGACACTTCTCTTCAATTTTTTGTACTTTCAATTTCATCCACCAGCATCGTTTCACTAGTTGAACGTCTTCTTTCAAACATTGTTCTTAACCACGTCTTAAAATGTGTATAAGCCATCTTCTTTTCGCGATATCGGTTTCACAAGATTTAGGACTTTCTACATTTTTCAACTTTACTCGCTCAACTGTTAAATCTACAACCTTAGAGAAATTCTTATAGTCTTTGGTCATCGTCAGACACAAAACTTTATTTTTGTTATAGCAAAGATGAAACGTCCCGAATTATGCTTAAAACCGCATCACGCTAACCACTTGATAGATAAGAAAATAGGAATGGATTGGTTGAATTACAGTTGTGGTGAATAGTTGCATCGACTGACGCTATAAGGGAGTAGTTTTTTAAAGGATAGACGTCATGAATGCAAAAGACACACGTGACCGTTAAACACGCAGTAAATTATGTTATCACCAATTTGAACGATGCATACAGTGAGGAAAATACAACACATGCAGGTGTTCTCACGCTCGTATATACACAAAACAGTTGCCTTTGATTACTAAGGTGACCTAAAAAGATGGTTTGAAGAAACGTATGTTTGACGTCTTTTTCAGTTGAAATATCTTTAAAGATTTGAAATCTCGTTTTTAAATATTGTCACAACTGGACTGTTATGATTTAATTTTAACACAATATAACGTATTAATCCTAAACGTTTTAATGCTCGAGCTGAGAAATCAAACACGATTTTTAACCAATGTCATTTGAAACTGAAAAAGAACCTTGCGTTTCTCCCTTTATCCGCAATTTTTCTCTATGTAACAGCGGTATGCAACTTCTCCTTTTAGCTGCTTTTGATAAAAACCTTAACATTTTGAGCTTATTTGACTTCCATCACATATTTTTGAGTTATCAGTGCTGCTTCAAACATCACAACCTAACCGCGGATTTGAAAACTTTACCATTTGTTTTAGCCGATACCTTCGTATTTCTGCAATAATCGTTTTTCCCAACCACACACCACCCTGCTTAATCTCACTTTCACAGTTTTCTGGAATAATTGATTCCAAATACTGTCTGATTTTCCAAATCTTAACTTATCTTTTTCTAAATTTTTGAAATCGTTTTGTAGTCCTCTACATTAACACCAACGTATGACATTTTGTGGCTACATTAGATGCAGATTGTTAGAAGATATTTAGGTTAGAATTTTGAAAACATGACAACTTTTTCTATATAAAAATACTAAGTCAGAACTTCAACGGTTTTTAGTCTGTTTGTCTGTGTAAATTAAAGTGAACTTACAGTTTCAACTATCACGTTTTTTACAAAATTTGTATCAATTTTATTAGTAAAAAAACACGAGTTTATCAAATATTTTATCAACTTTTCAAGAAATAAGAACCACACTCACAGTTTTTTCAGAGCGTTTGCTATCAATTACAAATACTTATTAACTCTTGCGAAGCTTCAACTTTAACTTAATATCGAATTTTTAATTCTTTTATGTTGACATAAACCACCACAGATAAAAAACTTGCCAACACTTTTAAGGCTTTACAAAACCTATATGCGTTTACAAAGCAAAAAATTGTCTGTACACCATTTTAAACCCTCACGCTACCGGTTATATGCATTCACAAAACAAAAAGAACCTCAACTTTGTTGTTACGTTGCCTTTAATTTTTATTGCATAATCCTAAGCTCACAATAGTTTGGTTGGCAACGATATCAAACAAAAAATTTTAATTATAAGTGATCAATAAAAGTGTTGACTAACGACCTTTTTACAATGCATTAAGACAACTTCAATACTCGTGTATTGGCAACTACAAAGCAAAAATTAATCAAAAAACCTAGGTCTCTGAACTTATCTCATTTCTATGCGTTCCTTATAGTAACCGTTTCTAAGAGCTTCAGCCACAATCTTTAACTCTGAAGCAAAGCAAGTCTGACAAAACTTAGCGTCTGGAAACACTTTCATCTCTCTTTTTCAACGAACTAGGACATTAATTACCGATATAACCTGCATAAATACAAAACTTTTGTACGTGCTTGCTTATTTTTGTCAAATTCTACCTAACTTTCTTAGTAGACGTTGCGCTTTTAGTGTTTTATTCTAGTTAATTTTAAAACAAAAACTGTCAATTATTTGAAAACTAACATTTTTCTCACTGTGCAATCAAATTTTCTATTGCTTTTAGACCTAGTTCAAACGTAATAATATAATATTTTCCGAACTTTACCCTAATTTCTTTACCAAGTGTTGACTCACAAATGCTATCTATAAACAAAAAATGAACTCACCACCTCTTATTTTCAAAAAATTTTTCACAAACTTTGAAATCTTTGTACTGGGTAAACACCATACTTCTATTTTATGCTGCTATTACTTACATATTTATAAAACAAACCTTACCTTTTATATACATCAGATAGTTAAAATTTCATCAAAGCATTCTCACAAACACTAAATTTATGATTTCTAACAGGGCTATACCTAACTTTAAACCTAAACAGTTCTGATCTTTCCAACTAATCAAGTCAATTGCGTCAAATTTTAGCTCTATTATGTTCCAGTAGGTAATACACTTATATATCTTGATAAGCATTTACATAGCAAAAGTAGTGCAAATTCTATTAAACACTTTAAAAACTCTTATCTGTTTGCCCTCACCAAAGATTGAACTCACAATTTTTGTTATTTTGATGCAACAAAACTTTTTTATATGTACACTTTACATTCAAGAAACGTTTAAAAAACTGAAGCTAATCATTATCTGCTACCCGCCACTCACAAAGCTGTAACAAAAACGACTTGTTTAAGACGATTCCTTAAAATTCTGTATAGTTTAATTCATTCTTTTCAATCAAAGATACTATTTGTGACATTATTTGAATGTGATTACGGGTAAAAATCTTTGTAAACGCTCCTATCACTAAGCACGACTTTAATCGAAATACCAAAAATTTTCAGAATTCCACTGTTCATCGCGTTTAAATTTCAAACAGTTATATGCAATTAATATATAAGATGCGTAGATTTATCAGCAAATCTAAAAAATTTTTACATGTTTCACCAGATGTCTTTTATAAAATACCTTTTTTTATCATACAACAAAAAGTCTAAACTTAAGATTTACCAAATACTTTTAATTTCCTCACTATGCCCATCAAACTTGCAACGGTTAACATCAACACATTTAATTTCAAAACAAAATTTTGTAAACTTGCAATCCGCTTATATCCATGAGTTAAAATTTTCATGTAATTACTCTCGTCACATATTGAACTAGCAATCTTTAAGATTTTATTAACTTTTAGATACATTAAAGACAAACTTATGATTAAGTCGTGCATTAAAATTTTCGTCTTCACCAAAAATCAAATTCGCACAGCCTTGAAGCAAAACATACAAACTTAAATCATGAAAAATTCTATTACATTCATGCCTAAACTTGCATCAAACACTAAATTTGAAAACTATTACCGTAAAACAAAATTTCAAGTTTTTTTTGAATTCTAAGGTGTCAGTTATCGCACTGTAGTCTTGACAATGTTATTTTTGAGTGCAAAACAAAACGAGTAACCTAATACTTCTCAACTAATAAGCATTTTTACATTATTTTAAGTTATAAATCAACCATTTTGTTGCATTCAATCGTCACGAAAGATCACTGGTTTTTGATGTTACATAAATGCCTTTACTTGAAAACATTTAGTTGTCTTAGTTTTTGTCTCTTTGAGGTGACGTAACAAAATTTGATTGAATAAAGACTGCATATGTCACGGTCATGTCAGACTCAGTGTAAGTATCACGTGACAACGATACAGCAAAGCGTCAAATATTGTATGAAAACCAACTGGAATAAAGCAAATTATCAATATTCTACAAGCATAAAGGTGAAATATTCTAAATTGCATTAAATTTTTGCAATGAAATACGACGTTAATAAGTTTTTATAGATTTTATTAATATTTGTAGCTACTGGGTAGCGAGTAAAAAAATTGCTAAACCATCAAACTATTATGAAAGTTCTTCATTGGCGGCAGCGCTGTTAGGGAAGCACTGTTGATGACTTAGGCATGAGTACCCTTTTCCCCTACCCCTTCTTTGCACCACCGGCTTTGTCTTTATGAAAAACACTCATTAACAAAGAAAGAAATTAAAAGTATTTGGTAAATCTTAAGTTTAGACTTTTTGTTGTATGATAAAAAAAGGTATTTTATAAAGACATCTGGTGAAACATGTAAAAATTTTTTAGATTTGCTGATAAATCTACGCATCTTATATATTAATTGCATATAACTGTTTGAAATTTAAACGCGATGAACAGTGGAATTCTGAAAATTTTTGGTATTTCGATTAAAGTCGTGCTTAGTGATAGGAGCGTTTACAAAGATTTTTACCCGTAATCACATTCAAATAATGTCACAAATAGTATCTTTGATTGAAAAGAATGAATTAAACTATACAGAATTTTAAGGAATCGTCTTAAACAAGTCGTTTTTGTTACAGCTTTGTGAGTGGCGGTAGCAGATAATGATTAGCTTCAGTTTTTTAAACGTTTCTTGAATGTAAAGTGTACATATAAAAAAGTTTTGTTGCATCAAAATAACAAAAATTGTGAGTTCAATCTTTGGTGAGGGCAAACAGATAAGAGTTTTTAAAGTGTTTAATAGAATTTGCACTACTTTTGCTATGTAAATGCTTATCAAGATATATAAGTGTATTACCTACTGGAACATAATAGAGCTAAAATTTGACGCAATTGACTTGATTAGTTGGAAAGATCAGAACTGTTTAGGTTTAAAGTTAGGTATAGCCCTGTTAGAAATCATAAATTTAGTGTTTGTGAGAATGCTTTGATGAAATTTTAACTATCTGATGTATATAAAAGGTAAGGTTTGTTTTATAAATATGTAAGTAATAGCAGCATAAAATAGAAGTATGGTGTTTACCCAGTACAAAGATTTCAAAGTTTGTGAAAAATTTTTTGAAAATAAGAGGTGGTGAGTTCATTTTTTGTTTATAGATAGCATTTGTGAGTCAACACTTGGTAAAGAAATTAGGGTAAAGTTCGGAAAATATTATATTATTACGTTTGAACTAGGTCTAAAAGCAATAGAAAATTTGATTGCACAGTGAGAAAAATGTTAGTTTTCAAATAATTGACAGTTTTTGTTTTAAAATTAACTAGAATAAAACACTAAAAGCGCAACGTCTACTAAGAAAGTTAGGTAGAATTTGACAAAAATAAGCAAGCACGTACAAAAGTTTTGTATTTATGCAGGTTATATCGGTAATTAATGTCCTAGTTCGTTGAAAAAGAGAGATGAAAGTGTTTCCAGACGCTAAGTTTTGTCAGACTTGCTTTGCTTCAGAGTTAAAGATTGTGGCTGAAGCTCTTAGAAACGGTTACTATAAGGAACGCATAGAAATGAGATAAGTTCAGAGACCTAGGTTTTTTGATTAATTT
>OY776288.1:37631342-37746192 GCA_963675345.1 Trididemnum clinides
TTTTGTTATTTTGATGCAACAAAACTTTTTTATATGTACACTTTACATTCAAGAAACGTTTAAAAAACTGAAGCTAATCATTATCTGCTACCGCCACTCACAAAGCTGTAACAAAAACGACTTGTTTAAGACGATTCTTTAAAATTCTGTATAGTATAATTCATTCTTTTCAATCAAAGATACTATTTGTGACATTATTTGAATGTGATTACGGGTAAAAATCTTTGTAAACGCTCCTATCACTAAGCACGACTTTAATCGAAATACCAAATATTTTCAGAATTCCACTGTTCATCGCGTTTAAATTTCAAACAGTTATATGCAATTAATATATAAGATGCGTAGATTTATCAGCAAATCTAAAAAATTTTTACATGTTTCACCAAACGTCTTTTATAAAATACCTTTTTTTATCATACAACAAAAAGTCTAAACTTAAGATTTACCAAATACTTTTAATTTCCTCACTATGCCCATCAAACTTGCAACGGTTAACATCAACACATTTAATTTCAAAACAAAATTTTGTAAACTTGCAATCCGCTTATATCCATGAGTTAAAATTTTCATGTAATTACTCTCGTCACATATTGAACTAGCAATCTTTAAGATTTTATTAACTTTTAGATACATTAAAGACAAACTTATGATTAAGTCGTGCATTAAAATTTTCGTCTTCACCAAAAATCAAATTCGCACAGCCTTGAAGCAAAACATACAAACTTAAATCATGAAAAATTCTATTACATTCATGCCTAAACTTGCATCAAACACTAAATTTGAAAACTATTACCGTAAAACAAAATTTCAAGTTTTTTTTGAATTCTAAGGTGTCAGTTATCGCACTGTAGTCTTGACAATGTTATTTTTGAGTGCAAAACAAAACGAGTAACCTAATACTTCTCAACTAATAAGCATTTTTACATTATTTTAAGTTATAAATCAACCATTTTGTTGCATTCAATCGTCACGAAAAGATCACTGGTTTTGATGTTACATAAATGCCTTTACTTGAAAACATTAGTTGTCTTAGTTTTTGTCTCTTTGAGGTGACGTAACAAAATTTGATTGAATAAAGACTGCATATGTCACGGTCATGTCAGACTCAGTGTAAGTATCACGTGACAACGATACAGCAAAGCGTCAAATATTGTATGAAAACCAACTGGAATAAAGCAAATTATCAATATTCTACAAGCATAAAGGTGAAATATTCTAAATTGCATTAAATTTTTGCAATGAAATACGACGTTAATAAGTTTTTATAGATTTTATTAATATTTGTAGCTACTGGGTAGCGAGTAAAAAAATTGCTAAACCATCAAACTATTATGAAAGTTCTTCATTGGCGGCAGCGCTGTTAGGGAAGCACTGTTGATGACTTAGGCATGAGTACCCTTTTCCCCTACCCCTTCTTTGCACCACCGGCTTTGTCTTTATGAAAAACACTCATTAACAAAGAAAGAAATTAAAAGTATTTGGTAAATCTTAAGTTTAGACTTTTTGTTGTATGATAAAAAAAGGTATTTTATAAAAGACATCTGGTGAAACATGTAAAAATTTTTTAGATTTGCTGATAAATCTACGCATCTTATATATTAATTGCATATAACTGTTTGAAATTTAAACGCGATGAACAGTGGAATTCTGAAAATTTTTGGTATTTCGATTAAAGTCGTGCTTAGTGATAGGAGCGTTTACAAAGATTTTTACCCGTAATCACATTCAAATAATGTCACAAATAGTATCTTTGATTGAAAAGAATGAATTAAACTATACAGAATTTTAAGGAATCGTCTTAAACAAGTCGTTTTTGTTACAGCTTTGTGAGTGGCGGTAGCAGATAATGATTAGCTTCAGTTTTTTAAACGTTTCTTGAATGTAAAGTGTACATATAAAAAAGTTTTGTTGCATCAAAATAACAAAAATTGTGAGTTCAATCTTTGGTGAGGGCAAACAGATAAGAGTTTTTAAAGTGTTTAATAGAATTTGCACTACTTTTGCTATGTAAATGCTTATCAAGATATATAAGTGTATTACCTACTGGAACATAATAGAGCTAAAATTTGACGCAATTGACTTGATTAGTTGGAAAGATCAGAACTGTTTAGGTTTAAAGTTAGGTATAGCCCTGTTAGAAATCATAAATTTAGTGTTTGTGAGAATGCTTTGATGAAATTTTAACTATCTGATGTATATAAAAGGTAAGGTTTGTTTTATAAATATGTAAGTAATAGCAGCATAAAATAGAAGTATGGTGTTTACCCAGTACAAAGATTTCAAAGTTTGTGAAAAATTTTTTGAAAATAAGAGGTGGTGAGTTCATTTTTTGTTTATAGATAGCATTTGTGAGTCAACACTTGGTAAAGAAATTAGGGTAAAGTTCGGAAAATATTATATTATTACGTTTGAACTAGGTCTAAAAGCAATAGAAAATTTGATTGCACAGTGAGAAAAATGTTAGTTTTCAAATAATTGACAGTTTTTGTTTTAAAATTAACTAGAATAAAACACTAAAAGCGCAACGTCTACTAAGAAAGTTAGGTAGAATTTGACAAAAATAAGCAAGCACGTACAAAAGTTTTGTATTTATGCAGGTTATATCGGTAATTAATGTCCTAGTTCGTTGAAAAAGAGAGATGAAAGTGTTTCCAGACGCTAAGTTTTGTCAGACTTGCTTTGCTTCAGAGTTAAAGATTGTGGCTGAAGCTCTTAGAAACGGTTACTATAAGGAACGCATAGAAATGAGATAAGTTCAGAGACCTAGGTTTTTTGATTAATTTTTGCTTTGTAGTTGCCAATACACGAGTATTGAAGTTGTCTTAATGCATTGTAAAAAGGTCGTTAGTCAACACTTTTATTGATCACTTATAATTAAAATTTTTTGTTTGATATCGTTGCCAACCAAACTATTGTGAGCTTAGGATTATGCAATAAAAATTAAAGGCAACGTAACAACAAAGTTGAGGTTCTTTTTGTTTTGTGAATGCATATAACCGGTAGCGTGAGGGTTTAAAATGGTGTACAGACAATTTTTTGCTTTGTAAACGCATATAGGTTTTGTAAAGCCTTAAAAGTGTTGGCAAGTTTTTTATCTGTGGTGGTTTATGTCAACATAAAAGAATTAAAAATTCGATATTAAGTTAAAGTTGAAGCTTCGCAAGAGTTAATAAGTATTTGTAATTGATAGCAAACGCTCTGAAAAAACTGTGAGTGTGGTTCTTATTTCTTGAAAAGTTGATAAAATATTTGATAAACTCGTGTTTTTTTACTAATAAAATTGATACAAATTTTGTAAAAAACGTGATAGTTGAAACTGTAAGTTCACTTTAATTTACACAGACAAACAGACTAAAAACCGTTGAAGTTCTGACTTAGTATTTTTATATAGAAAAAGTTGTCATGTTTTCAAAATTCTAACCTAAATATCTTCTAACAATCTGCATCTAATGTAGCCACAAAATGTCATACGTTGGTGTTAATGTAGAGGACTACAAAACGATTTCAAAAATTTAGAAAAAGATAAGTTAAGATTTGGAAAATCAGACAGTATTTGGAATCAATTATTCCAGAAAACTGTGAAAGTGAGATTAAGCAGGGTGGTGTGTGGTTGGGAAAAACGATTATTGCAGAAATACGAAGGTATCGGCTAAAACAAATGGTAAAGTTTTCAAATCCGCGGTTAGGTTGTGATGTTTGAAGCAGCACTGATAACTCAAAAATATGTGATGGAAGTCAAATAAGCTCAAAATGTTAAGGTTTTTATCAAAAGCAGCTAAAAGGAGAAGTTGCATACCGCTGTTACATAGAGAAAAATTGCGGATAAAGGGAGAAACGCAAGGTTCTTTTTCAGTTTCAAATGACATTGGTTAAAAATCGTGTTTGATTTCTCAGCTCGAGCATTAAAACGTTTAGGATTAATACGTTATATTGTGTTAAAATTAAATCATAACAGTCCAGTTGTGACAATATTTAAAAACGAGATTTCAAATCTTTAAAGATATTTCAACTGAAAAAGACGTCAAACATACGTTTCTTCAAACCATCTTTTTAGGTCACCTTAGTAATCAAAGGCAACTGTTTTGTGTATATACGAGCGTGAGAACACCTGCATGTGTTGTATTTTCCTCACTGTATGCATCGTTCAAATTGGTGATAACATAATTTACTGCGTGTTTAACGGTCACGTGTGTCTTTTGCATTCATGACGTCTATCCTTTAAAAAACTACTCCCTTATAGCGTCAGTCGATGCAACTATTCACCACAACTGTAATTCAACCAATCCATTCCTATTTTCTTATCTATCAAGTGGTTAGCGTGATGCGGTTTTAAGCATAATTCGGGACGTTTCATCTTTGCTATAACAAAAATAAAGTTTTGTGTCTGACGATGACCAAAGACTATAAGAATTTCTCTAAGGTTGTAGATTTAACAGTTGAGCGAGTAAAGTTGAAAAATGTAGAAAGTCCTAAATCTTGTGAAACCGATATCGCGAAAAGAAGATGGCTTATACACATTTTAAGACGTGGTTAAGAACAATGTTTGAAAGAAGACGTTCAACTAGTGAAACGATGCTGGTGGATGAAATTGAAAGTACAAAAAATTGAAGAGAAGTGTCGGAATTATGTGATAAGGAGCCTGTGTCTTAATGTTTATTAGATATTATTTGTAATGAGTTACAAAAAATGAGAAAAATTTAAACATTCGATAATGATAGTTTTGTAATGCCCTATGAATATTGGAAATTCAACGCTCTGCGAATTATTTCAAGCTCCCTGAAAAAGTTAAACTTAAATCTCTACCCGTTTTGCTTAAAATAGAACTATTGGTCGGTTGTGTTTCTGATAAACTACAAAATTTTTACTATAAAACGGTTAAATTAGCTTAGTCTAAAGGAATAATTTTGTTTTAATTCTTAATTTGTGACATAAGATCTACGTAATAAGACATAAAATTTACGTGATTCTTAACTGATACCTAGAGATCTGTAACGTTGAATAACAATTCTACGGTTTGATCACACGAGTCTTTGTATAATAAGTCTATACAACAACATCGCTACAAAAGCCTTTGAGCAAAAACGCTGTCATATAGAATCGAGACTGTTTAAATAAAACTTTTGACTTCGAAGCTGTTTCTTGGTCTGAAGTCGCGTTTAAGCATGGTGCAGATCAACTCAAAATAAGACGATGTTAGGACGTAAATGAAAAAAAAATGTGTTTCTATTTAAAAATTGTATCTTTTACCGTGTTTTTCTGTTTGTTAGTGATAAAGTTTTGTTGTTGCATGATAGGCGCGGCAGTTGATTTTGATGGTCTTTTGCCGTCTCGTTGTCAGGTGACTTTTTTCCGCGTTTATACAGATTTTTAGTTTCGATTGCTAAATAAACTTCCTGAATCGAACAACCTAGTCTGCCTGAAACGCTGGCATTGTAATTGCGTAATGTAGAAACCGCATGAATAGCTAGCTAAATTGATAAATATTTTTGTCATAAAAGCGTGTGAACATTATTGGAAAAAAAATACGCAACAGACTTTGAACGATCTTAACCGTAAAATGTTAAAACAGCTAGTCTCAAAACCGTATGCTTTGGATAATCCTAAGAGCGACGTTACATTTTGCTAACTTTTTCCCATCGCTTTGCTTTAACGTCATTGCGTCACATCCCAGCAAACAATTGTACCAGAATTATGAAACAATTGCGCAATATTATATTATCTCATATTGGATAATTCAAGACGGAGACAATATATCCTAACCAACAGCTGAATAGAACGTAATTTTTATATATTACACCCTAAAATTTTCGACAGACAAGTCTGAACCTGTCTACACAAAAGCAAAAATCGCATCATGGTTAAAAATAGAATACATCATGGGTTGTGCAATAAGCATGCAACTACATTCCCACGGTCTACCTAAACACTTACGTCACGGATTGCGCAATAGGGATGCAACTACATTCCCATGGTCTAGTTAAAACTTACGTCACGGATTGCGCAAGAGGGGTACAACTACATTTCCACGGTCTAGTTAAACACGTCATTGAAATACAGAATCAAAAAACCAATAACAAATCATAAGAATTCATGCAATTCAATAGAATGCCAAAACTTCAAATGTCTAAATATGGTGATGCCTCACCAGCATTCTCAATTTCCCTTAATCCACACCAGCATCTCACATGCCAGCTATTCATGATCTTTCACACAAAACTAAATCTGTACTAGCCTATTGTAGGCTAGTCCATCCAACAGTGTTTCCGGCATAAAATTCAAATATGCCCCTCTGGGCAATTTCAGATCATGCCATCGATCCATTGCTGCATTACTGCATAGACCTCATACAAGGGCAACGGTTTTGACCTATATCACATAGGCGCTTCACATGTTTCAACCGCATTGCGCTAGAATCAACATGCAGGGATAGCATTTGAGTATAATGTCAGCCTATTACAGTCAGTATAACACAAAATAACAACACGGGACAACGTTGTTTCGGGTTACTGACCCTCATCAGCCGTATGGGTATTACAGAAAATAAGCATACGGCTGATGAGGGTCAGTAACCCGAAACAACGTTGTCCCGTGTTGTTATTTTGTGTTATACTGACTGTAATAGGCTGACATTATACTCAAATGCTATCCCTGCATGTTGATTCTAGCGCAATGCGGTTGAAACATGTGAAGCGCCTATGTGATATAGGTCAAAACCGTTGCCCTTGTATGAGGTCTATGCAGTAATGCAGCAATGGATCGATGGCATGATCTGAAATTGCCCAGAGGGGCATATTTGAATTTTATGCCGGAAACACTGTTGGATGGACTAGCCTACAATAGGCTAGTACAGATTTAGTTTTGTGTGAAAGATCATGAATAGCTGGCATGTGAGATGCTGGTGTGGATTAAGGGAAATTGAGAATGCTGGTGAGGCATCACCATATTTAGACAAATCATAAGAAGGACATTAAACTTTTTGAAATGATACCGTGTTAGAACTAGCCTCTTCATATTGGTCTTTCAGACCTCCCTACATAAAATTACTAAACCTAGGGTTAGCTATCTCCGAATTCCTTCAAATAAACGTTCTTAGATCTAGGGTTAGCTTCCTTAGAACTTTTCATCATGTAAGCGCAGTACAGAGAAAAAGATTCGAGCTTAAGTAAGTCTGGACAAGTCAGAGACAAAGATTCCTAACCAACAGCTGAATAAAACGTGATCTTTCTACATTATATCCTAAAATTTTCGAGGGACAAGTCTGGACCTGTCTACACAAAAGCAAAATCGCATCAAAATAGAATACGTCATGGATTGCGCAATAGGTATGCAACTACATTCCCACGGTGTAGTTGAAAACTTATGTCATTGAAATACAGAATCAAAAAAAAACAATGTGTAATAACAAGTCATAAGAATGACATCAAACTTTTAAAATGATATCGCGTTGGAACTAGCTCCCTCAGATTGGTCCCTCAAACCTCCCCCACCTAAAATTAATAAACCTAGGGTTACCTATCTCCGACCTCCTTCAAATAAAATCTAGGGTTAGTTTCCTTAGAACTATGGTTTGCTCACATAGACCTAGAGTTAGTACCCTCAGACCTAGGATTGGTTTCCTTAGAGCTAGAGTTAGCACTCTCAGACCTAGAGGTAGCTCTCTTACAAAAATAGACCTAGAGTTAGCACCCTCAGACCTCCCTCAGATAAAATTAGTGTCCTGTGATTAGCTCTCTCACAAAAATAGACCTAGAGTTAGCACCCCTCAGACCTCCACCACATAAAATCTAGGGTTAGCTTCCCCCGACCTCTTTCGAATAAAATAAGTGTCCTTAGACCTATGGTTAGCTTCTTCAAAACTTTTCATCATGTAAGCACAATACAGAGAAAAAGATTCGAGCTTGGGCAAGTGTGGACAAGTCGGAGACAATATACCCTAACCAACAGCTGAATAAAACGTAGTCTAAAAACTTTTGATGGGCAAGTCCAGACCAGTCTACACAAAAACGTAATCTTTACACATTATACTCTAAAAACTTTCGACGGACAAGTCCGAACCAGTCTACACAAAAGCAAAAATCGCATCATGGTTAAATACGTCATAGATTGCGCAATAGGTATGCAACTACATTCCCACGGTCTTGTTAAAGCTTACGTCACGGATTGCGCAAGAGTGATACAGCTACATTCCCACGGTCTTGTTAAACACGTCATTGAAATAAGGTATCACAACCTGAAAACCGTTATGTAATAACAAATCATAAGAATGACATCAAACTTTTTGAAATAAAACCGTGTTTGGGTGTACTCTTTCGACTTAGTGTTGACTCTCTCAGATCTAGAGTTAGCTCCCTCCGAACTCCCCCCACATAAAATTAATAAATCTAGGATTAGCTCCCTTCGAATTCCTTCAAATAAAATCTAGGGTTAACTCCCTCCGACCTATTTCAAATAAAATCTAGGGTTAGCTTCCTTAGAACTATGGTTAGCTCACATAGACCTAGAGTTAGCACCCTCAGACCTAGGGTTGGCTCTCTTAGAGTTGGCACTCTCAGACCTAGGGTTAGCTCTCTTACAAAAAATACACCTAGAGTTAGCGCCCTCAGACCTAGGGTTGGTTTCCTTATAGCTATGGTTAACTCACATATACCTAGAGTTAGCACCCTCAGACCTAGGGTTGGCTGTCTTAGAGCTATGGTTAGCTCACATAGACCTAGAGTTAGGACCCTCAGATCTAGGGTTAGCTCCCTTAAAACTACAGTTAGATCTCTCACATAGAATAGACTTAGACTTAACACCCTCATATTTAGGGTTATCTTCCTCACAAAAAGTAATAGACCTAAGGTTAGCTCCCTTACATACGATTAGGGTTAGGGTTAGGGTTAGGGCTAGGATTAGGATTAGGGTTAGGGTTTAAAAATTTCCCCACTTTAAAAATTGGTGACGTCATAGCACCTCCTAATAGCACCTTCTAAAACGTTGCCAAATGACGCATCCTATACTACTGATCTCTACTTTCAGCGCCAAAAAAGCATTATTTTGGAATCGGCTTAAGCAATTAACCACAGCCTGTTTCCGACGAAACAATTCCCAAACAAGATGTGAGACAAGCCATTAAGCATAGCATGTCGGCTTCTATTCTGTATTTAGCTTGTGACTACTTAAATCACAGGCGGGTTGAAAGTGATAATTAAATATCAATCTAATGACAAAAAACTTACTAAGTTTTAGTCCTTGCGAAAAGCGAAGAATGTTAGTTTAATTAGCTATCAAACTGAAGAAAAATTGAAAAGTTGAAACCAATATCAAACACAGGACCAACTTCTGCTTAAAAAGATTTCGTCAACAAACAAAAATATTTAGCTGTTAAGATTTTGTTTTGTCTATTCATTTATATGGCTTATTTCAATTTTATGATGATTTGGATGAAAATGAACAAAAACCTTTTGTTAATAAAAAGAGGATTATTCATTATGTAAGCTGTAATTGTATATCATTCACCAGTCTTCGGCCGCTGCTAACAGGTGTGCAAATCCTGCTTATATAAAAATAGTTTCAATGTAATTTTTGTAACATTCAAAAATTAAGCCTATTATCAGAAAGACAGTAATTTCGCAAATCATTGTCATCGTTGAAAAATATACAATCAACCACATATTACATTTGATGTCGACACTTTTTTGTTTTCTTAGTTAGGTAGAACCTTGAAATTGAAAGAAAAAAATATTGTGTCTAGAACTAAGAGTGTTTTCCTTAAGTTTGACTCTTATCTGAATATACTTTTTCGGAGTATACATAGTCAATCTTGTCTGCAAACTAAACATTTTTTTGGCCCCACATTGACTGATCTAATTGCTTTATTATCGTTGAGTGCTCGTACTACCAAAATTTTTAGACAATATTTTGAAATCATGATGTTTTTGTAAATGAAGATAGGCTTGGGCGAAGGCTTGTGAATCGGGGAGAATTCGGTATTCTTGAAAGTAAGAGTTATGCGTTTTTAGGAGGTAGAACACTTGTAAACTTGGTTGGATTTAGGAATTTCAAAACTGGAGACCTTTTTGAGGATCCAAATACATCAAAAATCTTAAAAAGATTTGGTGTTTTAAACGTTGGTTTCTTCATACATATTGCTGGCAGAAACTCACATTTTTCAAGTTGCAGCAGGCCACAACTTCTATACTCCGCAGCATTAACAAAATTGCTTTCATTATTTTTTTTACACAACCACAAAACGCAGCAACAAGACTACGAAACTGTTATGGATGCAAGAGTAATGAAAGAGACCTAAAAAATCATACACTCGTTTATTTTAGCACTAGAACCTCAAAAATATATTGCTATCTTTAAGGTAGACTCCGCTTGTTTTGGCATATAGCCTGTGACTTTAAAAATATAAACAAAACAAGATTATTGACATTTGATTTGCACAGTTTTTGCAAGTCACATTTGTTACTTTTTTTAGATGTTTGTTTCTCAGCAGAGTTTACCGCAGTTTTGGCAGAAGGTGGTAGATTTGCTTTTACATGATACAACTGGCACTTTTTCACTTTTCAAGCTTCGGGTATTTCAGTACTGTTTGTTTGCAGTGCATTGCTAAATTTTGAGTTACTACTGGGAGGTGAGTTTCAGAGCTCACTCTATTTTTTGGCTTGCGAAACTCTTTTATGACCTCGAACAGAAACTGCCTCCTTGACAACTTTAATTTCATGGTACTGCAGAAAACGATGTAACCATTTGTGCAGGTGCAGTCGAGGGTGCTAAAACACACAGCGGCCGGCCACCGTCCGCTAGAACTCTTGCAGGTATGGTATCTTGCCATCTATTCCAGCACGTATATGCCCACGCTGGATTTGTTGTAATACCAAACCATCTCTGACTGTTTCTTATTGTGACCTTGATCAATGGCCAAGATGGCAGGTGCTCTCTCGCAGCCTGGGACGTTAGTACGTCTTTCGGAAATGTCAGACAGAAACCGAACCTGCCAATCTGTAAGGGTAACCCCTCACCCCGATGTTCAGCCAGGGCCTACTACTCTGAAAACGCCCTTTTCAGGGCGGGGCGATATGCCCCTGTCAGGGCTCATAGTCAACAAGTTCCGAATGCCAGCAGTTTTGCAGCTGAACGTCGAAGGCCTCACTGCAAGCAGGATGAATGTACTTCATCATCTCACCGTGCAGTATGAGGCACTCGTCATTCTTCTTCAGGAAACCCACAGCACTTGTGCAGATAAGCTAATACATACGTATATACATTTTAACTTCTTCAAAATTACTGGGCCTATAAGTATCAAACTTGGCACGATTGATCACTACCCTGAGATAAATGTCATAAGAGGTTGAAGGCGTCACAATCAAACATGATTTTTTGAAAAATTGCATGTTTTGACCGAGGAATGCCATTTCGAGCTTGAATTAAAGTCAGCGCTCAACGGTCTAGCTGAAAAGAATTTTCACTTTTTACAGTTTTTAATTACGTGATAATTAACAATTCATTGTAACAATGGTTTTCCTTAATTTCTTAAAAAATACTGACCGCAGAAACTCGATTGATGCCTTTTTCAGCAGATATCAACCAGATAATTCTCAAAACAAAGTATCTTTTTAAAATTAAGCGCTTATTGGCAAAGCAACAAGCGATTTTGTGTTGGCCACCTTTAAGCTTAGCTCTTCCAAAACTACTGAATATGCAAACTGATCTAGGCGCCATTCATCACCTCACCATGGTAAGAGTCGTAAGAAGATTTGGTATATTATAAGGACGTTACAATTGAATATAAATTTTTTAATAGCATTTTTTGGTAGAAAAATTTTTTGGTAGAAAAATCTATCATAACATCAAAATCACTAATTCATTGTAAAAATGATTTTCCCTAAATTCGGGAAACATATTCACAATAGAATTTGATGTACTTTCAAGCACAAGCTCAATTTAACGGATAAAATTTTGCTAAGTAGGACGTCTATGATGAAAACAGGGCAAATAAAACGTTGCCAGGAATTCAACAAACTTGGAAGACATGAACTCGCTATGCGAAACCCCCCCATCATATTTTTTGATCGATTGCGTGTCAAAAAAAATGATAGTGTTACTTCAGAACGAGAATTGGCTATGTCAAAAATATTGACCTTTTATTGTTGGTTTCGCAACTATCTATGAGGTGAAACCGGCTTGCCGGCTAAAAAGATATTTTTATTCTCAATGTTAACGAGGATGGATCTGCTGGCGGCGTCGGCAAAGTCGGCTAGTGTGCGTACAAGTTTGGTTAACCACGTGCATATCTTTTTTCTTTAAATCTGCATTTATTTCTCAGTTGATTGGTTATTCATTTTATTTGTTTTGTCGCAATTATCAACAAGTGATTGTGCTTAGGTTTGTGGATGAATTGGCAACTGACTAGTTAACTGCATGGTCATTTCTCTGTCCCCCCATCAAAAAGAGGTTTCAAGCAAGTGTTTCCGTATCCTCTCTTACGCCTATGTCTGTGCTTGATAATTTCTATTCTGTATTTTCTGGCTTTGTTATACGACCCTTACTCCTAGATCAGTGGTTCTTAAACTTGTTGGAGGTACCGAATCCCGCAAGTTTTATGCGGGCATTCACCGAACTTTTCGTTAAAATTCAAAATATATCTGTTAACAAACTTGAGCCTAAAGTAAACTATGCTTCTGTTGCACGTAAGATCATATTATTCAAAGAAAGAAAACGAACAAAACATGAATTCCACAGAAAAAGACAACTCAATAAATATTTACCACAATCAATGCGTTTTATGCTGTTGCATTTCAGAAACAATTCTAGAAATGCGTGGCTTGACCTTGGATATTGTTACTCTCATGTCATTTTCGCAACAAAGTCTGTTCCTTTTTCGTTTTTGTGTCTACCATTGTAGTAATGGACTTCTCACATAGATACGTTGTAACAAATGGTATAAGTATCTCAAGGGCTTTGTTAGCAAGAAGGTAAGCTACGATCTGGTGACACCAAAACGTTGACAGCCGCTGTTGAACCTGGCTCTGCTGAATTTCAGTGATTTTATCAAGGTACCGGTATTTAATATTGACATCTGCTTTATCAACACCAAACGCAAACGGCTGTCTTACTCGTGTTTGGATACGACTCTCTGTTCGGGAGGTATTCGTCGAGAGACTTTGTGAGCTTATCTAAGTGCAAGAAAATTGCTTGTTTCAGTTCTGTAGGAAAGGAAATGTTCCCATTTCCGGACTTATCTTCGATCTCACTTATGCAGTCATCCAAACGAGGAAAATTAGCGAAGTTTTTCTCCGCTCGTTTCCATTGTTCGATTTTTTTAAAAAGCCTTCAGATGTTTTTGCGCTTCGATAATGTTGACTCCACCACCCTGCATCTGTTGGTTGAGATGGTTGAAAGCTCCGAAGATATTGACCATGTATGTCAAAACGAAAATGAACTCAGAATTTTCAAAACAATCTGTATTACAGTGTTGGTGCTCTCGAAAAACACGGCTAATTCCACACGCAAAGCTAAAACACGGTTCAGCACTTTTCCCCGGAACAACCACCGAACGTTGGAATAGTACAGAAGTACCTCGAATTCAGAGCCCATTTCATTGCACAGCACCTTGAATATGCGGTGCTTCAAAGCACTATTTGGCACATAGTTTACGCATTTCACCACAATTGTTAATACTTCTGCCAATTTTGGAGGGAATGTTTTTGTTGCTAACGCATGCCTGTGCACAAGACAATGCGTTACAGTTATGTGTGGTGCATCGGCTTTCACTAGCGCACCAAAACCAGATTTTCGCCCTAACATGGTTTGGGCTCCGTCCGAACAAATTGCTCAAAACATATCCCACGAAATATCGTTGTCTCTGAAGAAATTATCCACAAGTTTCTTAACGTCAATAGCCTCAGTTGATGCTTTCAGAGGTAACAAAATAAAAAATCTTCCGGTACTTACGTATTAACGGGAGGACCTTTAAAAACACGACTCAAAAATTGAAGTAAATTATTTATTGAAACGGTTAAAACAATAAAATAACCTTCCAGTGTACACTGCCCCGTACATTTACATACCGGGCCTGCCCCTTCAGTGTACACTGCCTTTCTTTTAAATAAAATAACATTAAAAATCAAAGGTCCTCCCGATAATACGTAAGGACCAATCTTCCTTTATCATGTCTTCTTTCACGTAGCGCACGAATACTGCAAGCTGGCTTAGACTGGCAACGTCGGTGGTCTCGTCAAGTTGGAGACTAAATTTTGCCGGGCTCGAAATCAAATCTGAAACTATTTGAGCCAAAATGTCATCGCTCATCTTATCAATTCTGTTGCTGATGGTATCATCCGAAAGAAGAATTTGAAATAATTTATTTTCGGCTGCTTTTCCAAGCATGGTATTCGCCATCTTCAATGCAGCTGGTTTTACGAGTTTTTCCCCAATGGTGTATGGTTTGCCCTGTTTGGCAATCAGGTATGCAACTTCGTACGATGCAATGAGAATCGGTTTGTCAATGGAAACAAAGCCGAAAACAAGCAGAGTAGCCTTTTCATCATATCTGGCTCTTTTTATTTTAAATTCAGCGAGTGTTGTGTTCTTGTATTTTCCATCGCCATGCATCTTTAGAAAGCGTTCCTTTAGTTTTGCCGGTGTTAAGCTACAGTTACTCAACTTGGCGTCGCAAATAGTGCATTGAGGACGATGACTACCATCAGGTTCTGTGATATACGTAAATCCATATTGTGCATATTCATCTGACCACTTTCTTATTTTCTTCGACATAGTTAGAATGAAGGGATTAAAATACTACAAAAAAGATTAATGTCTACTAAATCAAATATAAATGAAATCAAAACTAACCCAAACCCTACGAAAAATGTCAAAAGCTAAATAATATAATTAAGCAGTTTGCTGAAATGTCTTGTAATCGCAACAAAGCCTGCAGCGCAGTGACACGTCCTACCATATTTGAGCCTACACTGTGGCTAACAGAACAAGTTTTTAAAGCTAAGAACACAGAAGTATATAATTCAATGCTTGAAAAGAATTATGAAAGCGCTCATATATTCATGGAAATAACGCTTTTGTTGCGGATAACAGTAAAGTCAGTGTAAAACAGCAGTCTTTGCCTTTCCTTCTAAATGTCTAACTGCTCGCAAGCACGTGCTAGTCTCAATCTACAGAATTAGGACGCTGAAGATAAATTATCCCAATCCTGCTATGATTTCACAATGCTCAGTTACAGCTCTGACAAGAACAATGCTGATTATCACTTGCAGTATGTTTTCACGTTGTAATGATTCTGAAGACTGTAATCGCACCCTACGTGAAACTTTCAGCTGTGCGCGTCAATTGACGCGCTTGGTCGTTTTAGTGTTAAGCAGAGGACATTGTGATTGCTATACACATAGCGTGGGTATATTTATCCTAATTTCGCTGAACCCCTAATACTGACACATCGAACCCAGTTTAAGAACCACTGTCCTAGATGGAAGTTTAAGAACCACTGTCCTAGATGGAATATTTTTTCAGGTAACGCAATCACAGTAGATAGTAAAGCGAGCTCAGTAAGTTTGTTTCAAAAACAGATCGCAAAGTGATATTTTATTAAAAATTGCTTGAAAATATGACATTAACACAAAATGATACTTTGTAAAATTGTGGCAAATTGTTAACAAACTTCAGTAACAACTAAGCTAGCAAGGATTTCACAAGTTTTGCTACATTTTTTGGTAGATCTGCAGATTTTTAGTTTCTTGAACCTGCTTACGTGCTTACTTACCAAATGGTTTAGATCTAAAAATGTTCTTTTACCGCTCTATCGTGTAGTTCAGATAGGGTTGCCAACCGTCCTTTATTTGAACCCCCCGTCCTTGTCCTTTATTAAACTCAGAATTGTCCTTTATTTCTAGAGCTGAAAAAAATTTACTGCAAGAGCGGAAAAATTTTGCAAAAGTACAGTCCAATCGCGGTTGTGTAGCACAACCCATGGAAAACCGGGTGTTGACCTTTTTTTTTTTTTGGAGGCCACCATGTAGAAATACTGCTCGCGGACATGGTGGCCTCCAAAAAAAAAGAAGGTCAACACCTGATTACCCACCCGGACAAGAACAGAGGGTCTCCAATTGAGGATTGTCCTTTTAAATACAGGACGGTTGGCAACTCTAGTCACAGTGTCCTTTATTGAAATTTGTCAAAGTTGGCAACCCTAAGTTCAGAGGAGGGCAAAATACGGCCCTCGCGCCAAATGAGCCCCACTAAATGGTTTTGTGCGGCCCGCCAAGGTTGTTGTATGAGCCACTCGCTTTTATGTTAGTGAAAAAAAAGTTAAAAAGTGAAAGTAGATCATGTGTTAACTTGTTATTCAGATTAGGTGATAACATCAAATTGAATAAAACTTACTTTTCTGCCAGTACAAAATTGTTTTCATACTTGAGCTGACTCAAACGAATTTTAAAAATGTTAACTTTTTTTAATGCTAATCTTTCACAACAGCCTTTTCTGTTGGTATATTCTGCCCAAGTTACACGGAAGAGTGATAAAGGAAGGATTTTTAGTTTGACCACGTCATAAGTTAAGAAGAAGTATGCACGTAAATACAAGGATTAATTAGAGAGTAATGCACGAAGTTATCCCACTACTATGATTGCCACATAACAACCGTGAAAATTGTACCAGAAGTAGACCAGGGCTTTGTTTGAGAAAGTTTCTTCAGTTTATTCTGTAACGTGTTCAATTTTTTATTAACGCAAACTAAAAACCGACATGCTTAGACTTCGTGTGCTGTGCCTATTCAAGATAAAAGGTCGTACATTAAAATGGAAACTTTACGGGACAAAAACCCGATAGAAATTCACCGAGCATTAAATGAAGTATGCAGTGAGTCGAAAGCAGACTAAAGCACAGTTTCATGTTAGGCTAGACGTTTTCGTAGTGGCCAAAGGAGTATAGAAGATGATGCACGGTAAAGTAGGCCAAAGATAGCAACAAATGAAAAAGTGTAAAACTGGAGAGAGACATTTTTGTAGAAGACCGTCGCATGACGTTAGTAAAACTTTCCTTATGACTTTGCTTATTATCATCGCGTAATCATCATGACAGACCCAGTTCCATGCGGAACCAGTGTTGCAGAAGCTTGCTATTGTGATTTCTTGCAGAGGCTTTGAAGAAACATGCACATAGTCAGGCCCCAAATACTTGTGACCGGGGCACCCAATCTTCATGATAATCCTCGATCTCATGTAGCGAATTTTGTAAAGCAAAGATTGCTGAATTATGGTTGGCAGTGCTACCACACCCTTAGACTTCGGCTTATTCTTTAAACCTAAAGCAACCGGTGCGTGGATGCCGTTTGTTGTCTCTTCATAAGCTTTCTGCTGCCAGTATCCAAACCGTTAGAGAGGTGAACAGAGGAAGCGTGCTGGAAGGAACTGTGAAGCTTCCCAAACGTTGGGATTTGGTGACTGAGAAGCAAGGAGGCTACAAGGACTGTAAAAGTAATTCTTGAACAAGATAAACATACATGATAACAAAACAGCAAAGCTCATTATTTTGGGACTAATCCTGCTAGGTGTTTAAAATAAATATTCAATTCATTTTACCTTCTAAAATGGAGGTGAAAAAACGCGAATATAATATTGTTCTCTTTTTTCCTATGCTAAGTTTCAATCCTAGATATTTACAATAAAAAGTTCAAAAACTAATCCTTTTTTTCTTTTCTTCTAAAGCTCTGTGTTTAACTTTGTAGTGTAAGGGGGAGTACTTACAGACAGCCTTGCGTAAGAAAATATTACAATTAAACTAAAAGGATGCTCTCAACTGTCCCTTTCTTATACGTTCTGAGGCAGAGATAAAAAAGAACTCAAATACATAATTAGTGTTCTCTACTCTAAATTTTCAAGATTGATTCATTTAGCCCTTTAAAAATTTACAACGTCTGCTACTGCACTGAAAAGTTTGTCCACTTATGGTGTATTTTTTGTACTGCTATTGACTCATTTGCTTCTGTTGCTTAGTTTTACTGTTATCATATTACCTGTGATCGGAAAAATCTCTGAATAACAAAGAATTGTTGTTGAAATACGTTTTAATTGCCGGTCCACTGCAAACCCCCATGAATTCAACGGATGCAAAAATATTTCTCAAAGATATACCAGAAAAGTTTCCGGAAAAGAATATTGTTAAATCCTGAAAACGGATAAATTGGCATCAGTCCATCAACTTGGAAATAAAGAATTGCTATAAGCTTTTAGAAATATATTGCTTGATATCCGTTGCATAAAGTATATATAGCTAAAACAGGTGCTTCCAACTAGGAGCGCAAACAATATTTTTGTAAGGTGGGGAAGTAAACACCCCTTTAATGATCTCCCTCGCGGCAAAGTTTTGGGTGTCTTCGAAAAAGATTTTATACTTTCTAAGCCCCTGGTTGCTTTCTTGCTCTCAGCAAGGGGTGTGAACATCTGTCAGCAAGCAATTGTCATCGAGAGCCACGTTTGAGGATATAGACTACTCTTTATGCTGATATTCCATTAATTGATGCCAAGAAAATGTATTCTTTCTTCAGACACCGTGTTTCGTGTGGTAAAAATATTGCATATCTTTTTTGTTTTAGCTATTTCCACGTATCTACTACAAGGAACAACCCTCTATGAAGGTTTATATTTTGCTTCATGCACGTTAATAAATATTGGGATTACTCAAACTTATACTTATCACAGAGCAGAGGGAAAAGCTAAAAGTATTTCTGATAGGATTCGAAGTCCGTTTGCAAAGTTCACAATTAATCCGAACGATTATTCGTCACCGAAGTTGATTATTATTGCAATTAAAACCCAGCTACCACATCGAGTTTAACGGATGACGATGGATTGTTTGTGATTGCGACGCAGTGTGATCGGCATACATAGGCGTAGCTAGGAGACAAAGAGGCCACGCCCCCACATTTATTAAACCCGCTAAGGGTAAGAAGATACTTTAAAGTTTCATGTTGTATACTATTGTATTTTCGCTTGCACTTTTGGTTGATGTTGTAATCTATTCTATTCAACTAAGTCTCTTGTACAAAGTATACTTGCAAATAAATAAAATCATTAACGGCAAAAAAAGTCAACTTAAAAAAAAGATTATCAACCAAAATTAAGTGACATTAAGCCAGAAAAATATTCCTTTAATCCCTTCCAAAATTTTCTTGTAGCTATGCTAAGGTCTGCACATCATTCAATTAAAGATTATAAATAAAACTCACCTCATTCTTTTCGATGGTGTGTAAGAGGTATTTCGGAAAATAGCAATACATCTTTCGATTTGAACTGCATTTGAAATAACTAACATAGTTTGAAGTGACGACTTTCAAAGGAACGTTGAACTTGAGACGCAACATCCAACCACCTGTAATTGGTTTATCGAAAGGAGGAAAATAGGCAAAAGCTTTGAAGCCATCATTAATGATTTCTGTTACTACAAAGGTTCCCTTTAGCGTTGGGCATCCAACGACAGTGCCATCAAAGTCAATAGGGAGCCATTCACTAGATTGAGTTTCTTGAATATAAACTTTGGCTCGGTTTTCACTGCTTTTGTCCAAATATGCGTTTGGAAAGAGTTGTCTGTTTAATCTTGAGTTTTTTGTCGGAAGAACTTTTATTGAAAAACGTTGTGACTTTTTTAAGGGAAGATTTTTGGAAGAAAAAATAATCGAGGTTCGTGTTGGAAGAACTTTTACTAACTTCTGTATTCGTCTCGGTTGAGGAAGAATTTTCTTTGGAAGCTGAAATCTCTTTGTGGGTAGTGTAGGGCGATAGCTTGAAAACTTTGTACCTTGAGCAGAGAGAATGCTTCGCAATGATGCCAGCCGCCTGGTCGACATGGGGTTATGCGTAGGTGGAACTTTGGTTTGAATGAAATTCAAATTGGTAGTTAGGATCGCTTTTTTCGAAAGAGATCGTGATTGAGCTGTAGGAATGGTCTTGCTTAGAAACAAAATTATATCATGAGTTGAGATGGTTGATCTTGAAAGTTGATGAAAGCGTGACGATGGAACAACTGCATAAGATGCTGATAAACTTTGTTCTAAATTGTTGATATCATTTGAGTCAAATGGTGTCGCTAAAATTAAGCTGCTTTTGCCATTTGCGATAGTTGCCCTTTCTATGAAAATAGTATAGTCATTCATGTGTTAAACTTCTTTATGTCGAAGTTATTTAATATTCATTTCAATTATATTGGCAGCGGTTCCAGGTAAACAATGCATGCATTGCTACGAGCCGGCACATTGTTTAGGTCTGGGGCAAACCCATTACAACGAGTCCTGCTGAGGAAAAAAGACAAACACACAAGAACAAAACACAAGCATAAAAAAATACTCGCATGAAAAGACAGTACGACACAAAACTGACAGACCTAAGAACCAAAGCTAGAGCATCACAATCAAGTTTCAAAATCGCAAATCCTGAGCTCGACATCATCAATCGACTTCAACCAGGTCTACAAAACCCACGAATCCCAGATGTTCGCACAAGGGAATAAACTTGGAAATCCCACGCTCTACCATTAGTTGACATCAGATAAAAAGCCAACGAATCCCAAATGCTTTTATCACGAACAAAAATCATAAATCTAGAGTCCTAGTCTTTCAGTCAACATCAGATACAAACTCACCAACTCCAACTGTTCCCGTCAGAGACTAAACTCGCTAATTCGCAGTTCTACACAATCAGTCAACATCACATACAAAACCCATGCACTCCGAGGTTTCTAGCCAGACTCTAAACTCGTCAATTTGAGTCCTACACCATCAGGTGGCATCAGACACAATACACAATACGTAAATCCCGAGTGTTTCCGTTAGAAACTAAACCTGTAAATCCAGAGTTCAACACTATCTGTCGACATTAAGTACAGAACATGTAAATCCCGAGTGTTACACTAATGGACTAAATTTAAGCATTCAGCGTCGGATTTTCTCCAAGTTTTTTAGAACTTATTTTGATCAGATCGTTGACCGCAATAGGCAAAACAATCGCTTTCGAATAGTATAATCTCCAACTATAAGGTTTTTAAACTGATCCTCCTTCTAAACCAAAAACTAAATTCGCTGTTAAACAAAATTTCCCTCCCAAGTATTGAGGCCGCCTCTGTCTATGATCACTTAACAGAGGTATAGAAGGCAATATTAGAGAATGATCCAAATTTATGACATTGTGGCATCATAAAAGGTTTAAGGAGGCAAGATTTTGTCAAAGAGCATCACTCATTGTGCAATAGGGCTTGACGATTTTTAAATCTGAAGCATTTGCCAATATTGTGAGTGTCGTGTACCAAACTGAATCGAAATTTTGTAGAAATATTTTTAACAAATTTAAAAGATCGTCAACCCCTATAACACAATGCTGGAGCTGTGTGTAAACTAAATTGCGCGTGTGAACAATCTTACATCGGCCAAGCTCATCGTAATCTAGTCATACGGATTCAAGAACATGTACCAAACGAAGCATCATTCATGTTTTATGAACTTTCTCCTTTCTGAGAGTTGAATCACCCAGATAATGAATATATAAATTGTCCATAACAAAACTCATTTTACTTAAAATCAGTGGCTCTTAAAATTAGTGCTACTTTCGGTTCTTCATAGCAAAACTAGAGCAATTGCTTCAGTAAAACAACTTTTCGTTTTCGTTTACAACAGCAAGCATTTCACAATATTCATCATCATGCTGCCACTGCTGCTGCTACTTCCTGCATCAACACCTGCTTTAAAATTTTTGGTCAACATTGAGCTGACGAGAACGGTTTTTGTTTCGCGAGATTGCTCAAAGTCATACATAGTCCTCCACAGCAGACAAAACATTCGTAGTTATGAAAATTAAAAAACACAAATTGTTCGCTCATAAGTGCAAGTACCGGCCAAAAAAATGAAACGTGGTACCGATACGGCGACACTGCCCATTGCTGTTAAAATAGGGAGGTTTGAGAGCTAAATTCCCGCCTCACAGTGTTGCCAGCTATCTCGTAATCATATAAATTTCAAAAACATTGATAAAAAATTCAAAAATCACATTTTCAAAAAATTGATCTCGAAAAAAGGGGTCTTCAAGTTTTCTTTGAGAAGCAAATGGAAAAAATATCACTTTATAAAGTGGCTCCCACCAAAAAAGGTCTTCCTTCCGTTAGAATCTGCCTATACAAAATACTATGTTTCGCCTGTGGTATTGCTCACTATTGGAAACAAGGGACCAATATTAGACTTAATGAAGTAGTATAAAGTGGAGTGAATTAAACTTGTAGAATGGTAACCCCACAATTAACTTGAATCTTAGTGTCTAAATTTTTGGCATTTTTAGAAGTAGGTAGTAGAGGTTTAAAAATCGTGAAACATTTTTGTACTCCGTGCTTGTGCTTAGTACCACAAAGAAATGCGATGCAGGTTGAGTTGCGCTTCATGTCCACGCACGATTATTCGTCATCGAATTGCTTTACGCTGATTCGTAAACGTTGACATTAATAGTAGAAAAGCAATAACATTAAAATCGGTTTAGCACCTCACCTAAATTGATCTCTTGTTGAAAGCTGTTTGACTTCTTTCAAAATTTGAGTTATAACCAAATTTGTGGGTTGAGCTGGCTTCTGCGATTTATCCAAGCACGCTGCTGGTATCACCACATCTAACCTATAAATTTTGATTATCATTTTGTGACTTTTTGACAGAAGTTTCAGAGTTTGATCTGCTGGAATTGCTTTATTCGAAGATGGCTTAGCGTCAAAGCACCAAAATTTATTGAGGAGTTCAACTACATTTTTGTGATAATTACTGCCCCATGAGGAATGTAGAATTTTCGGGCATTCTACCGTTTTGATTGAGACTTGAGCCTTTTCAGCTCTTATACTTACGAGCTCCCTTGTTAAAAACTTAGCAAAACAGTTTTAAATAATGCCAGTAAAAATAACGTAGTAGTACGTATCGTCAAGTGCTTATAGCGTCATGACAATCAGCGACTGTCTTCAGAGCTGATCATTATAAACTCTAAAATCGCCATCCTTATTTCATCATAAACAAATTGATTGCATCAGAAAGAAAAGTGATCACATTTTATTCCATCATTTATCTGCCAGTGTACTCTAATCACTTTTTAAATGGGCATCAAGGAATGAAGGCCAAATCTAATTTTACATCCAGATTAAACTAGATAAAACAAACTAATACTTTTCACCGGTAATTGAAAGCACGTGATGTCTCTCTTTTTTTACTTCACGTTAGACTGCTTGTCCCTAATTCTAGCTTGGGGATTCCCCATTTTAGATACTACGTCTCATTTGTATACATAGAGAGGAAGTAGTGCTGTAGTGGCACTACACTTGTCCACAAATATACAAATTTTGCAACCCCCTTCCCCCTGATTGTGCAGGGATATTGTGGATAGAACCTTACTTCTAAGAAAAGTGCTTATTTTTGATGTGTTGACTCAGTTTGTTTTAGAATTTTATTATTCAAAACGAGGATCTCCAAAAAAGATTGTTTTCACCTTTAATTGACGGTAAAAGCATAGTTTATTTTTCCTTACGAGTTTATTTTTTGGCCTCGGCAGATACCACGGCCCGAAGAATAACCAAAAACGCGGTATACGGTTTGCGGAAAAAGACTTCGTTGTTGTGGTCCTTTTACTGTTTTGAGTTGTGAGACCTGCTGTGGAAAAAGTTCTTGGAGTTTGGTGATGCCAGTTTGTATGAGTCGTCCCAGCTGTTGTGTGATTTACAGTCATTGCTTTAAAGCTGTCGGAAGGGATTTTTTAGTCTTGCCTTCAAATGATCTTTGTAACGCTCGTGTTGGCAACCAACTGACCGTCTTTCATCTTTAAGTTTGCCATACATAATGAAACGGGTAATTGATTTGAGGCGGCCTGATGACGTGACCGGCCCTATTGAGTTGGCGTTTAGCAATAGTTACTGCCATTTGCTGGTTGTTTCTGCGTCTACGTATTTCTGTTTGGGGGATCTTATTCCACCAGTTAAAGCGTAGCTCCTCTTGCAGGCAAGAAATATGAAACTGCTTGAGCATTTTGATATGCTGGCTGTAGGGCACCCAAACCTCGCAGCCACATGAGAGGATCGATACGCCAACAGCATTGCAAACAGTTGCTGTAGTTTTAATGTTCAAATTTTTCTTGAGTAGGACACTAGTGCTTAGTCAACGAAAAGCAGCAGAAGCAAGGCAAATAAGGCGCTTGATATCGTCCTTCAAGTCGGGTGTGTTATTGAGAATGGTGACAAAGGCACGTAAATTGGTTTACATTTGCGGTCGTCGAAGCACCAACGTGGAAGGAGCACGAATCAGCGGCGCAGATGCACAAGGCTGTTAGAAAATTTTTGTCTTCTTTAAATTAACATGTAGAACAAGTCTTTATGCATTTGACATGCAATCCAACTGTCTTTGAAGACCAGAAGGATCGTGCAGCACAAGAGCTGTATCAACTGCATATTGATGTTAGATAATTTTGGGGACCATAACTTATTCATAGTCATTAGGCGCTCCAGAATAAAAATGCAGCCGTGCAGCCAATATTTGGTTGAAATAGCATCTTTCAGTTTGAAAGAATGTTTGGCTTGTTGGGCTATGGCTTTTATGTAGAAATTAGAGGTAACCGGGGCAAGTACCCATTCTTGCTTGACATCAACTTGAATCGGGAAAAGTCAAACTGGGCGCCAATGTATATCACCCAAGTTATCATTCCATAACGGGGTCCTTTAGAATGGCAACAAAATTTGGAGGACAACCAAATTTTGCAAGAATTTTTTATGGCATGTCACAATTATTGGTGTCGTAGGCCTTAGAAGCTGAGTTTACGTCGCTTATGTAGCTGCACATGGTGGCATCGAAGGTACTCATGTTGTAATGAATTTATTTTCGAATGACTCATATAGGGTAGTAATGCAAGAGGCCAGGGATGCACTTAGCAAACTGCAGACAGTGACACTGTTTCGACCTATCAGGTCTTTTCAGTGCAGTTGGTGACCAATAAGAAGCTAGAGGCTTTTAATAAAGCATAGCTTAGACCGTCACACTTGTGGGACCAAATACTAGACGAAACAGTGTCACTGTCTGCAGTTTGCTAAGTGCATCCCTGGCCTCTTGCATTACTATACATGTAAGACCTTGTGACCACTCGGCTTGTTACAGCACTATTGTTCTAGCAGTCGTTAGACGTAGTGCACCTGCGACAACCGCCACTCATTCACGAGTGATACGGCTTCGCAGAGGTTGACAGACCATCCACTACAGTGGACCTAGTATTTGGTCCCACAAGTGTGACGGTCTAAGCTATGCTTTATTAAAAGCCTCTAGCTTCTTATTGGTCACCAACTGCACTGAAGAGACCTGATAGGTCGAAACAGTGTCACTGTCATATAGGGTAGATGTGCAGAACTTTAGCGGTCGTCTAATTTAGAAAAGATAACTGATATCAATTTTTCAGACAAAGTTTTCTTTCACGAATACGTTTTTGCTTCATATGCTCCAACTATACGGTAGTGGTGAACGATTATTTTCAAAGCTAAACGGATAAAAATAAAATTGCTGTAGCTTATCAATGTCGCGACAATTTTAAAGTATTTGTCTATTGTGAGTATTGAGAGCAAACGACCACGAAAAAAATTTAGACAAACTAATTTATGAATTTGCTTGCAAAAAAGTACTACCATATTGTGAATGCATTATATGGTACATATTAAAAATGTAAACGTTGACACATTTATTTTTGTCTATCATTAGTTGAGCAATTTTTTAGTGACAAAAACAGAAAACAATTGACCTAAAAATTTGTAGAAATTGAGTGTATTAACCTAACCATTAATTGACTTTGTTATTGATCAACGAAAATCAACAAAGCCAACAATAAAAAGCATAGCCAGTGCAATTTCTTCCAGGTTTTTCTCAAATGCAATTATTCTCTACAAAAGAAGAATTAAGATGCGCAACCTCGTAATGTTTGGCATTATCAACCGTAAAGTTCGTGTCTTCAGCAAGAAACTTTTGATAGCATTGAAAAACTTTTTTCTACAGAAGCAGTTGTTGGGCTAACACTGCTTCATTAAACCGAATTCAGCTGGTGAAATATTTGATTTGCTATTGTCATTACTTCGATTATGCCACTTTTCTGCATTCCTTTTGTGATGCAACGTTTAATATCACAAGAGTCATCTTCAAAGTTAAGTTCTTGAGTGACCTGAAAAGCCTCTTTCATGGTTTACTTCATTCTTTCCACTGCGTCAATAAGCCCAACCAAACACTCATCTTGGTGTTTTACCTTACGTGGTTGAAGAATTGAGTCAAGTGTTTGTAAACTAGCTTTTGCTTGTATGGCAAATACTGCAGACTCTTTAAAATATTCCACAATCGACTTTACTTTAGGCAAGTACTTCGAAAAGTAAAAGGCAGCTTTTAACCAGCTTCCCCATCGGGTTACAATAGGCTGGGGTGAGTAATCAATCGTAGTAAATCTTGGTTGTTTGGTTTTGTTTTTAACTGTAGCTGCTTTGACTTTTGCTATTGCTTGATCAACATCATGAAACCGACATTAGACTTTCATGGCGCAATTATGTAACAAATGGGCAACGCAAGTGGCAACAGTGTTGGTGGCTCAGTAGCTGTGGCGGGCTTAGAGGAATCAGTAGCAGTAGCAGTAGCAGTGGCAGCTCGAGTATAGGCACTAAGGAACTGCAGCACCCCCTATTTCCACTTGTTGTTATCGATAACAAGGTATGTATGAATTCTTTTTTCTTTAATTCTTTCTTTATACTTGTAAACGTAGCCTGCAATTTGTAATTCTTAAGCTTAAAAATGAATTTATTGTGAAGTCATAAACCCCCAGTTTATGAAAGAAAATACGAAATGTTGTTGGCTAGGTAGCAATTTTCAAGGCGATCTGCTATTAAGAGGATCTGCTTCCAACATCATCATAAGGTAAAATAGAAAATTTTGCTCTTAAATGATCAATAATATCATATGGTACCATAAATCATATCAATATCGTCATGTCGCTACCTTACATCATATTACATCATGTCAATCACCCGCCACCGGTTTCGACGGTTTATTTTACCTTAATGTGATGCTGGAGGCAAATCCCTCTTAATAGGAGATCGCTTTGAAAATTGCTACCTAGCAACTAGCAACCTCTATATTTTGTAAAATGATAAAATCTTAACAAAAATCCTACACCTCTATTAGGGTTTATCTATGTGACTTGTTGTCCCTGTCATGTGTGTCTTCTTAAATGAGACCCCCATGATATAGGTATTGCTGTATTATATTGTTTTGTATTGCATTTTTTTGCACCCAATGGCAATTTTTTTCAAGATTTTTATGATTGTTTTTTACACCTGCCTGATGAGACCCAATGAGGTCGAAATCGGTCGCAAATTTTTGGCATGATTAATAGATTGCTGTATGGTACTGTATGATGTTATCATGTTAGTGATCATTTTTGAGCAAAATTTTCTACCTTACTTCTATGAAAGAAAATACGAAGGTTTTTGTAAGAAAATGTGGGCTTTACAGTTCCAGTGGCGGGGATTTTGGCTGTAGTGCGCATATGCACACAGGAAGCTGCACGCAAGGCTGAGAAGAAGTGAGAGCCCTGCTGCTTCCGCATTGCCGACCCTTACCTGCTGGTGGGAGGTGTTGCCTTTTTACTTCACTAGCGTTGTGCTTAAATACTGTGTATCATAGATATTCTTAAATGTGATGAAGTGTAGAGTTACATTATTATCCTGTTTCCGGCTAGCCTGTTTGATTATTTTTTTTTTACTCAACAGAAAACTTAAACATGGCCTCGCATCCCCAAGAAATAAGTTTTGTGACTCTTAGTGAACTTCAACAGCATAACCCTCCATCGGGCGCAATGTTATTTATCGCACGTCCGGGTGCAATGTGCCTGTGAGGCACATGTTAAAAATGTTATTGTAAAATAAGAATTTAAACGCTTTTGCTTACAAAATATCAAAACTTTGCTGTAGTGCTTTGAAATGCAACCTACCTGCAGCAGCTCTAACGATTTGTTTTATTTTCAACAAAAGAAACAATGTCTGAGCACAATTTGCAAAATGCTATGCATCTGGCACAAAACATGTTCTTCAAAACAAACAGTTTTGTAAGAAGTTTATTGTCTTCACAAAACTTTACAAAGTTTTACTTATTTTGTTCTGTAATTTCGTTTTCAAAGCAAGACTAGCAAACCAAAATGGCCTGCTCCGAGCAAAGCGAGAGTAAAACGTAAAAAATCCTTCTTTGCCGCTTACTACATATTTGGGCGCAATGCGCCTGAGAGATCTCTGACACTCTATCTGCCTTTCACGTTGTCGAATCTGCAACTGATTTGAACATTTCTTCCTGCAATGCGCTGGTGGTGGGTAGTTCAGAGGCGTGTTTGATCTAGCCAACCAGAACGCAAGATATACGGTATTGCGTCATTCATGTGCCTGGCAGATCGGGTGCGGACGACGGGGAATTAAGTTTTCACAATTGTCTCCCCATGAGACGGTTACAGCAAGAAAAGAGGTCGTTCAGACAATGACGGCTCGTCAGTAAGCACTGCCGGACTGGCTGTTGGATAGGAAGGTGAGTGTGCAAGTGTTTCTTTATCTTTTTACTTCGAAATTCATTACAGCTTAATCAATATGTGATTATGGCTGTAACGATACTATCACAATCGAAATAGACTTTGATAATTTTCAAAATAAAACGATAACGGAACAACGCCTGCACACACCTTCCAGTCCAACAGCTAGACCGGCTGTGCTCCCGTCTCCTCTAAGCGCTGGCTGGCTATTACGTTATTGCCACGTCCTGCCTATAAAATCAAAACTGCTGAGCAACGCAGTTTCACATATCGTTTCAATTTATTCAGTCTGAAATCTGAATACCAAATACCGTTTTTAGCTACTGGACATGCCATTTATTCTGTGATTGAAATATTTAGCTTGAATTATGTTATCAATATATCCTACAAATGTGTGCGTGCGCGTGCTCGCGCGTGTGTGTTTGTGCAGTCAGCATTGAAAAAAATCTTGTAATAGCATCCCTATGAATGATAGCACAAGCCACCACTGTGAAACAGTTAAAGGATATCGCAATTTTGGTATGATGCTAACTGCAATCACATTTATTCAATTCCGTTGAAAATGGTCGGTATGTACGTTATTCAAAGCTGACCTGTTGATATACAGGATGTCCACAAAGTCTTTAGACAATTTTATAAATTCATTAAAAAATTTCAAAAAATGCTATCAAAATGATTCTTTTTGCATATTAATCAGTTGTTATTAAAGTTTTTTATGATATCACTTTTTGTTATTTCAGAGATGAATTAGCTACATAAAATAATTGATTTCCAACCCTTGTTAAAAATGACTACTCCACAAGAAAAAGCACAATGTGCTTCTTGGTTTATCAAAACGAAATCTGATATTCAAGCACAAAGAAATTTCATAGCTAAATATCCAAAGACGTGCTGGGGCTCGGTTTGGATATTTAGCTATGAAATTTCTTTGTGCTTGAATATCAGATTTCGTTTTGATAAACCAAGAAGCACATTGTGCTTTTTCTTGTGGAGTAGTCATTTTTAACAAGGGTTGGAAATCAATTATTTTATGTAGCTAATTCATCTCTGAAACAACAAAAAGTAATATCATAAAAAACTTTAATAACAACTGATTAATGTGCAAAAAGAATCATTTTGATCATCCAAAACGAGCCCCAGCACGTCAGTCGATTCGCAATTGGCATAAGCAGTTTGTGGGTACGGGAACGTTGCTACCAAAATCGAGGAGTGGATGGCCAAAAACTTCTGAAAAAGGCATCGAGCGTATTCGTCACTCATTTAGCCGTAGCCCAACAAAGTCCATCCGCTCTGCTTTCGTTCGGGCTTCGTGAAAGATGTTGTGTACCGCACCACAGTAAAAGACATAAGTGACCTTAAGGAAAGAATAACTGCCGCTGTGGAGACAACTGATGAAGAAATGTTAAGAAGGACGTGGATCAAAATTTAATATCGTTTAGATGTTTTCCGTGCTACAAATGGGGCTCATATAGAAATTTATTAATGCTTTGAATAAAAACTTGACTATTTACTTGATATTATTTAATCATTTCAGAGATAGAGTTCAATAATATTTTAAATAAAAACTTGATCATTTAATTGATATTATTTCAACATTTCAGACATTTCCAACGTCAATTGTACTATCAATAAATTTTTTTAATTGTCTAAAGACTTTGTGGACACCCTGTATATTGTCTTAATAAATTGCTTGACAAATACCTCCAGGCCTATTTTAAAATTTGTCCAATGGTGATCCTCATCGATTCCGCCGAAAAGAACGTGCGTACTTCTAGCCTTCCACAATAAACTCAAATAAAATCTAGATCTGTTCTACGCTCCCTCAAAGCTCGCTCATTCAGTAAACTAAAAATACGTAATATCGTAATTGCAATTAGGTTTTTGCAAATGCAAACATTTTTTACTACCGCTACACTATTGTGTGTTTTTAAATTAAGCATAGCATATAGTTCTTGCGCCATCGGAAATTGGTCTGCAGCAATGATGTTACACACTACTAGGTAATTATCTTACTTCATTTGAATATTGTATTACAATTGAACAATTGAAATCAGTGAAAGAAAGTGAAACACGCGGAAATGAACAGGAATTAAACAATTGGTAAAAATTATAATATATGCCACAGTATTTATTGGTAAAATTATAATCTTCGGTGGTAAGGAATAAAAGTGATTGACTATATCTAAGTACATTGTGGCTTGTTTTCAATTTGATTTGATTTAATTATTTGTTAATAGAACAAACATGTCATCTAGAAAAATTGACTTTTTGTTGACCAATAAATTTAGAATTTGAAACCGACTCCACGTGCACGGAGTTTGTTTAAATATCTCGTTAATCATGCTTACTATAAAAAGTTGACTCTATTGACAAAACTTTCCCTAATCATTTACAGCACGTATCAAACATACATGTAAACCAATTTAATGCATTGTCATATATCTGCCATTATAATTTTTATCGAACATATGAAAGTGCATTTGTTTCTTACGATAAACATAAATTATAGGCGAAGATATGGAAATTGTAAACCTTGCACCTAATTGGCAAAGCAGCATACGGGCGTAAGGGGCATTAACAATTTATTAAAATGAATATGCCAGGAAGCAACAATGAGTATACCACCCAAACAATTTAGACGAAACCATCCCTGCACGAAACGCATCCAGTTTGATGATAATCCAATTGCTGCACAAATGCTGAATGACAACGTTTGTTAAGCCGTGGCAAACCGAATGTGGACCGGGAACAGCTCGTCGATGGGTCGTGAGCAGCGTAGCCACTGTTGATGAGCTTTTACAAAGTTTTGTGATTTTGAAATTTATTTATTAATTTAGTTGTTGGGAAGAATATAGATCATTTTTTATATTCAGGCCAAATTTAGCCGTCGCATTAGTCAGGTTTAATTAGACATTGTGTTTCTGTAAAGGTTGTTGTTGTTGTTGCCCGATTTCTTTCTCGGAATGAGAGCATGCCCGAAGCCGGGTAACTTCCCACGACCTGAAGCAGGGTTGTGAATAGAGAAAAGTCATTAAAGAGCGTGCGGTTTAAAAAATCGGTAGCTGCACAGACAGAATGAGATAACATGTGTCGGAATCGGGTAATCACAGGCGCTACACTAAAGATTCTTAAATCTGCTGATTTTGGAGAGACAAGAATTCAAAAGTTTGTGTCTGTTGCTACGAAGATGAGAGAGCACATCAAACATGAAGTAAAAGCATTAGTTTTTCATTGTAGATTGGGGGAGACACGTGTGTCAAAACATATACACTACACCTCCATTCCCAAAAAGATTACTGGATACAAAAGGTAAGAGAGGGAGTGTAGGTGACTGATGCAGTGCACCTCGTATGGCCAGCCCATCGACCGTGTGGTTACTCAAAGACATGAATGATCTGTTGTTGATAATTAATAGGCGACGAGAAAAGAGTAAAAAATTCGTGCCATAAGTCCCACGATGTGAAGAAGAAATAACGGGGGAAAGAAAGGCACTGCTGGGACAAAGCGAAAGTTTGAAAGAAGGGCAATTTTGTTGGTTCTGCCAAAACCATCAAATAACTTGCCGAATGGCTCAGGCTTCATCGGAGAAACTGGAGGAAATTGAGCCTGGCAAATGTGAAACAGACTTTAGTGCGACTAAGTAATCTATTGACAAGAACGCTTTGCTAAAAAGAAAAGTGGCAGAGCTACCAGTCCAAATCTCGAAATTGTTATTTGGAAAAAGTTGAAAAGTTGAAAAAGTTGAAAATTGAAAGTTGCAGTTAAAAAATTGAAAGTTGAAAGAAAAAAAAAGTTAAAAAAAAGGAAAAAAATTAAAAAGAGAAAAAACAAATTAGATAAAAGTAAAAAAGTTAAAGAAAGAAAGTTAAAAAAAAGAAAATTGGAACTTGAAGTTGAAAATTGAAAAGTTAAAAGTTGAAAAGTTTCCCATGCTTCAACGGGATAGAATAGTGGGGCTGCTCACCTAGCATATCGTAAGAGACGACCTTTGGGTACCAGCCAATGTTTATTAAGATTGGGGACCCCTCGTGTCTAAAAACTGAGGTTGGAGGTAAGCAAGGGCATGCTCTCCGTAAAAGTCAAAAGCTCTAAAAATTACCTCACGAAAAAGTTTGTTAAAGAATTGGCCAGTCCCCGGCAGCTCTTAAATGGGCAAGGGGTGCGAAGAATCTCCAGGTTACAGAAATTTGAGTTAAGATTTGGAAGTTGGAATGTTGGAAGTTTTTATGGAAGAGGTACTGAAGTGTCTGAACAGTTAAGAAAGAGAGAAGTAGATATGCGCGGTCTACAGGAAGTAAGATGGAGTGGACAAGGTGCTCGATTTGTTGGTGTCAGAGGTAGGAGATATAAGCTGTGGTGGTCTGGAAATAATGATGGAATAGGAGGTGTTGGAACCTTGGTGGAAGAAGAATTTTGTGAAAAGATCGTAGGAGTCCGAAAAAATTGACAGAGTGATGGCAATGGTGCTGGTTTTTGAGGAGGAAGTTATAAGAGTCATATGTGCGTATGCTCCTCAGGTTGGAAGATCAGAATGCGAGAAATATCAATTTCATAATGACATGGCAAGTAAGTGGGATTTGAAAAACTCTGGTGAAGTGGTTCTTGGTCTGGGGGACTTCAACGGACATGTTGGTAGATGGATTGGTGGTTTTGATGGTGCGCACAGAAGGTATGGAATTGACGAAAGAAATGCTAAGGGTAGAATACTACTCGAGTTTTGTGATGAAAAGGAGTTGTGCGTGGCAAATACATGGTGAAGTGGTAATATGGTGAAGTGGTGAAGTGTAAAGTGAAGTGTAAATGTGGCAAATACTGATGAAGTGCAAAGTGGCAAATACTGGTGAAGTTCATGAAAAAAGATGGGAAAGATATTGAAGGAGGTAGATGCTTGTGAGGAAAAGACGGAAGGTTACGTCTCATGGAAAAAGACAGGAAAAGAATTTGGAAAAACCACTTGGAGGAGATCATGAATAAAGAGAATGATTGGGACCACTTGGAAGCAGCTAGAATGGGAAAGGGATCTATTAAAAATGTTACTCGTGAAGAAATGGCAATAGCAATAAAAGTGATGAAATCAGGAAAGGCAGCTCTGAAGTATATACAGAGATGATATCTGGTAGTGGAGAAGTAGGTGTTAATGTGATGTTGGAGCTTTGCCAACGTGTGTTAGATGGGAAAGGAATGCCATATAAATGGCAAACAAGTGTGTTGGTACCAATTTTCAAGGGAAAGGGAGATGCAAGAAATTGCAATACTTACAGAGGAGTAAAGCTGTTTGAGCACGCCATGAAGATCGCTGAAAGAGTGCTGTAGAGAAGGATTTGAGAATTAGTAGATATTGATTCAATGCAGTTTGGTTTTATGCCTAGAAGAGGAACGACAGACGCATTGTCTGTAGTGCGAAGAATGCAAGAGGAGTATAGGAACAGGAAGAAAACGTTGTACATGTGTTTTGTGGATATTGAGAAGGCATTTGATAGAGTACCAAGGAAGGTGATGGAGTGGGCAATGAGAAAGAAAGGTTTGCCAGAAGTAATTGTAAGAGCGATGATGAGCCTTTATCACGGGGCAAAAACGAAAGTTCGAGTGGGATCTGAGTCATCTGAAGAATTCTTAGTACAAGTTGGTGTACATCAAGGATGTGTGCTATCGCCACTGCTTTTTGCAATTGCAGTGGATGTAATCTCGGAAAATGCAAGAGAAGGATTGATGAATAAAATTTTGTATGCAGATGACTTGGTTTTAATTAGTGAAAGTATCGAGACTTTGAAAGAAAAGTTTTTAAAATGGAAGGAGGCGTTTGAAAGTAAGGGGCTGAAGGTAAACCTCAAGAAGAACAAAGTAATGGTGAGCGGTTTCGGAAGGTGAGGTACTCAAGAGTAAAATTGATCCATGTGCCAAGCGTGGCAATAAGGAAATAGAAAGTTCGGTGATGTGCACAAAGTATGGTAAATGGGTACATGGTAGATGCGCAAGAATGAAGAGGGTGACTTAAACTCTGGCAAAAAATTTTGTTTGTAAAGTATGTGTTGATACAAAGGAAGGAATTGCGAACCAGATGAAGAAATATCATTTCTTGACCAGGTTGACTTCGTGAAGAGCTTTTGTTGTTTGGGGAACAGATTGAGCGCCAGTGGTGAAAGTGAAACAGCGAGAACGAGAATTGGATAGATAAAATTTAGAGAATGTGGAGAATTACTTTATGGGAGAAAGTTTTCGTTAAAAATGAAAGGAAGGATTAATCAAAGTTGCGTAAGATCAGCAATGCTGTATGAGAGCGAGACGTGGTGTTTAAGGGAGAATGAGACGGCAATTTTGAGAAGAACTGAAAAAGCAATGATGAGGGCAATGTGTGGAGTAAAGATGATTGAGGAAAGAAATAGCCATGAATTTATGAGTTTGCTGGGATAAAAGGATACTTTGGATCGACTAACCAGGGCAAGTGGAGTACGATGGTATGGGCATGTTTTGAAAAGGGATAATGGTGATGTTTTGAGAAGAGCGTTAGATTTTGAAAGCAGGAACAAGAGGGCGTGGGCGACCAAATAGCGACAAGTGGAGCGTGGGCGACCGGAAGAGACAAGTGGAGGAACATATCAATCAGATTGGACTGAAAAAGGAGGATGCCATTGATGAAGCAAAATGGCGTGATGGTGTGTACGAACTTCCGAAAAACAAGAGGTGAATCCGGCCACCTGCGTTAACGCAAACAAAATCGGATTTAAAAGAGTGGATCTCTCTCTCTCTCTCTCTCTCTCTCTCTCTCTCTCTCTCTCTCTCTCTCTCTCTCTCTCTCTCTCTCTCTCTCTCTCTCTCTCTCTCTCTCTCTCTCTCTCTCTCTCTCTCTCTCTCTCTCTCTCTCTCTCTGAAGTGGGCGAGAGCAGAACGTGGGTGAGAAAGAGATAAATCAAAGCGAGGATATGGAGTAGAAAAAGAAACCTCTGCCCTTTAGAAGGGAGGTTCCTAGGAAAAAAAGAGCAGGCAAGTAAGCCTACCTCGCTGATAGAACAAGGAGAGAACATGAGCGGTTGAGTGGAAGTAAAGTCTCTCCGGTAGGACTAGGAAAGTCTTAGTTTTACTTCGTATCAAGACAAGCCTGAAAAGCCTTAGTTTTCTTTGTGTCTAGCCAAATCTGAAATAAGAAAAAAGCAAAATAAATAAAGGGATTGTTCATTTAAGAATTGGGGCCTACAGGGCGAAATGACTCATGATTACTCGCTCAGAAGGAAAAGAAGCATCGTTTTCAAAAGGCTGAAGACACAGTTAAAATTGTGACTTTGGGTCGCAGAAAAAAGTTGACAAGAAATTGACTGCGCAGATCTTATTATTTTTACAGATTAATTAGTTTTGATATAGGCTATATTGAGGAATCAGGTGCACAGACGTGATGAATATTAAAGGGTTGAAATGTGGCTGATCATTTGTTATTTATGACGTGATTACATGTAAATATTTGTGATATTTATTCTGCAAATCTAAAATATGACAATTAAATTGTCGAAAACCGCCTTTCTCTATTTTACTTGGGGCTAGATCATCCCTCTAATGTTAAAACTATCAGTAAGAAGTAAAAGGATCAATGAAAGGATGCCTAAAAGCAACACCAACTGATCATATCTCAACAAGCTTAGCCCTTTCCCTGTTTTGCACGAACCTTCTTTGCAGATTTATTACATTTTTCTTGATCTTTTGATATCTTAAACAAGGCCATAATGTGTTTCACCAATGCATTACTCGTGCACAAAACCAAAAACTATGTAAGCGTTTCTGGTTGATCATGACCCTTATTCATTACCAAGCCACAAGCCCTGTAAACTTGCAAAGTCAATGTTCTGACATACATTCATAACACCTAAAAAGATAGGTAATCAGTGCCTCAAGAATTCATTCTTTTGTTCGTAATGCAGAAACAATAATGCTGGGAGGCGAACTCAGCTGGTATACTCGCGCTATTTTTGGCTGATTTGACGCCCTGATGCCCAACTGAGGTTTACCGGTATCTGCGACGTGCAAGTGCAATGCACAGCACAAAACCGCAGATTATACATTGCACTCTTCACGTTTTAATCAACTAATATTTAGTTCTAGAAGACAAAACAATCAAGTTGCTACCCAAAACGTGCTCATATTACTTGATACTGCAAATCGCAACGTTTTCATACGACAGAAGAACTGCAACTTTTACTGACTATGGCTGTTCTTTTGTTGCTCTCTGAAAACGGAGTTTTTATTACTCTTTTTAAGAATTACATTAAGTCACAAAACTTTATAAGCAATATCAAGCTTGTTCTATTCATTTTTAGGGTAAGACTAATCCTCAAAAATAAATAAACATATGAAATAAAATATAATAATTTTGGTCAAGAATTTTTTTTTAATTTTTACCCTCTTCCAAATGTTTTTACTGTCTACGCGCTGCGAATGATTTTTCCAATGTTCCATATAACCCTTCTACTACGAAGCACAATTGTAATGACTCGAGTCCACTTTTTAAAGAACTTTAGCTCACTTGCAAAAGATCTTTGGACTCAGATTCGACTCAAGTCTTTGCTACAAAGGATCCGGAGTCGACTGCAATCTTCACACCAACTAATGACTGGGACCCGACTCAAGTCCAGAAAAAAAATGACTCGAGTGAACAAATTAAAATTTCTTTTTGCTGAATCCCGTTCACAAAAATAAATCCCAGTCGCACACTCACGTTTTACAAAAGATTCAACCATTGAGATAACAAAAAAATTTTAGAAGTAAAGATTGTAAAAAAAACTTAAAAGTTATCACGTACCGAGCCAAGTGGCATCAAACTAAAAAAAAATCTCTAGCCTAGAGTACAAAGGATTAGGGACCATTTTTTAATTTAGTTTTAAGTTTGTAAAATCTAAAAAAAACGCCTCTTCTTTTGTTATTTGTATGTTTTTGGGTTAGGTTGTGTTTGGCATGTGGTCGGCAATGGCAATTGTTGGTAATGCCAGGCTATGATGAGACACGGATCTGGGGTAACTAGCGCTCAGCCATGTGTTTATTATATTTCTGAATAGCTTGCTATTATTTTGAAATATTTGATTACTTGCAGGCATGGGCAAAGTGGTTTACAATTCCTGCCATTACAAACTATTTTTGTGTATTATAGCTTAGTAGGCCAATATGCAATACAAAATCGAAAAAGATTTAGGCAAAGTTATTGTAAATTAAAGTTTTGTAAACTCCGATTTGAAAGGGTTTAAAATTTGGTGAACTTGCACTCAAAAGGACTCGAGTTTTGGCAAACTCGGTCTCGACGCGAGCATCTTAGAAAAGGTCTCGTACTCGACTTAAGTCACAACTCCAAAGAACTCGGACTCGACTCAAGGTTGCTGGACTCCTTTAATTGCTGGACTCGTTACAACTCTGTTACGAAGGTTAGTCCCAAAATAATGAGCTTTGCTGTTTTGTTATCATGTATGTTTATCTTGTTCAAGAATTACATTTACAGTCCTTGTAGCCTCCTTGCTTCTCAGTCACCAAATCCCAACGTTTGGGAAGCTTCACAGTTCCTTCCAGCACGCTTCCTCTGTTCACCTCTCTAACGGTTTGGATACTGGCAGCAGAAAGCTTATGAAGAGACAACAAACGGCATCCACGCACCGGTTGCTTTAGGTTTAAAGAATAAGCCGAAGTCTAAGGGTGTGGTAGCACTGCCAACCATAATTCAGCAATCTTTGCTTTACAAAATTCGCTACATGAGATCGAGGATTATCATGAAGATTGGGTTCCCCGGTCACAAGCATTTGGGGCCTGACTATGTGCATGTTTCTTCAAAGCCTCTGCAAGAAATCACAATAGCAAGCTTCTGCAACACTGGTTCCGCATGGAACTGGGTCTGTCATGATGATTACGCGATGATAATAAGCAAAGTCATAAGGAAAGTTTTACTAACGTCATGCGACGGTCTTCTACAAAAATGTCTCTCTCCAGTTTTACACTTTTTCATTTGTTGCTATCTTTGGCCTACTTTACCGTGCATCATCTTCTATACTCCTTTGGCCACTACGAAAACGTCTAGCCTAACATGAAACTGTGCTTTAGTCTGCTTTCGACTCACTGCATACTTCATTTAATGCTCGGTGAATTTCTATCGGGTTTTTGTCCCGTAAAGTTTCCATTTTAATGTACGACCTTTTATCTTGAATAGGCACAGCACACGAAGTCTAAGCATGTCGGTTTTTAGTTTGCGTTAATAAAAAATTGAACACGTTACAGAATAAACTGAAGAAACTTTCTCAAACAAAGCCCTGGTCTACTTCTGGTACAATTTTCACGGTTGTTATGTGGCAATCATAGTAGTGGGATAACTTCGTGCATTACTCTCTAATTAACCTCATATATTCGACGCAAAAAGGTACATAATAACTGATTCTTTCAAGACATCACTTATTTTTCTTTTCAATTGCCAGTATTGAACGCTTATTCGGCTGGCCGAAATCTTATAAACTCCCAGATTATTCTGCTGTTTGGCCACCCTCCCTTTGCCTCCATAGACACGTAGCGGGGGTATGCACTATCAGTAAAGATTTTATCACTTTTAGGTGCTACATTCTTAACCCAATATTTACTAATGTTTCCAAATGGAAACATTGTTTTGCTCGCAGATTTCTCTGTCAATACCAAACTTTTTCGATTATGGTCATAAAACAGGGTGTTCCAAAAGTCTTGGGCACATTTCAAGTCCTCATTTCTGCTAATCTATGAATGGTAGTTGAATGAAACTGTTGTCATTTTAATGCTAAATTCATTGAGTTTTTTTGTCATGCTGATAATTTTTTCATATATTTTCATGTAGCTTAAATAACTAAAATAATCTAAATCCACCAATGGCTTTCGCTCAACCAGAAAAGGTGTTTTGTGTCCTTGAACTTTCAAAAATTGATTGAGCGACACTTGATGATCGCGTTCTCTTGCCCTGATATCCTAGGTCTCCAGATGTCACACCCTGCGACTTCTTTTTGTTGGTTTCGTGAAAGCACTGGTCTATGTGCCTCCCCCTTCCAAAAGATGTAGCTGATCTCAAGGCCGAATAACGGAAGTTGTTGCAACTTGCAACTATTGACAACACAATGCTGGAACGCATTTTAACAGGAATTTGACTATCGGCTTGATGTGTGGCGTATGACTAATGGTGTTCACATTGAATTTCTTTGAACATTCTATAAAAAACTTGAGACTGCAAGCTTTCAGAATATATCAGATGCATTGTTATCTCCTTAATAGTTTTTGACATATTCAACGTCAAAATGTGCCCAAGACTTTTGGGACACCCTGTATATCTAATATAAATAACTTGTGCGACATGTTGCATCTTATTGTATTTATCTGGTTTAGCAGTCACGCGAAAATAGCGGTCATGGTATACCGAAATTCGACCAAATTAGGGCGCTTTGCTCTTTAGCCTTTTTTATGTTGCGTAGATAAATTATAATTTTTTGCTTCATAAATTTATTTTGTTTCTTTTCACGCGTGCACTGAAGTTTTTGAATCAAAAAATCATTTTTTTTATGATTTTTCGATTGATATATGTTGATGTTCCCATCTGGAAATATTGGGAGGTCGAGACTAGTTCAACAGAGATCGGCTCAATTTTAGACGGAAAAACTTCGAAAGCTTTCGTTTGTGCAAAAGCGTGAGAATCTTCGCGGGGCAACAGAAGTGTTTCAAAGTCTTTGATAGTGATGATGTCCAACAGCGTAATCTTGTAATCTTTTGAAGCTCACACAGTAAATTTATGCCCGGTATCCAACAGTTCAAATTTACCTCCAGTCAATGTCCAGCAGTGTATTGAATACATTTGGTTTTGTTCAAATAGTTACTATATCATAAGTAGAATCAGATCTTAGGGAGCGGATGCAAGAATGTAGATTGCTTTGCATGCAGCATGAATATTTTTATACCTGCAATACTGTATTGCAACAACTTTGTAGAGTATTTCTTTCAAATATATGCATTGAAGTCACAGAAATTTAGAGTTCGTAATGTTTACGGTAATTCATATTTTCAAAATAGCCAATACTACTGTATATGTTTTATATCGTCTATAGTAAGGTATGTGGCTAAGGCTGGTCTTACTGTTCAAGAGCTTGTGACTTGCTTGATGACATTAGTGATGACGAGGAAAGGGAACTATTTATTTTACTCCGGAAAGCAAAGAAGACATCATGGACGAAGAAAACGATGACGAAAACTTGATTAAACTGCCTAGTTTACAGGAAGTAGTAGGGGAAGTCGAAATATTTTATGCCTTTTTAGAAGCCGAGCAAAAAGAACCTCAACTAAGTGGCTCCGCCACACCAAAAAAAAGCCGACCAAGATTCGCTGCAAGAAAAACAAAAAAACTTGAAACCTTATTATCAGATTTTACTCTCTGGCCACTAGAAGAGACAAATCCTAAACTTTGTCATGTTTTCCCATTTGAACTATTTTGACTGCTTTTTTTTTTGATAAACGTGTGTGTTTGCTTATTGTGCCTGAATCTAAAAGATTCAGAAGCTCAGAATGTAAAAGCTCAGCAGAAGCTAACTCATCACTTCAAGTTACCTTATTCCGATTTGGATGTTTTCTTAGGAACAGTGCTTATTAGTGGTTAGGCCACACTATCTCAAGAGCATTTGTGTTGGTTGAACGATGAGGATGTTGGTGTGCGGCTGATAAAAACAAAATATCACGCGATAGATTTCAAAAAATTAAGGGTTACTTACATCTCGCTGACAACAGTAACTTGGCAGAGAATGATAAACTAGCCAAAGGTAAAAAGTATTTCGCATTTTTTTCAAGCAATTGTCAATTGACGAACAAATGATTCCTATTAAAGTTTTTGGCAAAAATGTTTATACGTAATAAACCTGTAAATTTTGGAATGAAAATCTGTTTCTCTCCTCCTTCCAAGGTTACCCGTTTTTATTTCCAATGTACACTGGCAAGGATGTATCCATAGATAGACCTCTGGAATCGAGAGTCGTCGAAAGCTGACAGAAGCACTACAGAATACACTTTATCAAGAAGTGTACATTAACAATTTTTTCGCTTCAACTTTGCTGTGTAGAAACCCGGCCACTAAAAATTTAAAGTGTACTGGAACTGTTCGGCACAACAAGACAGAGAATTCCCCTTAGCCAGCAGATATGAAGAAGAAAGAGAGTAGTCACTTCGAGTTTTTTGGTGACGGAAAAGTATGTCTTTGTCAATGGAATGAAAACAAACCTGTACATGTGTTAAGCAATTTTGCAGATGCAGAACCAACTAAATCAGCTCGAAGGGGGAGCGCCTCAAAAAAGAGCAATGTTTACTCTGCTCAACCTAAGATAATTGAAACCTACAACAAACACATGGACAGTGTTGACCTTTTCGATCACTTGCTGAGCGATTACAGACCTCGGTTACACAGCAAGAAGTGGTGGTGGTGCTTGTTTTCTAATTTTCTTAACATGCCAGTTGCTGTCAGCTGGAGATTGCACAAAGTTGTAGGAGGTAAAGATGAATTACCCACAATTTAGGAGAGACATTGTTCGAAGTTTGTTGGGAAAAGCAGAAAGCAAAGCGTTGAGACCAGTTCCATGCAGAAATCCGGTGAATAGCTTACTATTTGCAGGTGTAGTGCATGTATGTGTACAGGCAAAAAACAAGGTTGATGCAAATACTGCATATAGAACACCAGAATAATGTTCAGCTTTTGTAAAGTGCTGTTTCTCCCAAGTTGTGTCGACGATTTTCACGCAAAAATTTGACTTTGCCAAACAATCGCGAGTTTTCGTTTCATCCTGACTTTTCCTTGCTTTTCATGTGTATTGAAAGCAGAACACTGCTTGTTGAACTTGTTGCCATTGGTGGTATTGACCATAAAATGAAAAACCCTATAATGCGCCACACTTTGTCTTTCTGCGCTACGTTTGCCTAAGCATGACTTACCAATGTTCCCAAATGGGAGTGGTTATTTTTACGTAAAATTAAAAAGAATTGAGTTTTTTTTGGCGAATCCTTATTCCACATCAGATGACAAAAGTAAACTAAACAAACTAGAGCGTTTTCCTAAAATAATGCTTGCTAATTAATGGGTTAACGAGATGCCTTTTCTCTATTTCTTTAGTTTGACCGTATAACCACGTAGAAACTCGCTGAGAGCAAAACTTAATCTCAACAATTTTTCTTTTAAATTCATAGAAAGCAAAATCACCTCCTACCACAAAAGGCGGAAATCATTTACTTCTTTGTGTTGAAAAATCACAATTGTATTAGTTTGGCCATGTTAGTAGAATGCCTCAAAAAAGACTTACTCGTCAATTTGTTTTTGCCACACCCACTAGAAAAAGACGTCTTGGCTCCCCAAGATCTTGGTGGATGAGTAAACTAAGCAACTTTTCTTGGTCAAGCTTGGCATTGAACCGGTTGAGTTTACAGATGTAGCTAGATATCGTGAGGTTTATAGGCAAAAAACAAAAAAAAATTGACAAAATCTCAAGTGACTTCTAAAAATGAAGAAAAATAGGTCTTCGCTGGATCAATTGTTTATGAACCTTTTTTAAAAATCCTTGGTATGCTAGTGTATCTACTTGATGTGTTTTGCCTGTCAAGGGTGGCGGCCAATAATAAAATTGGGATTAACAAATGACATTTTCTTGATTTTATAAATAAATTTTTGATAAGAAATTGTTTACCTTGAAATTCTGCATTCCAGCTTTATTGCTTTGTCTTCTTTGTATGTGTCAACTTGAGACGCAAGAAATCCAAGTAATAACGATGCAATGATGCAGTTCTTCATTGTGGTTCTTGTATGGCTTCTATCAACTCTTTCACTAGGGTACCCACTCCTATTTGTATAAAATTTTACCCAAACAATTGCCAAGATTTGCGGTAACGTTGTAAGTGAAGGAATATAACTGCATATAATATTAACAACTGCCCTGCCAATATTACAGCATAAGTATCCTATCGATAAAATTTTTTACAAAGGTCAGCTATTCACAACCTTGCACTAGCATCGCAGTGGAATTTCTGTGATATGTAAGAGTATCTCTTTATTCTTTCCGATATGTAAGTCTACTCAGAAAAAGCAAATGATCAATGATTGCACTAAAGCAAAAGCAAAAAATTTTGTAACCTTTTTGTAAAGGTCAAAATATTTTTTCTATCGAAATTTGAGAGACCAATCATTGTCTGCTTGACTGATTACTGCCTGGGGGTATAAAGAGCTATCTCGATGTCGCGGTGAGTTCTCTGCAATTGAAGTTGAAGTTATAAGTTTGATTGGCTCTTGTACATGTGTGCAGCGCAGTAGTATTCACGGCAAAAATTTTATTCTCCTCCAAAACACCGCCGGAAGAAAAATAATCGCAAGCCTTGCACCTAATTGGTAACGCAGCATACGAGCGAAAAAGGGCATTAACAATTTATTAAATTAAGGCTGAATATTCAAGGAAACAATAATGAGTATACCACCCAACCAATTTTGACGAGACCATCCCCGGACGCGTTTCGCCTTTTGGACTCACTCATCAGCAGCGCCCGTCCCGTCGCAAGCAAAAGTAACCCACTCATTAACGTTATCCTTCAACGAGCAATGCACACGCAGAAGTACTAAGACTTTAAGGACGAAACGCGTCCAGGGATGGTCTCGTCAAAGTTGGTTGGGTGGTATACCCATTATTGTTTCCTTGTATATTCAGCCTTAGTTTAATAAATTGTTAATGCCCTTTTTCGCTCGTATGCTGCGTTACCAATAAAGCGCAAGGTTTGCAATTTCCTATCTTCCCTTATGATTTTCAAAAATAATCGCCTAACTCATGCAAGAAGATTGGCCCGAAAGAAGAGAATGTTCGTCAAAACAAACATTTTTAAGTTATTACAAATATTTTGGTTAAGGAAGTAAATTGAGCAGCAAATTCGTTAGAAAACTAACGGCGTATGTTTCAAGGCGAGCAAATAAAAAAATTCAAATTAATAATTCGACTTGCGTTTAATATTTTCCGAAAGTTCGAAAAAATTTTTGAAAAGATGACGATCTTTCTAAAATTGATTTAATTGTCAAACCAATTAATGACTATCATGCATTAAAAACAGATGAGTAAATAGTAATAAATCTTAAATATTTAAAAAAGATGAAATATCAACTTATAATTTGGATGCGCAGATGAAACTGTATAGGTAGGCAAAAAACAAGCTGTCAGCAACGATTTAAGCATTTTGATTAACAAAAATCAAAAGGAGGGAATATAATGAGCATTGCAACTGGATATTAAAGCTTTTTAAAAAAAAAATAATAGCCTAATTCCATTTAATCTTGGAAAAAAGTCTAAAATTAGGCATATTGCATTACTTAAAAGATAATCATTTTTTCAAAAAATTTGAAGACATTTCTGTTTTTGCTTTAAAACTGTAGGCTTAAAACTGTAATAAATTTCAAAACCAAAAATAGAAGTTTGAAAAATGCTACACCAGTCTACTAAATTCTGTCACTGTGTAGCATCGGCTACTAACAACAAACAGAGAGCTAGTAAGCAATTACCGATATATATCTGGTGGCGCAAAAAAAAACGATGACACTCTTCATTTTAGAATTTTTCAAAAATTATCAAAGCTATGATTCTTATATTCGGTACACATCATGACAGAAACATTTAACATTTCGTTGAAAATTTCTGCTTTGTAGGTAAAAAGACGAAGAAATGCCATCGCTTTTCAAATTGGTTGCCAGAAAATGTAGTGCCGAAAATGATTACAATGCCATTGACATATTCAGGCTAATTGAACATGTGATCAATGTGGCCTCTGCTTTCATCGCAAATAGCTCGCAACCGTTTTTTCCATGACAAAATCGCCTTTCGAATTTCATCCTGAGGTATTTCTCGCCATTTCTGTCCGATTACGTCCTTTTGTTCTTCTTCTTTAAAAACAGTCGTCCTTCCGCTGTAAACTTTCTTTGAAAGTAAGTCTCATACATTGTAATCCATGGGATTGCAATCCGGAGAGTGAGGAGGCCATTTATCTTTTTTTTTTTAATAAATCTTGCAATACTGTCTTCCAGATAGTTCTGAATGGCACGGCTGGTATATGATGTGGCTCCATCTTGCTGAAAAACATAATCCTCGTTTGAGTACATTCTGTGACAGTCGGGTAGAAGTCACTCATCCAGTAATTTCATGTAATACTCAGACTTAACCTTATTGTTTTCGTCTCTATGAAGTAGATGTTTTTCAGCAAGATGGAGCCACATCACATACCAGCCGTGCCATTCAGAACTATCTGGAAGACAGTACTGCAAGATTTATTAAAAAAGATGAATGGCCTCCCCACTCTCCGGATTGCAGTCCCATGGATTACAATGTACGGAACTCACTTTTAGAGAAAGTTTACAGCGGAAGGACGACTGCAGAAATGATGCAATCGGACAGAAATGGCCAGTATGCCAGTATGCAGAACCAGTATGCCGCCCTTAAAACAGCTCTCATTTCTGCGTTCGGCAAATCACAGACACAAAAAGACAATGAACTTTTTAGTATATGTGGACTTGGAGACAGAAAACCATCAAGTCTACTCAGGAAAATAGAATCCCTTAATAACGACGCAGACACTTTGCGACGGGCATTTTTCTTGGCCCAACTTCCATCCCAAGTTTGTGCTATTTTAGCGTCGCAGAACTTCGCAGATATTCACGACCTTGCTTTAACAGCAGATCGCATTGTTGAAGCTAATAACTTACCTCAACCTGCTGTGAACACCATCGATCGTCGGAAAACCCCAACCAACCACGTTAAACGTTCCGGCCCAGAGACCCACAAACCTTCGATCTGTTACTTCCACAGGCGATTTGGTCCTGATGCTCGTACTTGCCGTTCAGGTTGTCGGTTTGCAAAGCTTTTGCAAACAACCACTACCACCAATCCCACCCCCAGGGAAACAAGATCACCGGTCGTCATTGACACCGGCGACCGGCATTAATTCCATCAACACTCTCTCTGTGTGAGACCGTCAAAATGGAACATCATTTCTTGTTGATACAGGCGCCGACATCTGTATTTTTCCAGCTTCGCCCACGGACAAAAAGACCCGAACTTTGGGTTGCAAGCTCATCGCTGGCAATGGCTCCAATATTCTGAGGTGGGGCCATCAATTACTCTATGTTTACCTGGCAAACGGCTGCAGTTACACACAAGATTTTCTTTTGGCTGATGTTGCGCGTCCTATCCTCGGAGCAGGAAGCAGCTATAACCTCTTGGCGGCCGTGCATTATATAGGCCGCGGCGCAGTCATTTGGGACCCACCAAAATTAGTTAGGCGCTCTTAAATTACGCGTAAAAACCAATTTTTGCCCGGAGGCATGTTGTGTTGTGTCTGGTTTTTGTGGAATTCGAACCCGCATTTTTGGAGCTGGTCTCCTCGCGCGTCGACGTCTGCTGGCGTGCAGCCGCTCGCTGCCAATTGCGTCTTAAAGCACCGCGTTTAGTTTGTAACCTTTTGAAGATCTTTCTATGACAAATCACTTCTTGTGTAATTAGCTTGAAGTAAGGAAATCAGTTTTGGTCCATACTTGAACGGTTAAACGTCGAACAATGTCGAAACAAGCCTGGTTCAAAAGTAAACAGCAAGTAAGTCTTGAACTTTGTGTTAGATCGTTTTTAAAAGTCAACGTGAATGCTGTTGTGGGGATCTCTTGGCCTTTGGCAAGCCCTGCTGATGAGTGCAAAAGGAAGAAACGCGTCCAGAGATGGCTTTGTAAATTTATAAATATCTCTCAATAGCATTGCTCCCTTTGGAAGCCGCGCGCCTTCAGCACTCGCTTTGTTGTTTCGTGTTCGCTTGTAAGACGCTCTCTATTGACCGTCACCACTTGGAGCTAGCAAATAATAGATCATTTTGGTGGGTCTATTTGATAATTATTTGCTTGCATAAACGCAGTGTCTTGTTCCTCAATGCATACTTTTTATCAGATGAATTTTTTTGATAAGTGTGTGCCTTAGTCTTTAATTAACATATTAAAACAAAATATACTCTTTGAAATATTTTAGTTTAATTTTTCGAAATTTTTTTCTCAACGCTAGCTTTTACGTATTTCAAGTGTCTGTCTTTGTCACATTCGTGAGTACTTGACAGTTTGGGAGGGGGCATACAATCAAGCTGTTGGCCCCGGGCATCACCAGACCTCTGCACGCCACTGGTCAGATAACATTATGTACGACTGTGTTGCAATCGAATACTTGAGACAATTAGGAGACGCAACATTGTACATCTGTTTGGTAGAAACGTTTGCAGTAGAGTGTAGGGAAATAGGTTCCTTGAGCGAGAGCGTACTGACTGAACCCCAATTGCTGGGAACTATGGCAGTCACAAGGAAGAGAGCACGACAGTAAAATTTTATTGCATCAATTCACGCAGTTGTGGCAACAATCGAATTAAGTCCGTCCGTCACGAAATCCAACGATGAAAGAGAAATGACAGACAACCAAAACACGTCCGTCCGCTACGGCGATCGACGAAGAGAGATGAAAATCTCCGACCGCATGGTCGGCGACAAAATACTGCACACGTCACCACGAATTAGGTAGCTGCACATGTCTAAGTAAATCAGAACACTGCACACGTCACATGGATGAAAACAACGGACAAACAACATGATGTCGGGAAAGGCAAGCCGATCAACGAGCTACCATGAGAATACAAAAATAAACATAAACATATCTAGCCCTAATAAAAAAAGAAAAATATATGTGTGTGATTTTAGACACAAGCGATAATAATAAACGAATACGCGTTGCAAAATCACGGCCAGATTGCCGGAAAGCCATGCAGGCTTAGATTCCTGGCGTGAGGTTACATCGCCAGGCGTGCGGACTATAGGAGCACGATATACTTTAAACGGAGATAGCCGAGCGGCTACAAACCTGACGGTAGATACTTCGTCAGTTAATATTACTTCATCAGTAAAATCGTAAGGCAAAGCAGCAACGGTGCACGAGCTGGGCGTCAAACTGGGAACGCACGAAGTTGCAAACTAGCAAACGCAGCTCTAACAGTAAACAACTAGAATCACACACATCGGCGGGAGCAAGGTGCTGAGCCGCCGAAAGCAAACTAACAAAAAAAATATAAAAAAAAGACAAAAAGGTGTTTAGCATGGCAGTTCGATGAGGTGCGAGGCACGACACGCTACAAGAGCAAAGAGCGATCTACGATGCTAGTTTAGACTATTTTTGTATTATTTAAAGTAAATCAAGAAAAAGTGATTAGTTTTTTAAGCAGGTACATTCAGGGCCGGCCTTAGAAGTTGCGGGGCCCAATTAGTTGGATGCTTGCGGGGCCCCTCTATACTATTTATTATTGTGCATAAAGAAGAAAAGAATTGCAAGTGCAAAGTGGCCATTCTCAACCTTTCTAATATTTTTTTTATATATTCTTCAGAAATTTTCTATATCCTAAAAATTTCTCATGGCGGAAAATTTTATAAAAATTGAAAAACGAAAAAGACTCTATACATCCTTTTATTAAATAGTTGTCTTTTTAACCAATTTTATTTTTATATATTTTTTATTTAGGAAAAAACGGAGCGATTTTTTTGAATCCAACTGTACATCAAAATGTCTGACATTGCTCTACATTCATGAAAAATCTAAAGCCTATTTTGTCTTACGCGGGTGTGAAAGGTCTCCAAACTTGAGCAAAAGTTTAGCCCTTTAGTCATGATTTTAGATTTTCCTGTTTCCATGGATAATGGTTTGAGATTCATTGCATTTTCAACATAAAAGAAATTGGTAATAGTTTTCTTGGAGCTAATGGGCAAGTTTAGAAATACAAAATAGAGAAATAGAGATATTTTGCAAAACACCAAGTTGCAATTCTTTTCTTTGTATGTCATAGTAGGGTTTTTTAGATGGTAACTATTAATGAAATCATTAAGTCAAAATTTATGCTACAGCATGAATGGGAGGCAGCTCAAAACATAACTTTACACATGGTATGTTTATCCCTGTGCAACAATAGAAAAACTAAATGGTATCGAAATGAATTATTTTAAAATCACTTACCACCAACTCATAGTGGCAGAGCTACACAAAGACATTTAGAAGCAGACTTTTCTTGCTTTCTTCTCAGCAAAGTTTTTAAGAATTTTGTCAAAGTTGATGTCTCTACTGACCGGAGATTCTATAGACAGACGTGCCAAATTGTTCAAACGTTCTTGGTGGATTACTGACCTAAGGTACGTTTTAATTAACTTGAGCTTAGAAAAGCTTCTTTCCCCAGAAGCAACAGTCACTGGAATTGTCAGCAATATTCTGAGGGCAGTGAACAAATTGGGAAATGCGGTAGACCTCTCGTTACAAGCAAGATACTGTAACAGTTCTCTGGGCTTTTGCTGTTGGGTAGGGAGTACTGACTTTATTATCTCCATTTCTTCAGAAAGCATGTAACCATCAATGTCTTTTGACTGTTTTGAGATATCTGTTAGAGCAATTTCCAGATCGGCTGAACATTTTCTGATATTATCTTTTGTCATATTTAGAAAAGTGTACAGAAATCCAAAGAGATTGTGATGTTCCTTCAGCTGCATAAACCGTGGTTGAAGAGATTGCAATGCCTTGTCAACAACTTTGTTGAAGAAGTTCACTTTAAATTCTGTTTCTGGGTCTGAAATGGGTTCATGAAACGATTCATATGTAAACATTTTCTTTTTTGTGCGTGAGTGCTTATGTGGAAAAACAGGTTCAACTTCTAACTCAGTTGCTAGTTCATTAGCATTAATCAAAGCATCCTCAAAACCTGTCACTCGGTATGTTTTCAACCAATCACACAATCTTTCAAATGATGTCAGCCCTGTGACAATATCCATAGTGTCACTTTGAAGTTCCTTGCTGACAAAATTTACTTGAAACAGTAAAGAGTGCCAGAAAACCAGTGCAACCAAAAATTTATAGCTCCTCATTTGGCTTACTAAGGATTCAGCCTCACTTTTTCCTTGAGCATCATCGGTGCATTCTGCTAGTTCTTCTAAAGCATCACACACTTCTGTAGCTTGATATCTTACAGCTTTGACACTATCCATTCTACATTCCCATCGTGTTTCTGATAATGGTTTTACAGACAGACCTTTCACATGCTTTTTAAAAACAGTCCATCTTTTCGTCGATGAAGCAAAGATAGTGTACATACGCTGCAGTGTTCCAAAAAATGTCATAGCATCAGGGCATGTTTTAGCCATATCTCCAAGAACAAGATTAAAGTTGTGGCACACACATGGAGTAAAAAAAGCTCGTGAATTTCTTTCCAAGAGTCGTGCCTGTACGCCAGATTTGTGCCCTTTCATATTTGCTCCATTGTCATACCCTTGTCCTCTAATATTTTCAACGTCCAGTCCCAACATTTCCAGTTCTTGTATCAGAGTGTTGAATAAATGCTCACCTGTGCTGCTTTCAACAACGATAAACTTTATGAAATGTTCATAAACTCCTGCTGGTACATCCGAGTGTGAGCCATCAGCAACATATCTTAGCACCATTGACATCTGCTCTTGATGGCTGATATCAGGAGTGCAGTCAAGAATAACTGCAAAATACTTTGCTGACTTGATTCTAGCAACAATTTCCTGTAGAACAGCTTGACCCATGGTTTCAATAATTTCATTTTGAATGTTCTTGCCTAAATAATGGTTGTGAATGTCTTTGTTAATAACTTTCTGTATATGATCTTGCATAACTGGATCAAATTTTCCCAATAATTCGATAACACCAAGAAAATTGCCATTGTGTGAATTTCCAATTTGCTCCTCAGACCCGCGGAAAGCCAAGTTCCTTTCTGCCAAAAACTGTACGGAGGCAACAAGTCGCTCAAAAACTTGATTCCAGCGTTTTGTTTCTTGTCTTATTAATTTTTCATTTTCTTTATCAACAGTTAATCCAGTAGATAATCTTTGGTGCAATTCATAGCAATTGAGTGTGCTGTGCAAATGTTTCTTAGACTTTTCATGTTCCTCTAATCTTGTATGAATATTTGACCAGTTGTTAAATCCAGAAGTAGCAAGGGCAGTATTAGAATTGTCAAAAAGTTTGCAGTAGTAACAGTAAACTTTGTCACTTGATTCAGAGTATATCAGCCATGGCCGTTCTATAACTTCTCCATTTTTCAGCTTTCTTTTACAATGGAATTTCGAAAAATGTAACCCTTTTTCATTTTGAGGAAAATCATCAACAATAATTTTAGGTGGTCCTTTATTCACTAAATAATCTCTGACATTTTGATTTATCTTATCTGGTCATGTAGCAGGATCATCTTTTATCGCAAAACTATTGTGTAATGCTGGGTTAGAGTCCTCTTCGCTTGACTCTGAAGTATCATTGCCACCCATGTTTGTCTCAACCGGCGAATTTTGACATAATGATGTAATTTGTTGATCGTTACTGCTTATTGAAGAAAGATTAGGTTTACCACTGGCTTCTCTACATGTCATTTCCTGAGAGCCATTTCCTTCATTGTTGTCTGACTCTACGTTTACAGATCTAATAAATTTGTCCATCGCACCTTTCTCCTTTTCTTCCTTAGCTTTCTTCGCCTTGGCTATGGCTCGTTTCTTGCTGCCACTAAGATATTTCCTGCCGATATCTCTCGGTCTTTTGCTCATATTTAAGAGGGGTTTCTTTTAAACTTTTGTACTAAGAAAACTAGCAGTGCAAAACATACACGTAAACTGATACCATAGACAGAATACTTAAATTTATGACACTCACTGGCACCCAAAGCACGGTGTATATACGACGTAATAAATACATTGCTGGCGAGGACGTACCACCTTTTGCTTTGATGTTTTGGCGGGAAAGATACGTTATTAATTAATCTGGTTACTACTGGTTTGACTGCTGGGCGCTGACTGGCTGAGTGCACACATGTGATTGCATCAGCAAGATCACGCCTCGGGCCGGCCGCCAGAGGATCGAGATGACCGAGATTGTCGCCTTTTGAAAAAAAAATGCGGGGCCCCTCTCAGCGCGGGGCCCGATTTGGAGCAATCGGTCAAATCGGCCTAAGGCCGCCCCTGGGTACATTGTGTAAGGTCACTAACGCACGGTATTTTGCTGTTCTAGAGTGGAATCAACTGTCAGAAGGGAGACGTAATATATTTATTTATATTTTACTTTAGTTGGTAATTTAGGTTTTTAAATGATACCAAAAGTTAAAGCTACCAAAGCAACCAAAATTCAATCAGTACTTCAACACTTCACTGAAGAATTTATAAAGAGCTCCAACAACGAATTATATTGCAAATTGTATCGCTGTACCATTTCTTACAACAAACGCTTTCCTGTTGAAAGTCGTTGAAATACGTCCAAACACCAAAAAGCGTTAGACAGCAGATCTAAACTACTAATCCCACACACTTCGCAAACGTTTTTGAGGAGCAATGAGAGCAATTTTGTGGAAAAGAAAAAATTAAGCAAGGCATTTTTGTCTGCTGCTATTCTTTTGCACAAGCTAAACAACAAACATGTTAAAAGCCTATTTTACGACGTTGGTCAGTTTGCCAACTGAAACTACTTGTAGAAAACCAGTGCTGCAATTAAACACAAACGAGTTACAGCGGATAAGAAATGTTGTACATGACACACAAAGTTTACTGGTCGTTGATGAGAGCACTCAATCTGGCATACAATATTTAAATATTCTAGTTGGAATACTAAAAATACCTCACGTCAGTTATATATACAACTGTCAACCTCTACCGGGTGCACCATAAAGCAGTAGCATTGCTCAAGCAGTTTACAATGCTGTTAGATCTCTTGAAATCAACAGAACCTCTTTCTGTCCTTTATTGCCTGATGCTGCAAAGTATATGGTGGCTGCAGGCGCAAAACTAAAACCTCTGTATCCGAAGCTGTTTTAACTATTTATTTAACAGACCCGTTAACTTTCAGCTAAGTCAACATTAGTCCAGCATAAATCACACTAGAATAGCTCAACGAGAGCAAACAAACGCAGAGCATAAACAAAAAACAAACGCAGAGTATAAACACAGAGTTGCAGAGATGTTTGAAATCCCTAAGAAGGCAAAAGTCTGACGGTCATGAGGGAGGAGAAAGTGTTTATAAAACTGGCTGGTTAAGAAATCATCAGAATTTACCAGTGAGGAAATCCAGATATTACAAGAATTTGCACATCGCATCATAAAGCAAGCAACGTATTTTCCAATTAATGCTTGAAAAGTACATATATTGTTCTGTACAACATATACGGCAAGTCAAATGCTATCATACGGTGTCAAGGTTTGCACTAAATTCTTTAAAATATTCTACATGACAACCACATCGTGTTAGGGTTAGAACTGGAATTAGCTCCCTCAGATCTAAAGTTAACTCCCTTCGACCTTCTTCAGATAAAATTGGTGTCCTTTGACCTATGGTTAGTTCCCTTAGGACTATGATTAGCTCCCTCACAAAAATTGATAGACCTAGGGATGGATCTCTTACATAGGGTTAGAATTAGAGTTAGGTTAGGGTTAGATTCCCACGGTCTGGTTGAAAACAGAATCATGATGGATTGTGAAATAGGGATATAACTACATTCCACGGTCCAGTTAAAAATTTACGTCATGGTGGATTGTGCAATAGAGATGCAATCTGGCTAAAAATAGAATACGTCACGGATTGTGCAACTATATTCCCACGGCCTAGTTAAAAACTTACGTCACGGATTGTGCAATAGGGATGCAATCTGGCTAAAAATACAATACGTCGAGGATTGCACAATAATGCATGCAACTACATTCCCTCGGTCTAGTTAAAACTTACGTCATGATGGATTGTGCAATAATGCATGCAACTACATTCCCACGGTCTAGTTAAAAACTTACGTCATGATGGATTGCACAATAGGGATGCTATTACATTCCCACGGTCTAGTCAAAAACTTACGTCATTAAAATAAGGAATCAAAAAAACGTTATGTAATAACAAGTCATAGGTTTTGCACCAAACTCTTTGAAATAACACCGTGTTAGAACTAGCTTCCTCAGATTGGTGTTAACTCCCCAAGACCTCCCTCGCCTAAAATTAGTGTCTAGGGTTAGCTATCTCCGACCTCCTTCAAATAAAATCTAGGTTTAGCTTCCTCAGAACTATGGTTAGCTCACATAGACCTAGAGTTAGCACCCTCAGACCTGGGGTGACTCTTTTGGACCAGGAATTGGCACTCTCAGACCTAGAGTTAGCTCTCTTATAAAAATAGACCTAGAGTTAGCACCCTCAGACCTCTCCCACATAAAATTAGTGTCTTATGGTTAGCTCTCTCACAAAAATAGACCTAGAGTTAGCACCCTCAGACCTCTCCCACATAAAATTAGTGTCTAGGTTAGCTCCCTCCGACCTCTTTCATATAACATTAGCTTCCTTAGAATTTTTCATCATGTAAGCACAGTGCGGAAAAAATCTTGGGCAAGTCTGAGGCAAAGATTCCTAACAAACAACTGATTAAAACGTAGTCTTTATAACTCATATTCTAAAAACTTTTGACAATTGATTCCTTACTGACCTCTAGTGACGCAAAACACTTTACCAATCAGTACCACAACAATCTCCCCCACCATTGTATCACATCATACCCCTTAAATCTACCCTCACATCTTACCGAAAAAATCCCCTCTTGACCAAACATTGCCCAACTCGTGACGTCATTCCTCCGCCTAAAACGTCGCCAAATGGGCCATCCTATACTACTCTCGTATCGCACAGCAGGCTGATACCGTGATCAGCAAGGAGTAGTGGGGTTACTTTTAATGAGGGGGCATCAATTGATTCACCCTGGCGTAAGCGTTCGATCTCGCGATCTCCTCTTTGGAAGATAGCGATGCGCAGGTAATCTTGGCTGGGTTCTTCAGGTAAAATGGCACTGATGTCAGACTCAGTGTGTTTAGGAGGTCGGGACAAAGCGTCGGCGACGTTGGAAACTCCCGGCACATGTTACACTTTGTTGGTCATTTGTGCAATGTAATCAAAGTATCGTTGGTGGCGTGGAGATATAGCTAAAGTATTGCTACGAAACTTGTCGACAATAGGGCGGTGATCTGTTTTAAGGATAAATTCTTTTGCATCTAGTTGGTACTGGAAGTGTTTGATGGATGCGCAATTCTCGTTCAAAAGCGGACTATGATTTTTGTGATTCCGTCAAGCTTTTCAACCAAAACGCCAAGAGTTGAGATAGACCATTGTCTATTTGTTGCAAGGTGGCGCCAATACAAAAACCAGAGGCATTGACAATAAGTTCTGTGGTCGCAAGAGGATTAGGAAAAGGCAAAAGAGTTGATTCTGCGAGTGCAGTTTTACTTTTATTGAAGAGGGATTTGGGATCCTCGGTCCAAGCTAAAGGTCGATTAGTGGGGACGGAAGCGGAAAAAGATGAAGGGGTTGGAGAAACTTGGCGTAGTTGGGTACAAACTTACTGTAGTACTGATACATGCCGAGATACGATTTTAATTGACGCTTGGTGCGGGGCAGAGGGAAATCATTTATAGCTAAAACTTTTGTGGGCAAGGGAGAAAATCCTTGTTCAGATACCTTGAAACCTAAAAACGATAAACTGTTAACGCCGAAAACACACTTATCTTGATTGACCACTAGGCTGTAATCATGCAGTCGGGCAAACACTTGATTCAAGGTCCTCTCGTGATCAGTAGGATTGTAGGACATCACTATTACGTCATCTAGGTAGCAGAATACTTGGGGAATCCCGGCCAATGCCTTATTCATTAGCTGCTGAAAATAAGTAGAGCTGGTAGCCAAGCTCATGGGTAGGTAGTTGTAGGAATAGTTGCCCTAAGAGATTGTCATGATAAGCTTGTGTTTGTCTTCAGGCTTGATCGGTATGTTGTAGTAGGCATCGGAAATGTCAATGCTAGTAAAGATGGAGCATCCATGTGCTAACGCAGTGAAGTCACTGATATAAGGTAGGGCATACTTTCGTGTTTGAAGTATTTTGTTTAAGTTCGTAAAATCGGCGCAAAGTCTCCACGTTCCTGATTTTTTACGAACCATTACAATTGAGGATGTCCAGGCGCTGTGGCTATTTTCGGGAATACCCTGATCACAAAGGCGTTTTAACTCATGGCGTAAGGCTCTAAACTTTTTGGGGCTGAGTGACGACGTGTTCTGATAAATACCGGCTCTTCAGTGGATGTTTCTACTGAGGCCACGACTGAATGCTTAGCTTCTCTATTGCGACGGCTAGGGTCAAAGACCTCTGAAAAGATTTTCTGGAGCGAGTTTAATATTTTTGGGTTTGTCTTGAAGTTGGTTTGGATCCTGGAGCTAGGATCTGGTTCTAACTCGGAAGAGGGAAACATCTCTCTACCTCCATGAACTCAGTCAGTTGTCGAAGGGGTTACATCGACAATCAGTTTGTGACGTGATAAGAAATCCGTAGCTAGGATGCCAAACTTAATATCGCAGGCATGGAAATTGTGGCTGAACAGGCGTGCGAAACCGAGGTCAACTGAGGTGTGTAAGCAGCCAATAACTGGGAGAAAGCCTTTACCCGGTGCTTGGAGGGAGTATGTTGTGGCTGGTTGCAGACGATGACGATCCGCCCATGCCGAAGGAAAAATGGAAACGGCGGCGCCGGTATCGATCAGAAGGCGAGCCTTGGAAAAGTTGTCAATGATGAAAAATAAACTCTGATTAGGAGATTGGGTAGAGGGAGAAAAGATGTTGTGCAAATGCGAAGGTGGAGGGAAAGCGGTTCCTCGGGGGCAGGGGGGTCCTTCACATTTCCGAGCGCGGTCGCCAAAGCGGCCGTGGTAATAGCAAAGCCGTGGTTAACCACGCCGACGTAATTGGGGAGACGAATTCCGATTGGAAGGTCGGTTGTGGTGGCGTTGGGGGTCATGAGACGGGACTTGGGTAGCATGGGGAGGCTTAGCTATGGAGTGGTTTTCGCTTTGTGAAAGCTCACTGACATTCCTTTGCAGCGAATCCAAGCGTGATTCTAGGACCTCGTTTATGAGACTTTGGTTAGAAGACGGTTCTTTCCCGGTGTAAGGAGTGGGCTTTGACCTACAGCCCTGTTTCGGGCGAGTGATGAGGCGGTCAGCGTGCTGAGCCAGCTCCTCAAAGCTAGCTGATTCGCAACGATAAAGGTTGATCCTTATCTGGGGATCGACAGCCTCTCAGAGGTGGTGGCGTATTATGTCGGTGACGATTGAAGAGTGTGAATCATAGTTTGTACCGAGGGCAACTTTGATACGAACAAGGAATTCGGTTATAGTGTCGCTGCCTTTAGTGCATTCTTTCAAGATAGTGTAGGCCTGTAGGGTGAATCTTCAATTTTGTTACAAAGGCGCTCGAGGAGTGATGTTTTGAGTTGAGTATATGGTTTGTCCTGATTTAAGTTTTGCAGGATATCAGCTACTTTAATTAGTGTTTGATCGTGCTTGCTTAAAGGTTGAATGAGGGCAGAGTATTTGGGGGCTTCTTCGGTAATCCCGCTATGGCTGAACATCATTCCAATGGTGCTAAAGTACCCCGAGACATTAAATGGCCAAAACTCTGGCAACTTAAGCAACGTGTGCGACAGGGGCAAGGTGGTTGACGACTCATGTTCAGTTTGGGAGACCATGTGTGCTGAGGGTGTGGCAAAGCTATCTTTCTGTGTGCCAAAGTCAAGGGATGTGGAAATGGGATGTTGGGCGTGGATAGGGGTACTGGTAGGCGGGATTGAGGTGATGGGGTTGCCCCCATGGTGTACTGCGACAGGAGACTGTGCATCCGAGTGGCGTGGTGAATTGGTATGGGGTAACCGTCGGTGGGCTGGGCTACGTAGTTTACAAGCGTACAGAACAGTTATTACGACAATGCTAAGCAGTAAAATTAAGCCTAAACAAATGTTAAATAATGTTGGTAACATAACTATTTACAAATCATTAATCGCAACAGTTTCTTTGCAATTTTCGATAAAAGCAATTGGAAATCGTTCGTGATACGCAGTTCATGAACCAAAACAAAGAACTTGCTTGTAATTGGTTGGAGTCGTGCGAGTCTTAGAACCGCAATTATGACGTTGTCTCTTGACTATTACGTATTTCGCTCAGAGGAACAAGTGATAGAGTCACGCTCATATGATCAACAAAGATGGCGCGAGTAATGCTAGAATGAAGCAATGTGGTTTTGCTTCTCGAATGGCTTGTTCTAGCTGCTTGAAGGGGTAAAACAGATGCAAAATAAAAATAATGTACGGTACCGTCTTTGTTGTCTTGTAAAATTGAGTTCGTTGACTTGATAGATTTGGTATTATGCTGGTTTCCTTGTTCTTTGTCGGGGTCACCACTGTAGCGATCGGTAGGGTTGAGTCACGAGAGCTGATGGACAGAGGGTACTGACGACTGATTCTGTGGCTGTCTACAACCTCGATAGTGCAGTTAGTTGTTTATTGAATCGCACTTCGCTTACACAAGATTAGACTTTCACTTATCGTTGATATAATCACTTTACTTGCAGGAAAACTCAATTGACTTATTCAAACTTGACCGATTGACCGGATAGAATCGAAAAACTGAGAAAAAGGCAGTGCGGAGTGCGGACACTTTATATGTAGCCTACACGTAGCGGTGACGTAATAATGATCGGCCGCTACATGCAACCTTCTTATTCTTATTGCTTCCTATTAAGGGCAGGTTTCAAGCCGATTTGACCGATTTTATCAAATTGGTCCCCGCACCTTGAAGGGGCCCCGCGCTAGTGGGGGTCCTTTTCTGTATTATGAGGTACAAAATACTACTGAAAACGTAAAATAAAAAGTGAAATAATCTTTCTCATAATATTAATTTGTTATGCACGGGAAATTTAGTAAATTATTATTATGTCACCATTAGCAATTAAATTCTTCTGTTCTGCTTTATTTCAGAAATTCAGATTAACATTTTTGTACTGTTTTCTAAAAAAGGTGAATATGATATAAAAAGGCCATACATCATGGGAAAAACTAGCAGAGATTGAGATAAAGGGCGCAAGTATTTAAGTGGTAACCAGAAAAGAGCATTGGCGAAGGCAAAGGAAGCTGAAAATGAAAAACATAGAGGTGCTATCAATTTCTTGTTACCCCATCTTTGAAGCGCCCAAGGATTGAGAATAAAGAAAATAACAACAATTCAGAAAATGATATAACCATGAATCCAACAACAGTTGATCAATACAATTATGACATAAATAACAAATTAGAAAAGAATGACACAGCTGTGAATAAAATTGAAGACAATCTCAATTCATCACAGGACAGTCCCAATACAGAAAGCATAATCATAACCGGAAAAAAGCAAGCCCAGACATCATACAATGATGTATCATCCATAAGTTCAGCTGTAAATATCATGAACGATGACCCAGCAAATTGGCCAACAGCTATGAATAACAATGTTAGAGATTATTTAGCAATGAAAGGTCCCCCTAATATTCCTGGAAACAGCTTTCCAAGAAATGGGAAAGGATTATTTTTCAAAGTTCCACTGTAAGAGAAAACTTCTGAATGGGAAGAACGTTGAAAGACCTTGGATTATATACTCTAAGTCTGCTGATAGAATTTATTGCTTTTATTGCAAACTTTTTATAAAGAATGCATCCACGGCCTTATCAACTAGTGGATTCAACGATTGGTCTAATGTTCACACAACGTTATGTCAGCAGGAAAAATCAAAGAACCATTTGGAAGCTACATGTAGTTACTGGGAGTTACATCAAAGACTTTGTAGTGAACAGACCATTGATAAAAAGCACGAAAAAAATCATCAATGAGCAAGCAAAGCACTGGCAGCAAGTATTCAAAAGGCTAGTAGCTATAGTGCAGTTTCTTGCATAGAAAAATTTAGCATTGGGGGAACAAATGAAAATGTTAGTAATGAGAGTGTTCACAATGGAAACTTTTTCGGTCTTGTGGAGTTAGTTGGAAAGTTTGACCCTGTTCTTGACACACATTTGCGAAAGATCAAGACGCACGAAATTCAATCACTATTTAGGAAAAGATACTAAGAATAAACTTCTTGATATCATGGCTACAGCTACTTTGAATGAGATACTGAAACGTGTAAAAGCAGCTAAGTACTATGCCATTATTTTAGACTGCACTCCTAATATTAGTCACCCAGAGGAAATGTCTCAAATTATCCGGTATATGTCTGATGGTAACTTGGCTCCTCCAGGTGTTTATGAACATTTCATTAAGTTTGCACCTGGGTTATCAGTGAAACCCTTGAGCATTACAAGATGGGAATGTCGCATTGACAGTGTTAAAGCTATTCGTTATCAGATTGGAGAAGTTGATGCTCTTGTGAAATATGATGCTTTTGCTGAAATATCAGAGATAACAAATGAACCAATGGTAACAGCAGAAGCTGAATCTTTAGCAAACCAGCTAAAAGACTACAAATTTTGTGTTTTGATAGTTTGGTATGAAGTACTTTTTAAAGTTAACTACGTAAGCAAGGAACTACAAGGTGAAACAAAAGATATTAATGAAGACATGGAGTCATTTGAAAACTCTTGTCATGGCTAAGAAATTATAGAGTGGAAGGCTTGTGATGTTCTAATACGTGCAAATGAACTGGCTGAATCGATTGAATTACCACCGGAGTCTAGAAAATTTCATAAAAAAAATACGTTGAAGGAAGCGAATGTTTTTATATGAGTTAGATGATCAACCTTATGACGGTCCAAAAGAAACGTACAGAGTTCAGTGCATCAACTTAGTCCTAGATCAAGCTATTCAGTCCTAGATCAAGTAGATTTAAACAACTTAAAAATCATGCAAAATTATTTCGATTTATAAATAGCTTTCAAGATGTACCTAAAGAGGAAATAAGGGAACACACATCAAACCTTGAAGCTGCTTAAACAATTACCACAATAAGACAGGACACTGAAGGAAAGATAGTTACTGAAAAAAATGAAGATGTTGATTGGTATATGTTGGCTAAAGAACTTGAAGCTCTGAAAACTTTCCTTCAACCCAGAATTAAGCCTTATGCCCTGTTTGAACACCTGATAGAAAACAATATATTTAGAACATTTCCTAATGTTTTCATTGCATTGAGGATTTATTTAACGATGCCAATAACTGTTGCATCAGGGGAAAAAAGCTTTTCAAAAATGAAACTAATTAAAACGTACTTAAGGTCTACGTTCTCACAAGAAAGACTTAACAGTTTGTCAATGTATTCTATAGAAAGCGAGATTGCTAAAGCTATCGACTTTGAAAATATTTTGAATGATTTTGCTTATAAAAAGGCTAGAAAAGTCTTTTTCTGAAAGAGTATAATGTAATTGCCTAATTTTCCTTTCTTGATGTTAAAAGTAAAACAATAAAAGCATCCACATTACCTTAAATTTGTTTTATAGCAAGTATTAAATGTCTGTTTTTTTTGGTTTGTATGTATTTTTCTTTTATGAAATTTAAACACCCATAAATTTTACTATGAAGTGTAGGGGCCATCAGATTTCTAATTGGACCCCGCAGTTCCTAGCACCGGCTCTGTTCCTATTTAATTGTTTTAGCATAATTTTATCAAAAGCACCTCGTTAATATCTTTCAAAAACGCTTTCAATCGCAATAATTATGCGAGAGAATTATTGATAAGGAATTTACTCTCCACGCAGTTAAGCTTATGGCTTTTTAACTGAGATTTAGCGAGATTTGCCATAATAAATGTACGGTATTATCACTGGTACTATTATTATAGTTCTGATTTCGTCGCAAATTAGTTAGCAAGAATTATATGATAAGGTAGCAATTAGCACTCGTTAACAACAAATTTGCTAGCTTATAATAAATACACTTCTGACTGTATGCGACTTCCCGAAACGATTTAAACTTTGGAGCAGAGATTTGCACTTTGACCATATTTTTGATTTTGAGAAAGACTTGCAATAACTGAGGTGCCTCAGTTTTATAGTGCTGCAAATCTACGAGATTTTAACGCAAGCACGTGAAAGTAGACAATGAAAACTTCACAGAATTAGTTGTCCTAGGTACTATTTCTTAGAATCGCTAACAGCACAAAGACACGAATTATAATTGTAGATATCCAGCAGCTATATGTGGTTGATGTAAAAAGAGGCCTTGCAATTATACTAGGGTGAGAATCAGTTGTAATTGCAATTCTCATGAAAAGGTTTTGTCTGTAACAATCACAATCGTGAAATATTTGGTCTGGTAGGAAGTGTGCCTGAAAAGGCTAAAAGAATTAGCTACAATACGATAATGTAGTAGCCAGCAACATGTGTGACGATACGCTGATATTTGTGGTACAGATATCAGGGTAGTGTCAGTGAATGGTCCTGCCAAAGAAATGCAAGCGTGACGATAACGATGGGAAAGGAGAACAAAAGAGCGAAAGTAAAAAAGCAAGCAGTATTTTACACATCAACGGCATTCAGCATTTATACTTCACACTACTCAGAAATGTCAAAATCTCTGCAAGTGAAAAACTAGCTCTACTACACAGTGTTCAGAGACAGACGACTAAGAGAACCTCATGATTTCTGCAATCGGATAGAGGATATCTGTAGTCATATACCACAAATAGTCTTTCTGGTGCAGATTTAAATGTAATTGGTTATCACAGAGGCTGCCACAAAAGCTTTACTAAAAACCTTAATTGTAATGTGGATATACCAGATATCCTGTACACATTTACAATCGAGCTGGACACAAATTTTCTAAAGAGGCAGTATTTATTACACCTGCAACAAACAATGAAGTGTATTCAAAGAATACCCATGAGTATCGAGTTACTTGCAAGGGTGGTGGGGAGCAGCGAAGAGAAACAGCCTGTTCTAGGGTTTGGTGATTTTGTCTCCACTACTAGTGCCAAGCTCGCTCAAAAATCAACCATCTAGATGGTTGATTGTTGAGTAGTAGCTACTATTTTACCCTCATCAATCAACCTTTTACAGATTATTTAACAGTTAAGGAGCTATTGAAACAGTCACAAAAAGGCCATCATGGAAGTGGATCAGGACTATATCCTCGTTACATTTGACCTTGGAGGCTTGATGAAGACTTTGCCTCTCATTTGGAAATTCCCAAATGAGTACAGGAAACAAATCCCTGTTGTCAGTCCATGATTGTTTCACTCAGTAATGACTACTTGGGCATGATGACTGGTCGTAAATCCAGAATATCAGGCTATGCTGAAATACTCGTTGAGGCCGAACTCGTCACGTCTGGGCCAGACTAGTATGCTAATAGGAAGATATTTGCTGAAGACGTCTTCTGTCTCTAAACAGTCACTGAAGCTATGGAACGACTGTAAGTACAAAGATTTGTTGAGGAGGAAAACGTCGAACCCAGCAAACATAAGGATCTGCTTAATCTTGTTCAGACACGTATAAGTCGTGAGACACTCAATATTGCGCTGCAAGGTTCTCCTATTCAAACCATTCTGGAGAAGGTGCGTGTTAGTCCGTGGGCAAAACTGCCACATTTTGGCTCACTGTGGTAGATCATACCCGGTTGCTCCTGATGTTGCAGAAGTAGATAAAGAAAAACAATGTTTCTCTCTTTCATAAGAGTAGCGGGGATATGCAGACCTATTTTTTGCGTATGATGGGCCCAATTACTCCAAGTAGATATATTCTAACTAAAATTATTGTTTAGGTGACAGGACGAGCAAACTAAACTGATTTAATTAAATCTTGCGCATCTTATAATTATATGGTATGTTAAGAAATACCAATAATTCTATCGTTCCATATTTGACACCGTATTTGGCATGGTACAAAATATTTTTGGAAGAAATGAGTAAACCTCATCCAGGAACAAAAAAGCTTCCAAGAAAAGGTGGCTTTGCGTGGCACAATTTCTCATCCCTGGTGCATTTGTGCAGTGGATAAGACAATGGAGGAAACCTTTATGAAGTTTGCAAAGTCGCTAGATACTAAAATATTCTTGGTTTGTGACATAGTAAAGCATGATTTGACTTTGTACGTCCACCAAATATATCTGCCAGATTAAGACAAATTTCCAGTTATTTCCAGTCAAAAATAAGATTATTATATTATTTGGAGACGCTAATTTAGACAAAGTTTTATTTCTCAAATATTTATAACCTTTATTTTTTACTACTCCCAGTGTATTTGTGGGAATCTTCACCAAGTTTGGTGCCTAACAGCGATGGTGTCGTACGACATCAACTCGGAGTTATTATTTCGAAAAAATGTTAGAAAGGTGTGGACTTATTGATAACCTACACTGCCCTAAGAGAGAAAACTTCGTGAGCTGGACACAGCTCAGATCCAGAAATCTGAGAGGGCAGTTGTGCGTACCATCTCTGCTATTTTCAATTCACTAAGCCCATTATCGTAGCTGACAAAGACCATCTATATAGGCTGGCTTTTAGTGCTGCTGTGTCTAGAAATGTGGAATGGGATGTGCTCCAAGCTGAGACAGCAGGAAAGGAAGACAAGAAAGCATTTATGCGAGATTGCTTAATGATTGCTTCTGAGAAGATGTTCTTTGAACCAATCAAGAGGTAAAAGCTTAAAACAATGGAGGTCTCCCACAAGACTGTCAAGCTCACCTCTTCCAAGGAAAAGATGAGGACATTATGATCTTACTCTAAACATCCCAGTAAAATGCTTGTATTACCTATTATAATCCATCGTACACTAGTAAAGGTTTAAGTGTATTGCATTGATTGTTGATAATCTTTATTTGTTCAAGTAATACAGCATCGTGAGCAAAATGATCTCGCTTTCAAACAACTCATCTATTCGCAACATTTCCACGAGCCTCTCAACGTTGATGAGCAGATGATCGAGATACTCGCTCACTCCAGTTCCTCATACTCTGGGCACACCCGATGATTTTTTAACGAGACGAACAAAGCTGCTATGTTTTATTTCTTGTTAGAAAATGCTCAACAAGTTGTACTTTATCCAAAAGATGCTTTCCGTATCCAGGATGGCAACGCATTTTTCCATATTCTGACAAACCTACCTTCAACGTTTGGTGAAATTTGATTCAAGGTGTTAGATCATATGGTAGCCAAGACGAATTTTATTTCCTCGATCGATTCATACCACACCGATTTAATGAAGGCTCAGGAGAGATTGCACCGTTGTTTCTGTCACGGGATTATTATAGAAGGGCTAGCAAAAAAAGCCAGTGACTTCAAACAAATCCTGGCACATGATGGAAATAAAATGCAGCTATGCCATCTGTTTCTTCGGATGTGGGGGAGCAAAGAGCAGCATCACGTCTAGAAAAATGTGGGAATGCAGAGACAGTAGTGGAGGGCAAGTGTACAAACTGGAATCAGCAGAAGGCAAAATAAGTGTATCAAGGTCTATAAGAAGAACTGTCGGCCTTCATGGTCAAGCACCCTGCACGTCTAAATTTAGTCATTATTCCCTATCCACAATAATTTTGTAGAAAGAAAATTGCATTATAGCAATGGTGCGGGCAAAAATGAGGGGCAAAATAAAGCTTTTATGACTAAATTATAAATGTTTAAATAACCTTGATGCACTTAAGCTTCACTTGCGCAATATGCGTCATGTACCGTCATGCAGGCCTACAGCTTCAGAGAACGTAGAATCAAAATGTAAACTAGAAACAAAACTTTGAACCACAAATCATCCATGATGTATTTCAAGTGACAACAGGTGAGATCCATATAAGTTGATGTCGAAACAAGAGGAGACAGATAAAAGGGTTGTGGTCTATCTGTATTGTAATATGCTGCCTGCTTGGGTTACACAGCAACAGTTGTGAGGACGCCAGACACCAATATTTTTTTTATTGTACCGTACTGCAGTGTGAAGCAGAAATTGATTTTGTGCTTGTGGGAAAAATATAGAAAGTACGTAAGAAATGTGAAAGTAATTTCATGGGGACTTAGCATAGGCTGGTAGTCGTAGATCTGGATAAAAAGGTTCTATAAAGGATTGTGAGTAAGGAACAGATTATAAGAAGAAAGATTTAGAAGCTGAATAAAAACCGAACAAGAGTAAGATTTGAAAAAAGAGTAAAAAAAACTAGTAAGCATAGACGCCCCTGATTTGTGAAAAACTTTCAAGGTTGGTGTTCTACAGGCATGTGATGAAGTGTGTGGAAAGAAGAAGTCTAGGTGAGATTGAGGAAACACGTGAGGAGGTCAAGGATACCATAGCGAGAAAGAAGGCGGCATTAAAAAAACTGTGCAGTTTTTCCAGAAGAAAATCAGATCCAATACAAAAGTTTAAGAAATCAAACGAGAAAAATTATTGCTAGAGCCATCAAAAAGAAAGCTGAACAGGAGTTGAATGATTTATATCAGAATTCTAATTGTGTTTCCTGCTTCCTTAGAAGAATGAAAAAGATAGGAAAAGATCTGGAAGGTGCGTAAGAGAAGAGATGAACGGTTGGATTTTGTTGATAAAGACAGGGCAAAAATTTGGAAAGAACATGGAAAAAATCATGAATGAAGAGAACGAATGGGCCCAGATCTAAAAACTGATCTAGTAGAAGGATCAGGGGAAAAAGTGGCTCGCAATGAAATTGTGGAAGCAATGAAAAAGATGAAATCAGGAACGGCAACTGGACCGTCTGAAGTAAGTGTAGAGATGATCGTTGCGAGTGGCGAAATTGGAACTAAGTGATGATGGAACTGTGTCAGCGTGTATTGGATGGTAGATAATTGCCTGATTGGTGGAAAACTGGTGTGATTGTGCCTATTTTTAAAGGAAAGGGTGATGTTATGAGCTGTGGATTATACGGAGGAGTGAAACTGCTAAAGCAAGCCATAAAGACTTGAAAGGGTACTGGAGAGGCGAATATGAACACTAATCAATTTGAATAAAATGCAGTTTGGTTTTATGCCAGGAAAAAGAGCAGTAAATGTGATATTCATTGTGAGGAGAATGCAGGAGGAATATCAAACGAAGGACAACAAGTTGTATATGTGCTTTGTTGGCACGGAAAAAGTTTTTGATAGAGTGCCAAGAAAAGTGATGTAGTGGGCCATGAGAAGGAAGGGTCTATCAGAAGTAATCGTTCGGAAAGTTATGAGCTTGCATGATGGTGCAAAAACAAGAGTGAGGGTAAGATCTATATATTCAAAGAAATTTCAAGTAAAGGTTAGTGTACATTAGAGATCTGTGCTGTCGCCACTATTGTTTGCAATAGTTGTGGACATTATTACAGAAAATGCAAGAAGGGTTATGGCTAATGAATTACTGTATGCAGATGACCTTATTCTCATGAGCGAAACCATGGAAAACTTAAAGAAAAGATTTTGGAATTGGAACGATGCACTGGAAAGTAAGGATTTGGAGGTCAACACTACAAAAACAAAAGTGATGGTAAGTGGGTCAGAAGGAGAACTGTTCAAAAGCAAGATAGATTCATGTGGAGTTTGTGGGAGGAGAGTCATGGCCAATTCAGTGTTGTGCACAAAATGTAGAAACTGGGCTCATGGCAGATGTGCAAAAATAGAGTTAACGCTAGGTTGGCAATGCATTTTGTTTGCTGGAGACGTACAGGAATAATAAAAGGAACGGTGGATTCAATCGAGAAGTTATGTACTGAAGTGGAGACAGTGAATGGATTTTGTTATTTGGGAAACAGACTAAATTCTAGTGGTGGTTGTGAAGCAGCAGTTACAGCAAGAGTAAGAATCGGTTGGGTAAGATTCAGGGAATGTGAAGCCCCGAGGCTGTGACTCGCAATACCGCTCCGAGCGAGACAGGGTTGCAGTACTCTGCGTCGCGTACACCGGCACTGCCCGAGACGGCGTCAGATGAACCTGTGCCAAAAAGAATGGCGTTTCATTTGACAGCGTGGGCAAATGCTCTGACGTGAATTCTGGAAAAGAAATTGACAAATCTGGTAGATGTGGAGCTACGTCACACGCAATACTTATCTTGGGTTCAACATTCAGGTCAAAACCAGCCAATCTACAATGATTGGTCTCAAAGATTGATGGAAAATTGGCGATCGAATCCATAGGTGCTGAACTATCGTGAGTTTCGAGCAAAGGCGTCGTTAAGGTTTTGTAATCAGGCGGGCCGTCAGTCTCGTTCAAACTGTCGACCTGGTTAGCAAATGCCTCAAGTTCCATCGAAGCTAACTAATATCGGCGTTGAGCCTCTTGCTGCTGATGCTTCGCCTTTAAAGCAGCCTCCTGCCGTGCTTGATTAGCTTTAAGCGTAATTAATTCTTGTTCCTTCTTGTGCCTATCTGCAATTTGCAGAAGAGCTAACTTAGAGGCTGAGGCCTTCAGTTCTGATATGCGTAATTTTACACTAGAACGGGATGATCTGGTAGATGGGTTGCTAACATCCGAAAGTGTATCAAAGGCAGGAGACTCCGATGTTAACCATTCGTTAACTCGTGTATCAAATTCATCTTTATTTCTATTTGCACTTTCAATAGCGCTCAAGTTGACAGGAACTTCATTAGCTAAGAATGGCATCAAGTTTTGAATTCAATGGCAGGAAGCAATGCTTTAACTGCGTCTACAGTGTGGGATCGGCGTCTTAGTGACATGACCCTCTCTACTAAGGTGTATTGTGTGGTAAGAAATTGCTATAATTGCTGGGTCTGATTGAACGTTCCCACACACTGAATCTGTACAAACCCAACCTGGCTTCGACCAGCAGCCGCGACCCCCACCTGATCCTGGTCATCAGTTTTACCGTACTGACCTGAATCTGGGGACGTCACACACCGGTCCTGATTACAAAGCGCATCAAAGCAATAACTGCTGCGATTTATTGTCACAAAAAATAAGTTTTTAGGCGATCTATGATGGATAGATTAATAAGTGATTAGCAACTGCAAGTAAGATTATTCAAAACAGCTAAATAACGAGACCAGCAAAAATTAAGTTTTTTAAAAATAAGTAATTACTGATCTAGGTGAGTTCAATTTCTAGGCGAAAGACAGTTCAAAGGCTGCAATAGCGGCCCAACATCCTTGAACGAAGGTTTGTACTTAAGGTAGTGCAAGAAATAAACAATACACTTCCACACTTTACTGCGCGAAGGTAATACTGAAAATTAAGTTCAGTTTAATCAAATAATAAAGATTTACTTAACTTCGATGTTGTCAGAATTCTTTAAAGATTCTTGGTTGAAGCAACATAAAGCCCTTTAAATTTCGATGTTTTCCTGGAAGAGATTTGTAATTTTCGAGAACTTGAAATCTTTCAGCTAAATAGATTCGATATTTTCCCGAACCTGAAGTCTTCCGGTGAGTGTACAGGGTGTATCACAAAGATATTCACCCCCCCTAGAGCTCAATCCAAAAGGACTAGGAAAAAAACAAAAATATTGTTATAAATTATATTAAAATAGAAATTTATTCCGTACATTAAATCAATTCTAACTAGTAATCAGTATGACCACCATGGTTTTTTCTAACAGCATCTAATCTTGCAGGATACGATTTAAGAAGATTAGCAAAGATTTCAGGTTCCTCTTTTATTTTAATTAGTTCTTCTGAAATAATAGTCTTTAAGGTTTCCACTGAATTTCTTTCCATGCTAGGAATCTTTAAAATTCTATCTTCAACATGTTTTTTCAGAATAGCTCCCAAGTTTTCAGTTGCATTTAAATCTGGTGATGAACCTGGCCACTGACTGTTGTCGAAGAAATCAATGTTGTTGCTTTTCAAAAGTTGTTGAGTGATAGAATTTTAAAGATTGAAAAAAACTGAATCTGAAAAAATCATGTTGAAGATAGAATTTTAAAGATTCCTAGCATGGAAAGAAATTCAGTGGAAACCTTAAAGACTATTATTTCAGAAGAACTAATTAAAATAAAAGAGGAACCTGAAATCTTTGCTAATCTTCTTAAATCGTATCCTGCAAGATTAGATGCTGTTAGAAAAAACCATGGTGGTCATACTGATTACTAGTTAGAATTGATTTAATGTACGGAATAAATTTCTATTTTAATATAATTTATAACAATATTTTTGTTTTTTTCCTAGTCCTTTTGGATTGAGCTCTAGGGGGGGTGAATATCTTTGTGATACACCCTGTAGAAGCTTCTTTAAAACTTTTATGTAGCGTCAGAATTGTGCCTTCTAATCATTTTCGCTACATAAGAGCCGAAACGCATTTTCCTCGGTTTTTCTTAGCTGGTAAACCGCAGCAACTCGTATCGTTTCACCTTTTTATTGAATGGCAAAAGCACAGCCAAAAACGGGTTATAGCGAAATGATTGATATTCCAAAAAAAACAAACATAGAAAACGGTTTCACAGAAGTTTTTGCCCAGTTCCAAAGTTGAAATATTTTGATTAATACGAATGTTTTAGCAAATACAATTGCAGCATTTGTTGCTGCGCTGCTCATATTTAGTTTCAAAAATAGCCAACGCGGGTGGTTATTATACTAGCTGTTCTTAAAAGCACACACACACACAAATAAACAAACAGCAAGCAAGCCGGCTCAGAGCAAACACAAAACAGTAAGAATTAAGCCTCTCATCCTGGCTCGGGTCACCGGTTCGATTCCAGGAGTAGACGCAACATCGCCCCCCACAAAATACCTATCCGGAACTCGGCATTTTCCAAGAGTGTAGTAGCGTCGGATCTCCTGAAAAAAAAACAGTTAATTAGTGTAGAGAGATCAACGAGTTTATTAAACAAATGCACATGGTGTTGTTAACATAATAACATACTAATCGTATACACATAATATGCAAGCAAACATAAAGCAAATGCTCTGCAAGCTACTTCAATCAGATAGAAAACTACTCAATCAGCATGTGCCGACTCAATCAGACAAAGTTTTGATATTGGTCTCTTTAGAATTGAATGTGGCGTTTTTACCATGATTGAGCGTACGTCACCTCTGGCATCAGAATAGGTCTCAAGGACACGAGCAGTGAACCACTGAGATCGTGGTACTGCTTCATTTACAGCCAATACTAAGTCGTTCACCATAATGTTTGGTTTCCTTTTTTGCCACTTCTGGCGCTCGTCAAGACTTGGCAAATATTCTTTCACAAACCTTCGCCAAAACTGATTCGAGTACTGAGCTTGAGCCCAGCGTCGCCTGGCGTAGTTGTCCCTTTGATCGAAAAGACCAGACGGCAAAGTAATGGATTGACGTAGAAGTAACAAATGGTTAGGAGTGAAGGGCTGACCATCCTTTGGATCAAGAGTGATTGGAATCAATGGTCTGGAGTTAAGAATGCTCTCTACTTCCGCCATCACGGTAGTAAGAAGTTGTTTGAACACATAGATGAATTGAACAAATGAACAAATAGCAAGCAAGCTGGCTCAGAGCAAACACAAAACAGTAAAAATTAAGCCTCTCATCCTGGCTCGGGTCACCGGTTCGATTCCAGGAGTAGACGCAACAACTAATTTAGTGTTAGACTGAAAAATTGCCTTGTTTAAAATGGCAAAATTTTGATGTACATGAAATAAAATTTAAATTGTAATTGCAATTATTTTGCTTTGTGGACATTGCAAAGTGCCTTATTGTGAACTATATCGGGCAGTTGCTCCAGATACGCTCAATGCAGCAGTGCCCAACGCAATAAGCCGAAAGCGATTAAGCGATATATTTTCAAATTTTCATTAGGCTAACAATGCTTAATTAAATGCTGACTGATACTACAAGATGCATTTTCTATTTGACATACATTGCAACTTCAAAAAGCACTTCAGTGCTAGTGACCATAGGATCGATGAAACCATGATTCCATACTTTGGAAAACATGGAACCAAACAGTTCATATGCGGCAAGCCAATTTGTTTTGGCTTCAAGTTGTGGTGTCTTGCTTCAACTAATGTATGCTTATTTCACACTAAGCCATACTGTGGAGCTGACACTAAACTGTCAAACACAGGCCTCGTCCAAGGTGCTAATGTGGTGTAGGAAAAGATAGTTTGTCAAGTGGTTTCTCTGTTACTTATGACAACCTTTTTACCTCTTTTTCTTTGCTTGATGAGCTTTTAAAACGTAGGATTGGAGGTCTGGTTACTATTTGGCAAAATCTTTTGGAAAATGTAGCAGTTCCATCAAAACAAACAAAGAAGAAAATGAAAAGGATTCCTATCACTGCAGTGCAGTACAGACAATCGTGTAAATGCAGTTGCATTTTGGCATGACACAGCTATTGTAGTATGCGCTTCAAATTATGCTGGTGCTGCACCAGAGAGATTTATCAAACGGTGGTCGAAAGCGGAAAAGAAGAAAAACAATGTGCTGATAGCACACGCTCTGATGTATAATAAAAAAATTGGAGAAGTGAATCTGTTTGATCAGTTTGTTGCTACCATTCGCTCAAAAAAGTGCTGGTGATCGTTTTTTTCATGGAGCCTCAATGCTGCTATGGCCAATGCTTGGTTGCTGTAAGAGAAAATTCATAGTAAAAATATTCCAATGCTTACTTTTATGAGAAAAACAGCCGTCACAATGCTTGCTTCATCCGGCAAAAAAAGTTGCTTAGCTTGCAAAATGCTTAGCGAGTGTTGGAAAACTTACGTACAAATAATTTTGATCATGTCGTGATCTAATGCCAGTCAAAATACAGACACGGCAAAGTTTGCAAACGTCGTTCTGTGTTTACATGTCAAAAAGTGCAAAGTGACCCTGCACCCTTCCGCCTCTTTTATGCGCCTTCATAAAAGCAGCGCTCTGTGACATTATTTTTGCAAACTTATTGCAGCAAGTGATTGTATTAAAAGCGATCTCTGACTTTACAGAGTCTTGTGCAAACAAATGTTCGTTATCGACAAATTTCCATTGTCTTTGTCACAATTTTTCGACGCTTGCAAAATAAATATATTCAGCAATCTATATTTGCGGTAAATTTTATTAATCACTTACCACTTTTATCAAAAAATACGTTGTAAAACAACTACGAATATCGACTGCAATCATAAAAAACAGGTCCTTGTATATGCGCCCCATGCGAAGGATTGATTTTTATCTGGCAGCATATTTTGTGCGCTATAAATCATTCAGCATTATTGCGTTTTTGACTATATTAATGGCGTTGGCAACTTAAGTACCCAACAAAAAAATTTTTTCTTGTTATGTCTCAGAGTATAGGTAAAACCTCAACTGCTTAGAACAGGGGTCGGCAACCTTTCACTAGCTGCGGGCCAAAACTAAAATCTGCAAGGTCTCAGCGGGCCGTATAAATTTACTATTAACAGTGTTGTTGTTAAAACTTGCGAGTTCATGAAATTTTAATCAGAATAACTGCTGATTTTAACAGTTCATAACGGCAGCATAAAATACAACATACATTTATTGATACCGGCAGGAAAACGTTACTGTGATGTTTCATGTTATGTTTTATTTGAAAGTTTTTGAAGTTCAGGTGATAAGTTGATGAGGAAAGAAACATAACATCTTGCAAATGTTTATCAGTAAGATGTGCTCTCAACTTGGTCTTGCTTAGTTTCATTGACTAAAAAAATTGTTTACACGCGTAAGCGCTGCCAAAGATGGATGCCATCTTTTTGTCATGTTTAACTAAGTTGGGATAAAGTTTGGATTGAAGATATTTTTTATAAAAGTCAAACAATGATACATGCTCACACTGAAACTTTGATTTTATCTCGTTGCTACACTGCAGTTCAATTAGCTTCATTTGATATTTTTCTGTTACAGCGTTGACCTGTATATCAAATGGAGTACTAAGCAATCTGATATCATTTTCGCCAGAACAAATGTCACTAAAGCAAAATGAAAATTCAGTTCTTAAATGTCATATCATGGATACAAATAAAGTAGTGCTCATAGGTTTGTTCTCTTGCCGTGTAGCAAAGTGAGCATAATTTGCATTTCCCCACTGAATTTTCCAAAGTCGTAGTTTTGTTTCGAATGCACGTACATAACTCCACATCTCATGTATCAATTGAAGCTTTCTCTGAAGCTGCAAATTCAGGTTGTCCAAATGCGAGGTTAAATTGAACAAAAATACCAAATTAGGAACCCATTCTTGATTGCGAAATTCAGTAGCATTTATGTTTTTTTTCAAAGAAGTTTGCTATTTTTTCTCTCAATATGTACACTCCTCGTAGCATTTCACCTCGACTAAGCCAACGTATACCGCAGAAATAAAGCAAATCTCGATACAAATCTCTCTTTGTAAAAGTAATTGGCGAAATTGACGATGGTTCAACCCTCGGAACAAAATAAAGTTCACAGCCTCTACCACTATGTCTATGACACTCTTTAAGGTAGATACCTTTGCGCACAATGCTTCCAGATGAATGAGACACTGCAACTTTATAATGTCGTTATTAATTCTTTGGTCTTCCACGCGATTTTGAAGCAAAAACACGATACCTATATTTTTCTAACGATTGATGGGGCTCTATCAGTCGTTGTTGAAACCAGTTTTGAGAGATTCAAATTCATGGCTTCAAGGCAATGAAGTAATGCCTTTAGAATATTGGCTCCTGTATTAGTACCCATTATAAGAAGCAGTTGAACAAAATTCTCAACAACATGAAAATCTCCATCTCCTCCACTCACAAATACTGCCAGCTGAGCCGTATTTGTGCTCTCATCTATCGCTATTGAGAAGAACTGTAGATCTTCAAAACAATCTTTCTGGTTATATTTTACGTTGTCAGAAATCTCTCTTATTCGTCGGGTTATGGTTCTTGCTGAAAAACTGACATCAGAAAACAGTATTATTTTCTCCGAACATACGGCTTCAACAACAGCTATCATACATTTTTTCACGAAGTCACCATCAGTAAACGGTCTCTTGTCTTTCGCTATTAATTGTGCTACCTTGTTGCTAGCAAGAGTAATATTTTCCGATTCAATGGTTTGCCTTTGGAATACAGAAATCTGCTGTTTTAAGGTGGTTCTAAGTTGATTAAGTTTGTTTTTTTTTGCTTGACCCGTAAACTTGGAAAAATTAATATACTTTGTATCATAAAGGCGCATTATGCTAAATTCCTTGTTTACAGAAACAGATACGTTGTAAATCAAACACGTGGGTTTACCAAAATTGTTAATAAAAAAGTATTGAAAGTAATACAAAAGGCAAGTGATGCGCCTTGAGCAGTTTGCTCAAAAAAGTATTTGTTCTCCCATTCTTTATTAAAAGCTCGACACTCAGCATCAACTTTTCTACGTTTTGTCAACATTGCCATATTGCTAAAAATTGATAAATATATGCTTTATGACTATTATTAGCTAAACTTCTGTAATTGCGGTAAATATTAAATAAAGTTACAATTAGAAATTAGGGTAAATCGTACATTTCAATCACAAAGCTGAAACGGGTAAGCACCTTTATGCAACCCTTCCTATGATTTCCACTCAATTCTCTCCTTGGGCGCAGCTATACAGTACTACTAGAAAAGAAATATACCACCAAATTTGAAAGAAAGGTTGAACGAAAATGTAACACATATTGCTGTCAGTTATCAGTTACGCAAACAGTACGCCATTGAATAAAAGACGCTTAGTTTGCTTAAGCGTCGTAAGGTGTTAAGACTCAAGTACTAGTACACAAAAAAATAGTTGAATGCGACTTTGGCTTAAAAAAGCTTAGGAACGTAGAACAGAGTTACTTGCATTCACCATTATCACGTTTGCACAACTTAATACGGTTGGAAAAGATTTATAGTGAATCAAAGCTTTACGCCAGCGATTTCTGTTAAGATAGTTTCTCATAAGTATACAGTGCCAGATAATTGCAAGAAGGACAGATTAATAGAATAAAATACACTACCACTAGGCGGGCCGTATCATTACTAAAATTTGTGAAAGGGCTGCGGGCCGGATGATTTTGCTAGGCGGGCCGGATCCGGCCCGCGGGCCGTAGGTTGCCGACCCCTGGCTTAGAAGGATTTAAAGTTACGATGAATTTTTTACTTCGGCGTTTAATGGGTTCAACAGATTTTTGGGCGTATAAAGCGAATTTTGTTAATACACAGTCCAATGAAAGAATTCTGGGCTGGACGAATTTGCGTTTAATATGCGGGTACGCTCATAAACCGTGGACTTAATCAGCGGCGTCTATTGTATTTTGCATGACAAAGAATAGTCATTGGCCACAAAGAAAATAACCTAATGCTTTCCCACCAAATGCTGTTGCAAGGCATAGCATAAGAAATGAAAAACAACTCTGCTTTCTTAACTCCTTAAACTAGTTAGGTACTTTTTCTAAACTTTTATTCACTAGCTACAGTCAATTTAATGTAGTTCAATGCAATGTTAAGACATTTGTCAAGTATGTGAATACATAATGTGTGTACTTGTATACAAATTTTAACAATTTTTTTGTGTTTTTCTAATTTTTGATGAATCAGAAACCAATCATTCCAATCGATTCCCAATAGGCCTGCTTCAATCAATTGAAGAACTGGTGTCAATTTTCTTCTTGCGATGGATAGCTCCAGAATTGCACTGACTTTTTTCATTAAGTTTTGTTAAATCCAAGATAACGGTATAAATGGGTCAAAAGACCTCATGTGACAAATATTCGCATGAAGCACATCATAATATATTATCAGTTTGCTTAATGATCTTAAAATAATATCCAATAAGACTTGGGTGCATGGGAACTCCCACTTCTAACTTCTAACGTCTAAACGTCTGACGTTCTCTTTTTCGGTCTCCACAATTTTCTTTTTTATACAGGGTGATCAAAAAGTTCCTGTGCACCTAAATTGTGAAAATAAAAAATGATTCACGAAGTTATAAATAGTCATGAATAGACATAAATGAAGTCCTATGTCGCTGTTTTTATTTTTTTGCTCTTTGATCATGAATAAAATCATTATTAATACTTTCGGCAAGATGGGGCTACTGCCCACACATCAAATGCTTCTCTGACATTTTTACAAACATTTTTTTGTAGCCGCATTATCTCCAAAAATCTCTGGCCACCAAGATCTCCTGATCTTACGCCTCCAGACTTTTGCTTATGGGGCGCTATGAAAAACAAAATTTATTGCATCAATCCCCGCTCAATAAATGAATTGAAAGAAACCATCACCGATTATATCCAAAAAGTTGACGACACTGTCTTGAAAGACGTCTTTAGAAACATGATGACACACGCCACAAGATGTACTGAGGCGGGTGGTGATCATTTTCATCATTTACTGTAAAGTTCACCAAGTAACACGTATATCTGTTACAATATGCTGTTTTTGATTAATATGAAATAAAACGCCATTTAGTAACATTTTTTACAACCTATATTTATTAAAAATCAGGTGCACAGGGACTTTTTGATCACCCTGTATTACACTTTATTTGTATGCCGTGGTCATAAATCATTAAACGCCCAATTGAGTTTTTCATGTTTATTTTTTTTAAAAAACATTATAATTTGCTTCAACTACAACTGTTTCCAGGAAGAAAAACTTTGCAAATCATGAAGTTCTTTGACTTGCGGTACCTGTTGTTGTAATACTCAACAAAATGCAATACAGGCAGAAAACCTTGAAAGCATGCAAAAAGTGAAATTTGATTTGATAATGTCACAATACATTAAATAAGAATTTTTTCCACAAATCAATTGTTTGGATTGACTGTTTGCATTATTCCACAAAACATCGATTTGTTTCATTTGAAAATGCGGCTATGGAGATTATTGACGTTTTGGTAAATTTATCAGAGTTTAAAAACTCTCATCTGCGACGTAATAAAGTTAGAAGTTAATTCAAAAGTGTTGGATTTCAATTGGATATTACCTGAGAACATTATATCAATCTTAGAAAAACTCACTTTGTGTAAAATAACAAGGCTAAGCTTAAAGATAGAAGATGCACCCCTAAAATATTCAGTAAAAATTTTACAAAAACGTGAGTTGATGACGCCACAATAAAACAAACCAGACAAATTTTCCATTAAAAACTTTTTTATAATTCTCTCTTCCATTCGAGCTATTAAGTATGGTTGTAAAATAACAACAGGAGTGTCGTTTTTAGGGCATAGTTTTAGACAGTCTATTAGCAAAAAAACTCGTGTTGTGTCCGGGAAATTCCCGAAGTGACTCGAGACAAAAATTCGCACTGAAAACATCAAAATTTCTTGAATATACCTTTTTACAACTCTAAAAATGTACCGGTAGCAGAGACGTAGCAGCCGCCCCCCAAACCCCCCAATTGGGGGGGGCCCAGGCCAACTTTGGGGGCCCAAGTTAGTCTGAAATTGCTTTTTGGCTACGTGACTATTTTCAGTTCAGCAGACTTGTTTACAACCGATTTAAACTGTAGGAAGAAATTGGCTTGTGACATCATAAGTGAATGCAACGTCATTTTATCTCGCAGAATCTAGAATATTTCGATTGATTTTCTGGTAGAATCTTGAATATTCGATTGACGTAACAATGCCGTTGTTACGCAACAATCATAGAATGGTCTGGAATTCTGTTTGGCTATAAATACCGGGACAATATATATACACTGCAGAGTGCAGATAAAGTATTTTATTGACATTGTATAGAATGAAACGTTCAAAAAGTGGTGCTCAAAAGAGAAAAGAAGCAGCCACTGCTCGAGATGCTGTAGCGAAATTGCCCAAGATGACAGATTTTTTCAAGATTACTGAGCAGAGTAGACCTGGCACTAGTACCGAGAGGGATGAAGAAAACTATAGTGTACAAGAAAAAGAAGACTATGACGATCAGCATCAAAGTGATTGTGAATTTCCAGAAAATGTAAGTTGTGATTTACCTGCCAATACGCAACCTTCAATATCAAAAATAACTGAATCTCAATTTACCCCTATCCCTGATGACCCATGTAAATGGCCTGAAAGTATTTCTGATGCTCAACGATGTGATATAGTAAAGCGTGGACCACATCAACTAATAATGAATTTTCCATATAATAACACAACTCCAAGGCGACGTTTTTCCTCCAACCATTATAAACGTGTGTTACCTAATGGTGAAAGTGTTTCACGGTCGTGGCTAGTTTATTCTGGGGAATCAGATCAAGTTTTTTGCTTTTGTTGTAAGCTATTTGGAAAAACACTAAGCCCCTTTTGTATGCTCTTCTTACTTGCTGCTCTTCTTACTTGCTGTAAAGAGTTCCAAAAAAAGTTCGGTGACATTGATTCTGATGAAATGAGCGCTGAGCTACAGCGGTTTGTTTTAATTTTACAAAAAAAACGCAATCTCAATACGGCTCAAGACTTTCTCAACTATCTTCTAAAGACTCATTTATTTGAATTGTATCCGAATGTGTACATCGCACTTCGAGTCTTACTAACTTGCCCCGTGACTGTTGCCAGCGCTGAAAGAAGCTTCAGCAAATTGAAACTGATCAAAACTTTTAATAGAACGTCTACGACAGACAGTAGACTATCTTCATTAGTCATGTTGTCAATCGAAAATGACTGCGCCCGATCTCTTGATTATGACAATGTCATAACAGCATTTGCGAACAAAAAGGTTCGCTGCAGACTATTTAAATGATACTGTGTTTTTATAACTTTTTCATGTTTTTCAGTGTCATTGCTTTCGTTTCGCAGTGTCTGCATAAATGTCCTACTGAACTCTGGCATCAGTGCCGAATTTTTTATGACTTGCACCTTCGGTATCGGCATGCTTTATTCTGACATTAGCCTGTTTACTTATGTACAAATTGTGGTGTATTTTCTTAATGCAGCTTTTCAATTTTACACCTCTAAAGTGATATGACCTGTGCACAGGGACTCTTGCGCTTACTTTGGGGGGGGCCCGAAGTTGGAGTGCTACGGGACTGATCGGTAGGTTACATATGTTTTGGGTCGTTATGTGATAATCAAGTGCGTTGAAACCTACAGGAAAAAAGTGATTAATTGATATATCTAGGGAGTATCAGCAAGTGAATGCTTATGATTCTAGAATTGCTCTACAAATGTTAATAAAGTTCAATAAAAGTGTTGAATAAATTATTCTGAAAGTGATTACAATGTTTAAAGCAATATCTCAAGCCACAAGTTATCACCATGTAGGAAGACACCGTGTGCATTACCAGCAGGTTGGTTTGACCTAATTATGAGCCTTAGATTATGATACGGTATGTTTCCTTGAGATCATATAACTTGAGAATGAAAGTCAAAAATGGCAGAAAAATCTGCAAATGGGCCAGCACTGGTAGATGCTTGCATGTTTGGAAATTAGGCAATCCTTATTTTTCAACCTTACTTTCTTCACATACAATGTTTCATTCGAATAGATTGTATGCAGGCATAAAAAGAAATCAGAAATGTCTTGATTAAACATATTAGTAAGTTTATATTCCTATGTTTAGTAATATTAGTTCTAGAAATATTATTTGCCATGCCTACCATTGCTTTAGAGAGGTTGAAATTGTAAATGTTCAAAGCTATTTGGGCAAGCATCAACATTTGCCAGAGCCTTGCTGGCTTATTAAAATTCAGGAAATACAAGTTGTAAGAAAAGTGAAATTCTGGTCATGTTACATTAGACTTTACTTCAAAATTTATGTAATTCAATGAGAACATTTGAAATAGGTAGACCTAGCAAATAGAATGCCGGCACCAGCTTTATAGTTTTCAACCCCGAAATGCCAGTCAACTGGCTACTTTCAAGGGAACACATATGATGTAATATCTGCAATGACATAGTGGTGTAGTGGTTTGAGTTGTTGCTTTTGAGTGACATTGTCAGAGTTTTGATTTGAGGCTGTAACTGCTAGGCTTTGGGATAGTGTGCACTTCCTCTAGCTGTGTTTATGCCAGGACCCAGCGATATGTGCTCAGCCAGAAATATTAGATCATTCTAATTGGCTTACAATTACAAAAAGCCAGCTATATGCCAAATATTTTATAGCCTTTTTTGAAAATTACATCGCAATTACTTTGGTGCTCTTCTCCCCCACAACTTTACATTTGTGCTTACATGCAAGTGGTGAAATAAACAACAGTTTTTGAAGTCATTGGCTCCTTCAATAGTGAGCAAGTCTGCTCCTTGAGTATATGCTGTAAACAAGGCAAATAAGACGTTGCTAGGGACTTCTAAAACTAAGGAGAAACATAACAGCTATGTGCAACCCCCCTCATATTTTTATATTTGATTTCTATGCAAAAAAACTGTACTTTTGGTTTTAAAACAAGAATTGGTTATGTCAAAAGAAAATTTTTATGTTTTTACTGTTCTCACAATCACACATTGAGTAAAGCTGGCTTATTATTCTTAACTTTGACATAACAGATAGTGGCCCTGCGATTATAATAACTTAACAGTGAATGCTTCACTTTGAATTAGTTTGCTCTTTTCTGGTTGCATTTATGCCAGGACTAAACAGTATTTACAGAGCCACAGGCTTAAGATTGTACAAACAGGCATACAGTGACAAAAATTTCATAAGTAGTGGCCCTAATATCAATAATTTATTTCAAGCAAGATGTAGCCAGGGACATTACATTGTGAATATATGTCTTTATCTTTTGGCCATGCCCTGGTCTCTGTGTAACCACAACAAGTAAGCTACTTTCAAGAGCATGGTGATTCCAATCAGTGACTTATTTTTAAAAAATTCTTTTTTAAAAAGGGGGCTGTACCTTTTAAGTAAACTCGATTATATCATCAAGCAATCTTGTAACATAAGTGATCACTATCTTATTGTGGGGTGAGGGAGGGCAGAGCACTCAGGAAGACAAACGTTTTGAAAGTGAGAGTCTTGCCATTTTTAGTCTCCAAACTAGTCTTGCCAATTTTGGTCTCCATACTAGCATGAATACCTATCTTTTTGGAGGCCAGCATTTTGAAAGTGAGAAATTTGCCTATCTTTGTGTTCAGGCATACATGGTCACCTTTTTTTCTTTGAGATAAAGTTTTTAAATGTCCCATCGTACTGTTTGGGGGCCTTTGCTTTTTATTTCCCCCTAATTGCCCTAGAAATGATTAAGACCAGGAAAGATTTATCACTTTCCTGTGGTAACCTTCATAAAAGGGTTGGTGACATCATGATGATGTCAGCATAGAAAAAAATTGTTTTTAAATTTGCATCTCTTGACAAAGGAACAATTTTGTATTTAAAAAAGCCAGCACTCGATTCACCAAATTTGGCCATTTCATTTCTTTGTTGTTTAAGATGATGTTGACGATTGATTGCAAAAGTTGTTTTTGTCATTTTCTCAAAAAAAACTGACCATAGAAACATAGTTTAAAAATAATGATCATAGAAACACAGTTGAAAACCTTTTTTGAAAGATGAAATTGTGGGCTATTGTATATAATGCCAGGTTCCATCACAAAGTATGGACTGTTTTAAGAAAAACAGTTGATTTCTTATTTTACTCCTTGCTTAATATTACAAGTAAATTATCTCTTTATTGTCATTTAGTATTTGCTTCTGTGAGAAATGATTAAATTTAAGTGTCTCAACTGTAAATATGTTATTAATTCAGTGGGAAAGCTACAATTTGGCATAAAAAAGTTACTGCATGTTGTTAGTTCAACTGTCTTTTTGCTGACTGGCCTGCATTGGTACATGACTCAATATCAAGTGTTTGACTGCACCACTTTTTTTTGTGCTGTAGTAGGATTACTCAATACACTTACCACTTGCAATTTCCTTGGAAGGGTGCTGCAAAAGAAGCAACAGAAAGGTCAGGACTTGGGACATCATTTATGATAATGATTTCTTTGTTTCTTTACCCATGTTTTTTAAATATTTTATGAGGGGATGCACCAAGTCATGAAATATGTATACCACCAAATAACTGATTTGTTTAGTTGTAAAACAAAAGTGATAGTACCCATTCCCAACTTTATAATGGTTGATCAAAAACTGGTTTCCATACCTGATTTTTCATTTGTAGTTAAAGCATTTGTCACCAACCCGACAAAAGGGACTGGAAGCCCTGCTGGGCAATGCTGGCAGAGCTGGCTAATTCATTATAAATGGGCCTATTTTTGAGTTGTACTTTTAGAGGTGTACATGTGCATGACAATTCACTTATAGTGTTACCTATAAATATAGTAACTTGCTGTGTACCTAAAAGAGCAAATTTTGTAGTTTGCATTGCAATAGTTATAAATAGGCATAGTACAGGCATAGTAGGCATAGTACAGCCATAGTAGGCATATTACGGGCTTAGTATGCGTAGCACAGGCATAGTGATGATACCTAGAGCTTTTAATGTGAAATATCATTGCACCCACTCAATGCTTTAAATCGAAACTCATAAAATTAATTTTTTTAAAGGAAAGAGGTAAGATTTCTTTATATTGGCGTGACTGGTTTTTGATTGCAAACCTACCCTACTATCTTTGTACAGGTAATATGCTTACTATGCCTATTTATAACCACCCTTCGCATTGTGCCTGATCCATTATTTGTTTGAGATGCTTGATAGCATCTGATTCATTGTCTTCAATATTTTGTGAATAGTGGTGATGTTGATTGTCTCCTAGTGTTTCCTTATGGTCCATGTCATTCTAATCAGCATTTGATTGGTATGATTACAAATTGTGAAAACCCTCATGTTGCATCAGCAATGTCACTTGATTGATACAAGATGTCTAGCGCATTTGTTCAATGCTGTGGGGTGCCAATTGTGAAGTACGTGGTTAGGTAAAATTTTGCAGAAATTAGGACTCATCATAGAGCAACAATAACGTTTTTCCTTTTCAAAACAAATCATGCAAAAAAAAACGTCTTGCTTTTCCAAAGGCAAATCATAGAGCAGCGATAACATTTTCTTTTTCAAAATCAAATCATACAGCAACAAATACATTTTTCCTTTCCACAGACAAACCGTACTGTAACAAAACCATTTTTTCTTTCCAAAGACATATCAGAGCAAAGAAAACATGGTGAAGTGCCAATTGTAAAATATGCTTGGTGCCGATTGTAAAATATGCTTGGTGCTTGGTGCATGTTCAGTAACGTTCATCATAATATGGAATTGGCAAAATTCAGTTTATAGTAAAATGTGTTAGTTATTTATTGGCATTGGTATATTGAGGGGATATAAAAGGCGATGGCACTCCTAAATGTTACGACATAAGCAGTAATTTAAAAGAAAAAAGTGTTTGCATTTGATTGGAGGGTAAAAATCTCGTTTCCATAAGTGGATCTCCAAAAATATGAAAAAAGTCTTCAACTTTATAATATGCTCTGCCCCCCCCCCCCCAAAAAAAAAGCTTGTTTCTAAATATGCACTTTTTTGTATATGGCCTAGGCTTTGTTTTACGGTTAACCAGTCTTGTTGCTAATTACCATGAATGGTTTCAAACATGCTTTGCACAAAGCACGATTTTACAAATGGCACTATTTTAGGAGTTAAAAATTTTTTTGGAATTTAGTAGCACAAACATATATAATATCGTTGTTACCACTATTATTTTCTAATAGCACACTTCAAAATATATAAGCTTGCTACTATTACATACATAGATCGCTTTAGGGAATAAAGGTGTGGAGTTTCTAGTGAACTTTTTTAATAGACTCCTACGAGGGGAGAAGATGCCAGATGAATGGAGGAAGAGCGTCCTTGTACCTTTGTACAAAGGCAAAGGAGACATCAAAGAATGTGGAAACTACCGAGGAATCAAGTTGATGAGTCACTCTATGAAACTGTGGGAGAGGGTAATAGAAGCAAGGATAAGAAAGGAGGTGATGATTGGTGAGCAACAATTTGGGTTCATGCCAGGAAGAAGTACCACCGATGCAATCTTCTGTTTGAGGATGCTGTTGGAAAAGTGGAATGAAGGGCAGAAGGCGGTGCACTGTGCCTTTATTGACTTGGAGAAGGCATACGACAGGGTACCCAGAGAGGAACTGTGGGAATGCTTGAGGTTAGCTGAAACATCAGAGTGCTATGTAACGATTATTAAGGACATGTATGACGGAGCGACAACAACTGTGAGAAGTGCAGCAGGGTTGACTGAGGAATTCAAGGTAGGTGTTGGACTTCACCAAGGCTCAGCACTCAGCCCATTCCTTTTTGCCATCATCATGGACAAGCTGACGGAGGACATCAGGAAGGACGCACCATGGGATATGCTGTTTGCAGACGACATAGTGCTGTCTAGGCAAAATTGCAGGGAGCTAGAGGATGATCTGGAGATGTGGAGAAATGCGCTGGAGAGAAGAGGCCTAAAAGTGAGCCGAAGCAAGACCGAGTATTTGAAGGTTGGGGATGTGGATGATGGAGAAGAGTTGAAGCTGCAAGGAGAAAAGCTAAAGAGAGCAAAAAATTTCAAATATCTGGGTTCAACAATTAGTAGCGATGGACGATGTGAGGAAGAAGTGAGGAGAAGGATCCAAGCAGGCTGGATAAATTGGAAGAAGGTGTCTGGAGTTCTGTGCGACAGGAAATTATCAGCAAGAGTTAAGGGTAAAATGTACAAGAGTGTTGTCAGACCAGCCATGCTTTATGGAATGGAAACGGTGGCAATGACGGAAAGACAGGTAGGAAAAATGGAAGTTGCAGAGTTCAAAATGGTGAGATGGGCACTGGGAGTGACAAGAAAGGACAAAATAAGAAACGAATACGTGAGAGGGACTGCCAAGATCGCAAAGCTAGGAGACAAACTTCGTAATGCAAGGCTACGCTGGTATGGCCACGTGAAAAGGAGAGAAGAAGGCTACGTGGGAAAAACAATGATGGAGATGGCGGTGCCAGGTAGAAGGAAAAGAGGAAGGCCAAGGAGAAGGTGGATGGATTTGGCAAGAGAAGACATGGAAAGGGTTGGAGCTAAGGAAGGAGACGAAGTCGACCGGGAGAAGTGGAAAATACTTTCGCGCTGTGGCGACCCCGAATAGGGAGAAGCCGAAAGAAGAAGAAGAAGCTACTATTACATAGCTGCAAATGTCGTCTGCACACATAAACTTTTTAGTCATGCAGAATGAGTGCACTACCATATTTTTGCACTCCTGTGCTATTTTACAATCAATGTTTTCATTGCTGTATGTTTTATCTTTAAAAAAGAAAAAGGTTTTGTTTCTATATGTTTTGTCTTGGGTAAGGAAAAATGTTATTATTACTACAAAATTAGTGTTGGAAAAGAAAACTATTTCCATTGCGGTATAATTTGTTTTTGGAAAGGAAAAATGTTATTGTTTCAGCATGATTTGTCTGAGGGAAAAGAAAAATATTGTTGTTGCTGTATGATTTGTCTGTAGAAGAGAAAAGTGTTATTGCTCCAAAGCATATGTTCTAATCTCAGCGAAATTTTAGTTTACCGCATACTTTACAATTGGCACCCATGCAATGCTACCATGACAACGCTGCCATTATTAGTGACACGCTGGCCTTGCATACTGAAAAAAAATAGAAAATTGATACCTAATGTTATTTTTCAGTAAAATTAAGGATGATTTTGATAAATAACCAGCTTAGAACATAAATGACTTAAATAAACTGACGTTTATGTAGTTTTCAACATTGGATAATAAATTAATTGTAAACGTTTATGAGAAGTATTGTTGGTGACTAGATGTGCTTACAGTGCATTTTTAGTATAGTTCAAAAGCATTTTTAGTTATAGTTATTTCACTTATCATATCATATTTTTATTTTAGCTGTATGTAACAGATTATAATCTCTACATTTGGGACTATGCCCTTTTTTAGGTATGCAGAATTTTCCTAGTAAAATTACATGTGCAAAAAAAGATGATGGGAAGTGGTTAAACAAGAGATTGTTAAACAAAATTGACAAAGTCTTGTTGATGATGTTGAAAAAATTTGTGCAGTCTAATAATCAGAAATGCAGTGATTTCGCTTGATTCAGTCATTTAGTCCTTTGTTAGGTTTTTTTTTGCCAAAACCTTGCACACAGTTTCAGGAAGCTAGCACCCCACACTTGCAAGGATGCTTCTAGCTTTCCAAGAATGTTTTCCCATTTATGCAGAGCTTTTCCTAGCTTTCCAAGGATGTTTGAAAGGTAGGCAGCCCCAGCATTGCAGTAAGGTTGAAGGATAACATTTTTTGTGAAGATTGATCTGGCACAGGAGCCCTATTTAACTTGGGTATATTAACTCTTTCGCTCCTGCGATCATCGATTGATGATCTCGTGTTTTCCTCAAATTTTTTTAGATTGAGTTACAAAATTAGTTTACTAAAAAATCGATTTGTGACTTTATTTTTCATCCGATTTTTATAAAATTTTCAAAAGATCACGCTTATTTCCTCACGCATCGGAAGATGTATAATTTGTGCCCTAATTCTTGGATTTTTATACCCAAAAACGGTGAAAAAGACCAAGAACCCAGTTGCAGATGACAAAATCGGCCAAATTCTCAGCACGTGCCAACTACACCAAAATCAAATTGAGATTACATCTTTACCACAAAACCAAACCCTTTATCATTAACACAGTCTGAAAACTACTCTTTTGGGGCATCATTTGACAAAATTTCAAGCAATAATAATAAATTTTACTTTTTTGAATTTCTAAATTTTTTAGGGGTCTCAAAACCCCCCCAAACAAATTTGAATGGTAAGTAGATAAAAGTAAATTTAGTGCGTAAAAAATATGATATGTTGCTAAATACCGGTCTCATTTGAAAGCTTAGGAAATTTGCTTTCCAGCAATATATAACTTTAAATAGTTTAGACTAAGTGGTATATGATATTTACTGATCAAAAATCAGTACTGTACATCATGTCAGTTCAAGACCCCCCAAAATTTTTTGACTTACCTTCACTAAATTATAATGTTTAGAAAAACTACACCCTATAAAAAGATAAGATAAATTGCAAATGTTTCACCACTAAAGTTGTCATTTTGTATCAAGTTTCCAAGGAGACAAGAAGCGAAATACAAGTTTAAAAGCTAGCAGAAATTTGGCTTCTCCAAATCAAAGTTTGCTGTATCCCCCTTGTTTCTCAAGAAATGGGAAGGGTGTAAACAAGCAGCTGTTTCATTGTCAGTGACAGCATATTCTATTTAAACTTGATATTTTCTGAAACTTGAAGAAATTCCCTGTTCAAAAATACATAATGTTACATGGTTTAGGCTAACCTCTAGTAGATAATAACTGATCATATTTTAGGTACTGAATTTAACTACCAAAATTTGGTATCGGTCGGTACCGGTCAAAAAAAAGGTCATTTGCCTCAGAAAATTGCAAATTGTAGAAAACCTAGGCATTTAGGTAAGTTTTGATTGATGTACCTTGAAAGCTTATTTCCTTAGCATCATTTTGCGACCATTTCTAAAAAAATTGGTAGAAAATTAAATCTGTAGTGATCTTTGAGGTGAGGTTACCTCTTTTATTTTGAAGACAACCCCCCCAGTTGGGGGGGTTAATTTGCATAAAATTTGCATATTCAAAAAAATGTTTTTTTTTTTCTATTTGAAATCCTGAAAAAATGTAGATTTCAACGATATATCACACTTAATGTAGAAGTAGACAGCTGAGTAATGATTTACAAACAAACTTGAGGTACATAATTATGATTGATTATGACAGTTTTTCGCGCTGCCACCTTACGGACATTTTTTTCGCTTTTCACGCGGGAGCAAAAGAGTTAAGACCCAATTGAGTGGCTTTGTGTTTTACCCTTCTAAGCATGATGCTGGCTACTTCTAGTAATGGCAGACATTCAACAGCACATCTAGGAGTTGCAAAGCCTTAGCATTTACTTTGGGAGTCTCATCAGTTTGACTTAAGTTACCGATTTAAATCAACTGCATAACTGTTTATCCAGTGACGTAGCAAACAAAGCGTCAATGCAACATGATGGGTTAAACATTAAATGGAGCAGTGGTCAAAGTTCTTTGCTAACTACAAGATTTAGTCACTGACTTGGGTTTTGCTTTACCAAGAAAGTGTTGGGTGATGAATAACTTTTTTTTACTAAACTGGGTGCTTCTAATCAATAATGCACTGTGTCCTGCAAAGCGCCATACTTTTGATACAAAATTTCTTTAAAATGTTAAAACATTTACTTTAAACAAAACAATTACATTTAAATCAAAAGACTTTTAGCAAATGATTTTACAGTTTTCCTGCTTGTCACTCCTCACAAATGGGATAGTGTGGAGAAAAAGGTGCTTGTTGTGCCCTAGGAAAAGGCACTTTACAAAATTCCTTCATCTTTATGTAGCAAATGGGTGGTAGGGCCAAGCAGTCTTGCTGTTGTGATGACCTAATCTGACTAAAAACCAGCAAACAGCATGAGCGAATGTGCATTAATAAATTAATGCTTGAAATGTAAAAAGACGCAAGGCATTTGTTCCAAACCATACGATCTGCTTGACTTTGCGAAATTATGACTACCAGTAATTAAATCAGATAACTGTGTGTAAGTAGCTTTAACATGGTAGTGCAACAACAACAAAGTGTACATGCTCAAGATCAGTGGTTCACAAACTGTGTGTGGTCATGTCCTGGGAGTTGTGTTTATTTTTCAAGGTCTTCTCATGATAATTCAGTATTTTGCAGACATAATTGCTTTTATCCTACGAATTTGTTCAGAAAGCAGTTTCCCCATTCATTTTACTCTAACATCTACAGTATATTCGTTTGCATTATTACCAAACTGTATTTACTGCGTTGTAATAATTGATTTATTACTTAATTACTAGGGCAAATGTGATGGCATCATAAACTGCTTGGCATGTGCGTTCACTGGTAGACACAAATGTTAAATGTTGGCAGTGTTACATGTAAATGATGTATTGTAATTTTAGGTTTTTAACTAGAGTATTTAAAGATGGTATACTAGATAAAGTGCTTTCATTAACAATCAGAAAATTTTTTTTCATTGAAAGCACTTTAAGTTGCAAAATATTGTCCCTTCCTAACTTAAGCACAGTGTTCTTACAATTACTTTCTGAAGGTAAACTGACCTATTTCTTGCATAAGTTTCTGATGTGCTTGTTGCTGCTAAGATAGATAGTTTAGCTGTCAGTAAGTATTTATTAAACTGATGATGTTTTTACTGTAAAAGCAGAACGTTTTATTATAATAAGAAAATAAAACATTTTATTATAATGTTTTCCTGCATTTTGGCTTTATTCTTTTTGTCAAGAATTGTGGATAAATCTCATGTTGTGCTCCTAATATTATTCCTGGTTATCAATATTGTTTGTCTCAATTGAACAATCGCATGATCAACCAAATTTTGTCTTAATTAACCTAAAAACAAAAAATTGACCTAACAGCTGAAAATTGACTTTCCGTGGACCTATAAAATTTAGAATATGTAACCTACTCCGTGTTTCTAGAGTTTTTACTAAATATCTCGTTCAATATTACATTAACCAATAAACTTGCCCTAATAATTACATTAAAATTGGCATAGCACTGATAAAGGTAAAATCAATAAAGTATGAAGCTAGTGTTCCAACCTTGTAACAATAAAGTGTAAATTTTTGAAAAAAAAAATGTCACAGCTAAAATTGTAGGTGGAAACAGTCCTAACTTCAGGAGAGGAAATTTTTGAGCTTTAGTTGCAAGGGTAGATCTAGTAATTTATTTTTTTGGCAGAATATGAACCTGAAGATCTTGTTTTTGTCAACAACCTATGTAACAAAGATTAACTATTTAATAGCAGTTGTTTGCCTATTTTGGTCAATGATCTAGTTAGCCATGAGCTTGAAAACATTTGGTGCAACCACACGATCTTCCCCTCCCATAAATCAATTTTAGTTGCTTTGACTGGTCCCTAGCCAGCAATAAAATTATAAGCTGAAAATTAAGGTGTGCTGCAGCCTCTCCACCTATGCCATTATAAAATAAAATTTTGTCAGTGTATCTATCTACAATTTATTTATTTATTTAGGTTGCGTTTTATTTGCCACTTTCATGGCCTGATCCAGTTCAAAGAAGGATTGATGAACATCTGGAAGTTAAGGCACCGTTGCAAAGCAAAAGCAGAAAGTCTTTGGAAGTTCAAAGACATAAATGGGGAAAGTAAGAACCTAGAACTAACCGTGTAATTGAAATTATAGGTGCTGGTGTTAGCCTATTTAGATATTACTTCTAATTTAATGATATTAAGGCATCTTAAAGGTAATTACCTGCAATCAGTTGATTAAAATACCACTTTCATGACTGGTTTCGTTCCTGTTAGAACTTTTCAGGTGGACTCTGGTATTAAACCAATGATCACATGAATTGCTTCTTGTGGTTTACACCACTTTGCCATTGGTTCTATCAACTGAAGCTGTTAATTTAGAGTTTATATTTTGCACACTCACTACTGCAAGCTGAATGCTTATATGCTCTTGATTCCAGCCAAGCCAGTGCCTTTATTATGTTATTTGAATTACAGGAGCTGATCATAATCATAATTAATCATCATAAAATACCCCAAGTTTGTTTGTAAATCATTACTCAGCTGTTTATTTTACATCAATTGTTATATATCGTTGAAATCTTTATTTCTTGAAGATTTCAAATATAAAAAAAATTTTTTTGAATATGCAAATTTCATGCTAATTATCTGCCCTCCCCCCTCCCAAATAGGTGCTGAGTTGTCTTCGAAATTAAAGTACCCTTTCCTCAAAGATCAATACGGATTTTATTTCTACCAATTTTTTTTTAGAAATGGTCGCTAGACGATGCTAAGGAAATAAGCTTTCAAGGTATATCAGAGAAAACTTACCTAGAAGCCTAGGTTTTTTACAATTTGCAACCTACCTTAGACTCATGACCGTTTTGTTGATCGGTACTAGATTTTGTTAGTTAAATTTAGTACCTAAAATAAGATCAGTCGTTATCTGCCAGAGGTTAGCCTAAACCATGTAACGTTATGCATTTTTGAATTGGGAATTTCTTCAAGTTTCAGAAAATATCAAGTTTAAAGGGAATATGTTGTCATTAACATGAAACAGAAGCTTTTTTACACCCGTCCCATTTGTTGAAAAATAAGGGAGATACAGCAAACTTTGATTTAGAGAAACCAAACTTCTGCTGGCTCTTAAACTTGTATTTTAGCTTCTATCTCCTTGGAAACTTGATACAAAATGACGACTTTAGTGGTAAAATATTTGCAATTTATTTCATCTTTTTAAAAGATGTAGTTTTTCTAAAAATTATAATTTAGTAAAGGTAAGTCAAAAAATTTTGGGGGTCTTGAACTGACATGATGTACGATACCCATTTTTGATCATTAAATATCATACACAGCTTAGCCTAAACTATTTAGAGTTATAGATTACTGGAAAGCAAATTTCCTAAGCTTTTAAACGAGACCAATATTTTGCTACATATATTTTTTAAAAACCAAATCTACATTATTTTATCTACTATTCAAATTTGTTTTGGGGGGTTTTCAGAAACCCCTAAAAAATTTGAAACTTTTAATGGGTAAATGTTTTTATTATTGCTTGAAATTTTGTCAAATGATGCCACAAAAAAGTAGTTTTCCGACTGTGTTAATGATAAAGGGTTTACTTTCCTGGAAAACATGTAATCTCAACTTAATTTCAAGGTAGTTAGTTGTCTGCAACTGGGTTCTTGGTCTTTTTAACCCTTTTTGGGTAAGAAAATCCAAGATTTAGGGCACCAATTTTAGATCTTTTGATGCGTAAAACTTAAGCATGATCTTATGAAAATCAGATGAGAAATAAAGTCACAAATTCATTTTTTAGTAAACTGATTTTGTAACTCAGCAGAATAAAATTTGAGGGAAACACTGAAAACACAAGATCATTAATTGATGATCACAAGAGCGAAAGAATTAAGGCATCTTAAAGGCTTTACCCCAGGCTCATAAAGGCTCTATGCTATGCCCTACATCTTAAAGGCCATGCACTATGCATTGCTAGAATGGCAAATAGAAGATTCAGTTCACACTTTGTGCTTTGACAGGACGTTAAATAAAGGCACTGGCTTGGCTGGAATCAAGAGTATATAAGCATTCAGCTTACAGTAGTGAGCTTGCAAAATATAAACTCTAACATCATCAATTGACAGAACCGATGGCAAAGTGGTATAAACCACACAAAGCAATTCATGTGATCGTCAGTTTAATACCTGAGTCCACCTGAAGAGTTCCAATAGGAACGAAACTGGTCGTGAAAGTGGTATTTTAATCAAGTGATGGCAGGTTGGTCTTTAGATGCCTTAATGTCATTTAATTAGAAGTTAGAACAAAGCAGTTACCTTTTGTGTGATGTGCTTTCATCAATTATGTCATTGGATTATAATTTTGCTGGTTGCCCCAGCTTTATTCAAAGAAAGATTGTTGAATCAGTAGGTAAACGACTTAAGTATTTCTCAACACAGCAAAACAAACTTTTTGACATACTCTTGATTTATAAATAGTGGATTGGCAATAGTACTAAATTACCTTGTAAAGTTACCTTTCTACTCTCTCCCTGATTAAATGATGCCCTTTGTTAGAATGCACTCTTTTTATTGAAGAAAAGTAAAGAAGCCATTCTTGATTGAAAGGCATACAAAATCATGCAATTTAAAAATTAATATATTGGAAGCATCTTACACAGAAATACTTTTGTAATAAGGTAAGTGGAGGCAGGGTGCCATCTGAACATATCCTACTGACAATGGAGAAATGTGTGTTTGATGCAGCTTGAGATCCTGAAGCATATGATTTAGATTATATCAAAACTCTTTTAAGTCCTTAATTGTGGCTCTTTTGACTCCTGTTGTATTTGTGTACAGTGATGTAATGCAAGGGTGTGCAACCAGCTGTGTGACACATTAAGTTATGTGACTGGTGGAAGTGGGCAAATGCCTAATTTCAGGCTTTGAAAATATTGGTCTCCAAAAAAAGGTCCTCATCTTTATTTGTTCAGAAACGTGTCAATTCAAACTAAGAATTGCATAGCAGCTCTTTCAATAACGGTTTTTTTTGTTTTCAGCTCTTTAGTATAGCAAATGTGGCCACCCCTAGCCTAAGCCATGCACAATGCATTGCTAGAATGGCAAGTAGAAGATGCAGTTCACGCTTTGTGCTTTGACAGGACATCAAACACTGGGCGTTCAGCAGGGGCTTGTACAATCCTTGAACATCTTTTAGGAAAACAGTTTGTACAATCCGTGAGCATCTTTTAAAAAATCATCCGCTACACCTCCTCTGTAATCATCATATTTTTGAGATAATATTAGCATCTGTATTCAAGGATGCTTAGATTCAGCAAGCTCATCTGAAATTGGCTTACTCAAACATTTCCAGACACAATGAAAATATTTAACAAAGAAAAATTTGAGAATGCATTGACGAATAGTTTTACCTCAGCTGAGCTTGGAGATTTTTGTGATGTTGTCATTAGGTTTTGCAACCTAGGACTACAGCAAGACCATCCTCAAGATGACTACCAGGAGTTGCTTGACATAACACTCATATTTTTTGGAAACAAATCAACTCATTGCTAGAGATTTAGAGCACCTGGCCCCATGCATCAAGCATGCTGGATGAAAAAAGCTATATACAGCATCAACTTTTGGATATTTTTATCTCAGTTTAAACTTACATACAGGGAAGTGGATAGGTTTGGTGATGTCAATGTTTTTCATGCATTAGTTTATAGTAAGGATTGTGGAGCACGTGGTACCTGGCAGCACTTGCTCCACAAGCAGCCAGACATGATATGAACCTACTTTCATCACTCCATGGCTATCTTCAGTCTCACATAAAAGCAGCTGCTTTACATAGGATGGCTAATCATGTGTGGTACATATCAGAGGACTTTCATTCTTCTTGGCTTGTTGATCCTGACCTAGACCTAGCTGCAAAATAAACAATGCTGAAAGCTTCAAAGGGCACTGAAGGAGAAAAACTGTTTCCCTGAGCCTATGTAGATATGATCAACACCAAAGACAAAACACTGGGTGATCATGTCACCAAAAGCACTAGGAAGTTGTTTCATATCCTGAGTGTGCCTGACAACTTTCTTGAAACAGGCCCAGAAACTGCAAGCAAAAATGAAATGTTTAAAATCGCTCTTTATGTTATTTGCTCTCTTGCGACCAGTAACAACAATGCCAAAAAAGGTGTAGCTTTGATACAACAAATGACTAGATCGGGTTGTTTTAAAAGTCAAGAACAACTGCAATATGCTTTATTGACTGTAGAACACAGCCAGGCAAACGTTCTCAATATGAAGAAATTTATTCTCATGCAACAATAACATTTCTGTATGCACAAAAGCATGAATATCAAATTTCATTTTTGCATAAAATAGTTTTTCATTGTGCCAATCTGAAGCCTCTGCACAATCTTTAAAAAACAAAATTTTGCAGTAAAACTTTGAATGGGTAAGTTTTTAGTAAAATGGAACCTTTTGGGAGGGTCAGACATGTAAAAATAACAACTTTAAATTTAACCCCAAATAAGAGCCACCGTAATGTCAAGGTTAAGAATATTGGATCACACAGTTGCACCAGTTTCATCAGGGTAGTTATGAGAACAGCAAAAAAAGTAAACGTGTTTTTCCATTGCCAATTTTTGTTTCAAAATCAAAAGTACAAATTTTTTTAAAGGGAATTGATTAAAAAAAGGCTTGGGGGGTTGCACATGCCTTCAGTTTTTCAAATATTTTGAAGTATCTTGCTTGCCCTGCTTCCAGCATAAGCATACTAAAAAAGTGGACCTGCTCACAATTGAAAAGAGCCAACAATTTCACAAGCATTTATGCATTTATTTTATAAACTTCATAGAAGTATAATTTGAAAGTTGTCAGAGGACACCAAAATGATTGATATTAGGGAGACTTATTCTATAAAACATTGAGGGAGGTTGTGCGCAGATGCTAAATTTCTCCCAAATTTTTTAAAAACCCTACCAAAGTGTTATTTGCCCTGTTGCCAGCATAGGCACACTTAAAAATCGGATTTCCTTACTATTGAAACAGCTAATAATTTCATATACTTATTTGTTTATTTTACCACTTGCATGGAAGCATAAATGTAAACTTGAGTGAGAGGGGATGCACCAAAGTGTTTGTTGTGTAATTTCAGTCATAAGCTATTAAATAACTGACATACTACTAGTGACTTGTAATTGTATGCTTATTTGTATGACCTCATTCTCTCGCTGCACGTATGTTCCTTGGTCTTGGCCTAATCACAGCTAGGGAGAGTGCAAACTAACCCGAAGTCTAGCTCTTAAAGTTAAGTCATTACAATATGTTCAGTTATGCTTTAGAGCAGTGGTGTCAAATCATTCAGTGCTGTGGGCCACATTTACATACCTGGATTTTATGCGGGCCAGACAATGTAAAAAAATTTAAGCAGGTCAGACTATTTTTTTTTCAAGATTGATACTTTCAACAGAGATTTTGTTGCATTTTTTACTCAATAACTACTTGAAGAACTTTTCCTTAAAAATTGATGTTTTCATCATGGAAATTGTTGCTATTTTCACTTAATTACAACTTGAAGATTTTTTTCTTTTGGGAAACAATTTTTGAAGACCAAATTCGGAGGCCAGGTATTCACACTACCACCAAATCTCTGCATGTACCACAGAATATTATGTAATGAGCCAGATTTGGTCTACAGGCTGCCAGTTTTACACCCCGGCTTTAGAGTTCTCCTTATGGACCAGGTTTTTGTGATAACATTGTGAATAATTGTTGTGATTGCTGTAAGATTGCATGTGAAATATTGTCAATTTGTTCAATTTGCTACATTCAATTGATATGTCTTAGAACAGGGCTTCTCAAACTTTTTTTACGTGTGGCCCCTTCGATTAGTCAAAATTTATCGCAGCCCTTTATTGTTTTAATGCAGATTTTTTAAAACATTAGAACATACTTTATTTAAGAACAAAAAGTAAACAGCGATATTTACAACAATTAACAAAACTGCTATTGAGTAAGATGAATGGTGTTGCATTTTTTGCTTAAGTCAAACCTTGGCTCAATACTTGTCAGTGCTGGTTTCATAGTCACTTCAATGTTTTGATACAAGTAACGATTGAAAAGGCAGATTTGCATAAATATGTTGACACAAATGGAAGAAAAACACTTGCTGCTAAATCAGACAGTATATGAAATTCTGTTTTAGTATTAAGTCAAAAAATGCAAAGTTTATTATTGTTGGCAAATTCAAGTCGCAGCTTTGAAGCAGAGGAAAGGTCAGCAAATTCTTCTTGAGAATTCAAGGGAAGATGCTCAATGTCTTGATTCTGCGTGATAAAGTGGTTTTGAATCCAGTCTAATTTGGCATTATCTAATTTCAGAAGACAATTTGTTAAGTGAGAAATTAAGATTATTAATTTGGGAAATTAAGACCAGGTTTCACACCATTGAAAGCCAAGAAATCGTCTGGAAATGGAAACATTTCAAATGTATCATTTTCAGTTTTTGTTGCCAGATGTTTACTTTCTTCATGTAAGCTTCTATTTTAGATTTTAATGTAAAGGTATTGGTGTTAAAGGGCATATTGAGTTGATTGAGCTTCTCAAGTACATCTGCAAGTAGCATAATTTCATCATCCAATTGTGATTGTGGAAAAGGCAAACCAATCCTGAATTATTTTGAGATAGAAATATTTTGACCTCATTTTGCAGCAACTGCAGTGTTTCTAATGTTTTACCTTTTGATAGCCACCTCCCTTCAGTATGCTATGAAATCCGACGGTGTGTCCTGTCGTTGCTGTGGCTTCATCAGTACATACCCAACCAGTGTTCCCTCTAAGATTTTAGTTAGTGTGTAACTGCTGGCACAAGTGCAAAATTGCTAGCAAATGTACGAAAACCGCCAGACAAGTTTTGGCAGACATTGCTGAATAAATGATTACACCAGCCTTAGTAACATATTTTGAAGGTATAAAAAAAGATGCTTGCAGCAGCCTACTGCTATTTAGTCAGTGTATACGCTAAGCTAACTTTGCATATCTTACAGTTGGCCGATAACGTTGGGTGGCAAACGGTGCCCTTCATTTTTTCCTCAGATGTTATTTTGTTTGATTATGACACATTTTATCTAGTTCAGTGCTTTTCAGCCACTTTTGGCATTTGGCATTTTTTTGAAATGCACAGGGGTATATGGTCTAGTTGTATATTTTTTTTGTTTTCATGAGTGACCACAAAAAAAGTTACCAAAATAAATTTTAGGGGTGTTGTCCAACTAAAATAAAAAAACAAGTCATGAAAACGTTTTCCAATTTCACCTAATGTAAAGGTTAAATAAAGTACTTGTCATCGTTGTTGTTTGATCAAGCACCCAAACTCAATCTGAGCCAGCACAAATCAAGGCCAGGGCTGAGGGTTTATTCTTTTACCACCCCCGGCTGCTGCGCTGCCCAGATTTGATGCTGGCAGTGGTGGTGTTCAGCCAACATCAAGCTGTGTCATTCAAAATCTGCAGACCTCGAGTTCCTCTTGGCACATGATGTATGAAGCATAAAGATATAACATGATCTGCAGTCTGCAGGCGATTAACCTTACCCAATACCCAAGATGTTCTGGGCAGACTCATTCTAAGTGGCCTTAACTGACTCTGGAAATGAAAGCACAGACCCTTGAAGTACTCCCCAAGTAGTCTGCATTCTATACATGTTTCATCCACTGCTTCAAGCAGATGTCCAGTTTAGACCAACTACCTAATAGTTGCCACACAGCAGGTACAAATTGGTGTCTTGATCTAAGTTTACCCAGGTGCGCACCCTGCTGTCAACCAATTGTCTGTGCAATACATGATCAGATCATGGATAGCATGATTCGCCAATGAGGGTATCGATCCTAAGGCAAGTCCTCTGTTGGTGTGGGATGCAAGCATCCAGCGATAATGTCCAAAGCATCATTGAGAATGCTGTCAATGAGGCAAGTATGCGTACTACGACACCAAACTGGTGCGCAATACTCAGTCGTGGAGTAGACCAAGGAAAGAGCAGAGATGCACAATGTCTTGGCACCTGCACCCCATCCAGATCCTGCAAGTTGCCTTAACAGCGCAACTCAGGTGGAGAGTTTTTTGCACAAAGCCTCAAGGTGGTGACTGACAGCAACCTATTCAGCTTTACTTCAAGATACGTTGGGCCTGGTCAGGGTAGCAATAGGTTGCCATTGTTGTAAACATAAGCTCACTTTTGGCCTCTCTGTTGTTAAGATGAAAGGGTGTCCTCTACAGCCTTCCAATCTCAAGAAGCGTACAGCAATGCTAAGGCAGATTGTATGTGTAGATGTTGAAAAGGAGGGCGGCCAAGATTGAGAGAGAGAGAATTTATTTGATTTTGCTTTGCGCACCGACACAATAATTAGATCAATAAAACACACAAAAAAAATCACTAGTAGCAAAAGCCAGGGAGCATCGAGGAACCTTTCAGTTATCAAGTCAAGATGCTCCCTGATCTCAGCAGATTGAGATATAAGCGAAATCTATTAAGTGACACTGTTATAATTTGAGTACATTATGTAAAAAAGAGTTGAGTTTAAGTTTTTATCATATGATAAAAAAAAATAAAAATAAAAAAAGGAAACGGAACAAACAATAACAATAAATTTTTTTTACACAATCAAAAGCTTTTGCTAGAGTTAATATTCATTTAATAATTTTAGTTTATAGGCTTTTTTAAAAGAAACCCAGTGCATGCTCTTTAATTCTGATTCGAGGTTACCCCACAGCTTTGAACCTCTGTGAGAAAATAGTTTTTGGCTAAATAATTTATTTGTGCGGGGGCGGTAGTAAGTAGTCAAATTAATTAATCTCGTTTCATGTTGATGAATAGTATTTAACTTACGAAAAGAATGATAGAAGTTTTTAGGCAATTGATTATGATGGAGTTGATACATAAATTTAGCTGACTCAAGTTGATATATGTCTTCTACTTTTAACACTTGAAGTTCTTTATACATTTGTGAAGTTGGCGTATATAAGTTACGAAACAATATTATTCTCAAAATTTTAGTAAGCCTTACTCGAATTATTTCTTGTGAAGTTTTATTTGTTGCTGCCCACGCAGTAATTCCATATTGAATTCTGCTGTATACAAGACTATAGTATAGCATGCAAAGGGTTTCTCTTGAAACAAAATTGTGTACTCTGTAAAAGAGTCCTGTGCATCTGGCAAGCTGCGTGGACAAATAATTTATTTGCGATGTCCATTTGAGATTATCGTCAATGAATAACCCAAGGTATTTGACAGTATGCGCTCTATTAATAGTAATACTGTTAAGAGCTATTTTAAAATTACATTAACAAGTTTTAAAGGGTTGCTTGTTTATTAACATGTAGTTAGTTTTTGAAAAATTTAGGGATAGCTTATTTAGACAGAGCCAGGAGTTAACTTTTTTGAGTTCTATTTGAACTTTGTGTTCCAGGTTTTTCAGATTATTATCAGCCATCATCAAGCAGGTGTCATCGGCAAATAGTGTGGTGTCAAAATTGGAAATCAATGAAATGTCATTAATGTATAACAAAAAAAGTAGCGGCCCAAGGCAAGATCCCTGGGATACCCCACATGATACTTTGATATATGAGGACATAAATTAACGTACATTAGTATATTGATACAGTCAAATCCGGTTAATTGCATAGTCAACTTGCCAAACTATTTTATGCGATTAAGCGGATTATGTGTTTATCCAAAATTAGTATAAACAAACAAATGGGTTTGGGAATTACAACTCTTATGCAATAAAACATATTATGCAATTATCCGATATGCAATTAACCAGATTCGTCTGTATCTGTTTTTTAAGTAGCTGGTTAATAAATCCAGAGGTTTACCACGAATTCCAAAGTTACGATACAATTTATCTAAAAGAATGTCATGATCAACCGTATCAAAAGCCTTTGATAAATCCAGAAACAAACAACATGTATATAAATTTTGATCAATATTGTTTATAAACTTGTCATATATTGAGTTGATTGCAAATATAGTTGAAGAATTTTTCCGAAAGCCAAACTGATTTTCACAGAGCAGATCATTTTTTTCAATAAAATTAATGATGCGGGAGTAAATTAATTTTTCTAAAATTTTATCAAATTGTGATAAAATTGATATGGGACGATAATTAGAAGCTTCCTTACGATCACCCTTTTTAAAAATTGGAATAACTTTGGCAATTTTCAAGCAGTTTGGGCAGACACCTTTACTAAAGCAATCGTTTATCAATTTGCAAAGAAAAGGAGATATTACTGATTTACTAATTTTTATAAATTTAGTTTCGGCATCTGTATACCTGGTTGCTTTTGAATCTTTAAACGAGTCGATAATATTATTTATTTCGTTCGGATACGTTGGAGTTAAGAAAAAAGAATTGATCACACCTGTTGGCGCTGTTGCATTCGTATCCGTGTCAACTTCGGGAATGGTTTCAGCCATTTTTTTCCCTATGTTGGCAAAGTATGCATTGAGATTTTCAGAAATAGCTGCAGGATTAGTTATCACCTCACCTGTTTTAGTGTTGAGTTGGTTAATGTCAACTTGTTGTGAAGGTTTTAAGTTTACTAATTTATTCACTATTTTCCAGATTTTACCGCTATTACTTTTGTTCTCAATTATTAATTTATTGTAGTATTTTTGTTTCGCTTTTTCAATCGTTCGATTTAAAACATTACGATACATTTTATAGTTTTTGTATTTTGTTTCATCATATGTTTTACAAATCGATTTGTGCATCTTATGTTTGGTTTTAATTGAACAGAGAAGACTAGAGGATAACCATGGTTTAGTCTTTAGTTTCCTTTCTTTCCTGGTAGCTAATTTACGCGGGGCGTGTTTATTTACCACACTCATAAATGAGTTAATGAATTGTTCGAATTGATTATGGATTGTAGAGTCAAATGACGATAAAGATGCATTTAGAGTTTGATTTAAGTCTTTGATAAAGTGTTCAGCTTTAAAATTTTTCATATCTTGTTTCCATACTTGGCGAGCATTATTTTTGAAAGGCTTTACAGTAGGAATTAAAGTGAAAACAGGATAGTGATCAGAAATGTCGCTAATTGCTATGCCTGGCATAAGCTGGTTATTTAGGTTGTTGGAATAGATATGGTCCAATAATGACTTTGAATTTTTGCATACTCTTGTTGGTTGATTTATTAGACACTTTACCACGCTGCCTATTGAATCATCCGCATATGTTTTGATGCGATTGTTAGATTTTATTTTAGTTAGGTCAATGCTGAAGTCTCCTAACACGTAGAATTCAGATTTTATAGAATTAAGTTCATGAAAGATGTTCGTCAATGCTCTGGAAAATAGATCAATTTGCTCCTCTGTTTGGACAGGATGGCAGTAGACAACGCCTACAATTAGTTTTTTCTTGTTAATTTCTATTTCTATCCATAAATTTTCAACCGAAGACAAATCAATGTTAATAGCAGGTTTCAAATTATAAGAAATAGAACTTTTTACATAAATTCCAACACCGCCAGCAGAGTTATGACTCTTACGGTGAATAAATTGGTAGCCATCTAGTTCAATATTACTGTGAATCATATTTTCTTTAAGTTTGGTCTCAGATACTGCTACTACATCAAGTTTACGGTTTAAATCATTAAGGTAGTGCAATAATTTGTCAATATTTTTTTGTAAACTTCTCACATTAAAGTGAATCATGAACAAGTGATTAGATTATTTTTTGAGCAAAGCAAATTATTAATTGAGTTATGATCGTCATAGTAATCACTTGGCATAGAAAATAAATGGTTATAATCTAGCTCTGCATCTATATCAGGTAAATTATTTGATACATTTGGATTTTCAGCTTCGATGGTGTTAACAATGGTGCTGGCACAACCGAAAATTTGTGGCAAACCTTGGCTTTGATTGACAGGTGTTTGATTGCAGCAAAACGATTTTGAAGAATTCTTGTAATTGCTATTTACAAAAAGTTTGTTGCAATCAACACAGTTTCTGTAACCCAAACTGTTGTTGCATTGATTGACACCTGTTTTGCAACTGTTAGTTACAGGGGCGTAATTTTGATTTGATTTGCAGTTTCCACTACTATTATCAGTAACATCATAAAAGGTCACGTCGTTTTCGTTGTCAGCATGGGATTTATTAGTAGGCAATCTGATAAGCTTTTCAGCAGCTGCGTTGCACTCGTGGTTGTTGTCAAAGATTGCACAATGATGCACAGGTCCATTATTATCATCAACACAGTCATTTTTTAATTTAAAAGAGGTCGTAATTTAACAGAAAAAAAAAACGATCTTGATAAGCAATTTGAATATGAAAAACATTATTTAAAATCAGATTTCGCTGAGCATTCAATATTAAATTTCAAAGAGGTGTAATTGAGTGTATCAAAATCTATGTTTATTCCATATTTAAGTAAATCGTCAGGTGAATCAATTGTTAGCCAATTTCCCCTACCTGTGTCGCTTTCATTGTTGGTGATTGTTCCTGCTTCCCATGCTGACTGCTTCATACGTATTTTTCTGTTGATGGTATGAAAGAGAACAAACTTATTTTTACCAACTTCTTTCACATATTTTAACATTTTTGCTTGCAAGGAAGTCAAATCTTCTGTAAGATAAACACCATTGAAGTTGGGATGAACTTTCAATTTTGAGTTTTTATACATAAATTCCATTCTTTTTCTGTATGAAGCGAAGCACACAATTACAGGCCGTGGTTTTGCTTTTGGACCTTTTTTTTTTGCCGAGTTGATGTACCCTCTGAATATCCAGCTCAGGGTTGAGCTCAACATTCAGGGCTTTGGCCACCTTTGTTACAACTTCTTCACCATCATCTCTTTCATCATTTCTTTCAGCTACTCCAAGGATTCTGATATTCTCTCGTCTACCATATTGTTCAAGTTCATCTACTTTAAAAAAACGTTGTATAGACAATTTGTTTTAGTTTTTCATTTTCAGTTTTAATTTCCTCATACTTCAGTTTGCTTTCTTCTACTTCTTCTTTTAAGTATTCAACTTCTTCAACTAGTTTTTTAATTGTTATGTTAATTTCAGTAAGTTGTTGTCTGTCCTTGTTGTTAAAACCAGAACTCAATTCATTTCGATTAGTTCTATTTTTTGGGCTCATATTGCCAGATCAGCACAAAAAAAACACATCTGTTTGCCACAACTGCACTGCCGCGAATTGATTGATCCCTGTGGGAGGCCGTTTTACAAGCATTTTAACCGGCTTTGCTTGCTGTCACCAGTAGTGAGCGTAAAGCTTCTATTCCAGACAAGTTCTATGATCATTTGAACCATGTGCTTATTCAGTGGAAGCCTAAGCAACTTGCAGGTGAGACTGTCCCAGTGAAGTCCACCAATTGAAAATCACCGATGTAGGCCATCATCTCTATCACAAATGACCTTTATTTTTTAATCCGTTTAAGATGCCAGCTTGCAAGTTGTATCTTGCTTACTATGATACATCTTTTACAGCAGGAACTCAAGTTAACAACACATCAAAGATCTTCGAAAATGACATAAAAAAACAGGTCAGAACAGCAATTGTATGGGCATAAGTGCCTAGTTTTCAAATTTTGCAAGAAAAAGAACCAAAGCCATGATGATGCGCTTCGGTAACATAATAATTGGGATGATTATGTGAGCTCTTAAAAGTTCAAAAACAAGTAGCCTATCGGTTACTAAAAGGTGGCAGCAGCAAAATACCTTGCTATTTCTGTTTAATAAGTTAATTTAAGTTAAATTTGGTTACTCAAACTCTGCAACCTTTGCAAGAGTAGTTTGTAAGCATTTCAGAATGTCTGGTTAACAGCGCATCTAAATAAAATTACTCCTTTGCCGAAGCTCGACTTGAGCATGAGAAAGATTACTTTTATGAAATAATGGGATGTTAGGCAGGTCACCACGACTGTGACACAAGAACAAAAATTTCTTGTTGCTTGTTTTAACTAGTTACATTTCTCTATCATGGCAAATAATTTAGCTAGTTACATTTCTCTACCATAATCAATTAAACAGCAGGACTTTCCAGTTGCAGGAAAACGTTTGATCTAAAATTGGAAGTATTTGATGGCCAAAGCAATGTAGCTTGAAAGAAGAATATTAAGATTTTTTAGTACGATGCAGTAGTCAATGTATGTGCATCTTGCTTTCTTTGTAAAGCATATCTCAGAAAACTATATTATTGATAAACGATAAAAACTTTTACCTAAATTCTGTCAACTAATTTCACAAACGATGCAGGAAAACAAAGGAGCTAATTTATATGAAGGGTAGTCTTAGATGCAAAAAAACAGCACAACGCTATTATCTGAGCAGGCATTGTGATGAAAGTAATGGTAGGTTTGAGACACTACTGAAGCTTGTTTAAGGAACCCTTGATGATAGTTGTAATAACATAGCTAGCTATTTTTTTGCTCATATTAAGTTTTCATTTACCGTTTACCAAATGGGTGAAAAGAGGCCACAAATGTTTGATACGTGAAATTTTATCTTTGTAAAAAGCATTTGAAACTCGATCAAAGTAAAGGAAAGAAGTTTGTGGACTGAATATGTGCAAGTTTGGTAAACATAGTTTTTAAGTATAGTTGAAAAATTGAAATGCTGATATTTATAGCTACACATGAAAACCACACGGTTTCACTGAGAGGCACTGACTGCAAAAAACATTAAGGAATATTATTCATGGATAACCACATAGTTTTACTGCATTTTCAAGGAGCTGCCCTCCCTGGAAAAAAATTTCCGGTGACCCCCACCTACTTTACTCGGTGCCACTGTGTACAGGTAAAAGACTGCAATGTAGCCACGTGTGCACAATTACTCTTCACAAAAACTTTTCTTTACACAATACACTTTTTGTTTGTTTCAACTATTTAATAATTTTTCTTTACACTGGTGAACAAGATTAGATAGTACACCATAATGTTGGATCAAAAGACAATTTTGAAATGGTACATAGTGAACGGCAATTTTTTTAAATGCCATGAAGTCATAGGCAAATTTTACTGCATCACAAATTACCTTTCCGGCAATTTAAAAAAGGCTACATTTCAACATAAAACTTTTTAAAGAAATTTAAACTGCATTTTTCATTTTTTTTCTTCCCATTTCAAGGCTTGTTTCAATCATGACTATTAAGCTATCACAGCACATAGCTGTCAGCTCCATTTTACTTAAAAAATTCTGGAAGGAATTAAAAAACTATAATTTGTGAGAAGTTATTTATTTCTAGTTTACAAAATGGCATTTTTGGCAAAAGTGAAACTGAGAGCTGTGTGCTTTTCTATTTTAACAAGCACGATTGAAGTTAGCATTGAAACGTAAAGAAAACAAAAAGTTAGGCACCTCCACTTTCGAACTTCTCTTGAAAACTAATATCTTCTGTTAAAGTGAAGTTTGAGAGCTACTTGCTATTGCTGCTCTTTAGCTACGATAGAACTTGGCCAGGTTACTTTATGTTAATTGCTTTGGGGTTGATTTGTGATAGAAAAGAAGTGTAATAACAGCTTGCACAATATTTTAAGTTGCCGTCACTCGCTGTTGCGTCACTGCCTCATGATGTTCATGCGAGACATTGCACTGCTCTAAAAAAGCATCGGTGCAACTTTTAAGTCACTGTCTCCTACGCATTAAACAGTTGGTGGAAGATTTGGCTAGCCAAATTGTAAAAATTTTTACCAACAGAAAAAGTTACCAAGAACCACCAGACTTTTTTACGCAGTGTTGAATTTTAATTGCAAATTCGCTGGACATAATTTTGCAAATTTGCACTATTTTTACAACTAAAAGGAACCTTGACCCCAACACAGTCCTTCCATTGTAGTCCCATCTCAGTGCAAAAATTATCTACTTTCTGAAAAATATCCATTCCCGCTCTACGTTTATCCTGTGCTTTAGAAAGCAGTTTATCTTCACTGATTTCATTATTGTGAATATATCTGACATATACAAAAAGATTTGCGTTATTGGTGTTATCAGTTGCCTTATCAAGCTGAATAGCATACTTTGAATCTACTTTAATTCTTTGAATGAGTTGATCACTTATATCACCGCTTATTGCAGAAATTCACCTGGAGACAGTGTTGTTCAATAATGGAATGTTTCGCATTTCATCAGCCACTTTATTGCAATGAACAATTTTAGTCATTCTAATTGCTGTTGGTAGCACATGTTCTTCACCAATGTTAAAGGGTTTCTTAGCTTTTGCTATTAACCAAGAAGCCTCAAACGATGTTCTTGTGAACTTTTCCTGAATTTGAAATTCACTTTCAAATGATTTTTGTTGGAAATCTGACGTTCTCAAAATGCATTTAAAAAACTCCACATCCTATTTGGAATAAGATTTATGTTTTGTATTGGAATGTTTTTTCAACTTCCACAGCTTAAGGCACTCATTTGCCAAAGTTTGATTGCATATCAAATTCACTAGATGCTGTTTGTCATTTTCTGAGATAAACGTAAACCCATACTGAACAAAACTTTTGCTATATTTTCTCTTTTTACTAAGTTGACTTGAGCTTTTGCCTCTAGAATTCTTTGTACTGCTAGAACTCAGCATTGGTTCTGGCTCTTCTTTTCCTTTAGCATTTTCTGCGTCAGTATTATTTTTTGATCTTTTTAACCACTTATCCATTGAGTTTGTTCCATTAAATTTTGAAAATAAGAAGATATTAGATATTATTTATAAAAAACTAATCAAGATTATTTACACAAAAGTATTGATAAATAACGCACACGTACAGCTTACACCACAAGTCCTAATGACTGACTGGCCATAACTTCTAATTTCTAACAACTCAGCAAATTTTATTTTCCTGCAAACCTTTTTGTCTTATGATTTGATCACAAGGTTCCTTTGATGATACACTCGCCATGCATTACTTTACGTACAAATAAAGCATTTCCTCATTGCTCATAAACCATGTTTAAAGTGGTGGTGTTTTTTGCAGCCCCTAGTTAGGGAAGCTCTGTCTTAGAGGTTAAATCAGGCTTGCAACAGTACTGTACAAAAATATTGTAGCTTGCCTTTGTATTACTAAAAACAGGTTGCTGGCCTAACTGCTATGTTAATTCTCAAATGCAGGGGTTTCATGCGACACACAAGATGATTCTAAAATTCTTAATGGATTTCAGCAGTATTGTAACATTACATCTTTGAACAAATGTTCACTGGTGACTTGGTATAAACACAGGTGACAAAATATGGGCACACTTGAGAGGTACGGACTTTTTTTTCTATGGAGATCAGCTGCACTTCACACTGCATTACTCAATTTCTGGAGATCAATACCTGAAGAAGTGGCAATGGTGTGGAAATCCTTGAGAGGAAAAGACCTTTTTTGGAGATCAACTTCACTTCAGTCTACATTACTGAGGTCATTGCCCAGAGAAGTGGTGATCTTCAAATCAAAAATTTCATGCAGCCCTTGGCACAATTTCCAATATACAGTGCGGCCCCCAGGAGTCCACAAGTTTGGCATTTCTACTCTAATGTATCATTCTTGTTTAACAAGCAGCATCTAAGTTGTTTGCTTTCAAAATAACAGTGAGTAAAAACTACACATAGCTGCTTGCTCTGCCTGCTGCTGTTTTCTCTAAAATGATTCCAGACAACATGATGACATCATAGAGTGAGTTATAAATAATCAAGGAAAGAAAGAGAAGAATGCTTAAGAAAAAGAATCACTTTTTGCATTGACAATTCAGCTCAAGACGCTGTAGAATTATTTTTATTGAAAGCATATTGGTAATGCTTCCTGAAAAAGTTTTTGATTGCATTTTTATGATCAGCACCTATTGAAAAATTACAGAGAACAAATTGTGCAATCAAGCGCTATCTGTGACATCATATTGCACCCCAAAGTGGTAAAGTTAGTACGTTACGACCTGGTTTTCGTTTGACTCCAAATTTTTTTTTTTTAAAAGATGCAAATGGAAAATTATCTATGATTGTAATGTCATCATGCTGTCACAAACCCCCAATTGACACTTACCTTGGGGAGGTGATCAATTGTATTAAGCTTGATGTTTGTGTGCTCAGTAGTTTCATAGGAGTTAAAGTGCACATAGGTGCAGACGGTGCTCTGCTTTTTGTGTCCGATTATCTTGTTGATGTTTAGTGTACCAATGTTTTTCTTAAGTTTCACTTTTAACACAATTCAATAATTTGGGCTGGTCAAAGGCTGACAATCTCCCAATTTTACCTATTGTTTTAACAATAAATTTTTTTAATTTGCTTGTTTAATTTTCAGATTATACATCTTCTTAAGTGTTGTTGTGAAAGCATTCATTGTATAGCAATTGCCTCAGTTTTTTCAGTTTATTGTAGACGTCCAGCTTTTTGTGGATGATCTTAAACTTTCAAGCGTCGCTGTACATCTCAAAAACTATATTAACAAAAAGCAGGAGGAATATCAAACGAAGGACAACAAGTTGTATATGTGCTTTGTTTTGATGTGCAAAAAGCTTTTGATAGAGTGCCAAGAAAAGTGATGTAGTGGGCCATGAGAAGGAAGGGTCTATCAGAAGTAATCGTTCGGACAGTTATGAGCTTGCATGATGGTGCAAAAACAAGAGTGAGGGTAAGATCTATATATTCAAAGAAATTTCAAGTAAAGGTTAGTGTACATCAGGGATCTGTGTTGTCGCCACTATTGTTTGCAATAGTTGCGGACATTATTACAGAAAATGCAAGAAGGGTTATGGCTAATGAATTACTGTATGCAGATGACCTTATTCTCATGAGCGAAACCATGGAAAACTTAAAGAAAAGATTTTGGAAGTGAAAGGATGCACTGGAACGTAAAGATTTAAAGGTCAATACTACAAAAACAAAAGTGATGGTAAGTGGGTCAGAAGGAGAACTATCCAAAAGTAAGATAGATCCATGTGGAGTCTGTGGGAGAAGAGTCATGGCCAATTCAGTGTTGTGCACAAAATGTAGAAACTGGGCTCATGGCAAATGTGCAAAAATAAAGAGAGTTAACGCTAGGTTGGCAATGCATTCTGTTTGATAGAAATGTAAAGGAATAATGAAAGGAATGGTGGATTCAATCGAGAAGTTATGTACTGAAGTGGAGACAGTGAATGGATTTTGTTATTTGGGAAACAGACTAAATTCTAGTGGTGGTTGTGAAGCAGCAGTTACAGCAAGAGTAAGAATCGGTTGGGTAAGATTCAGGGAATGTGAAGAGTTATTGCTTGGAAATAGGTTTCCTCTGAAGATGAAAGGTAAAGTTTATCGTTGTTGCATAAGATCAGTATGGAAGTGAGGCATGGTGTTTAAAAGAGAATAAAAAAGCAATTTTGAGGAAATTGGAGAGAGCTATGGTGAGAGCCATGTGCAGTCAGAAAGTTGATGACAGAAAAACGATTGAAGAACAGATGGATTTTAGGGTTGAAGGAAACTATAGACCAGTTAGCAACAGTAAATGGAGTTAGATGGTATGGACATGTGCTGAGGAAGGATAGTGTTTTGAAGGCTTTTCTGGATCTTGAAGTGAGTGGCAAGAGAAAGCAAGGGCGACTGAAGAAGAGCTGGAAGAAGCAAGTGGAGGAGAGACAGAAAAGATTGGTTTGAAGAAGGAAGATGCCCTGAATCAAGCAAAATGGAGAGACAGAGCACGATCAGTTCTAGAAGAAATGGGGTAAATCCAGCCATCTCTGCTAAGGGGACAACACCAGATAAAAACTGAATAACTACTACTACATACTTATTCAATTGAGTTGCTTAAAATAAGTCAAAAATATCAATCAATGAGATTTATAAGGTAGTTAAGGCATAGCACTTTACCTTTGATGATAAATTATTTACACAAGCTTTAAAGAAATGCTTATAAAAATATGTGAAGACAACCTTAAAATTACTTATTTGGCAAATGTTGATGATGGATTTGTGAGACCAATGTGAAACAGTAACGTAATGTGTTCCATTTTCATTACAGGTTGACAATCACTAATCCAGAATTATTGGGACCTGAGGGGTGCCAGATTAGCCATTTATTATCTTAGAATACACAAACTCAGTTGCTAACCACCTCATCTTAAAATTAAAATATCCTCTAAATCAGTACAAGTTGGTTAATAAAGAAAAGACAAGTGAAGTGTTAATGAAATACAGGTAAAATATTAGTACAGGTCCAGTGACACGGGAAATTTGAAATTACAGTACAGAGTACAGGTACTGTTTTCTAGGTCAATTTAGCGCCAGATAACTGATTGCCAAATTAGTGATGGTCAACCTGTACTTACCCCAAAATTTGTTGCAAATGTTTAAGTTTTACAGGAAGGATGAAATAAATAAAGTCTGGTGATATCAGATTTATTAAAAAATAAAAATGTTGTATGCCTAAATATGTGGTACTTTGGGTCTGAAAGACTTGCTCATGCACTCGAGGGTCAGAAAGCTACTTTTGATAACAATTTTATGACTATTTGAGCTTTATTGGCGTTGCAACAAGCATTTCCTTTTAAAGCATGCTTTTTACCAAAAACGCTTGTAGTATGACTTTTTTTTTACATAATGCTGATTGATATCATTCTTTGCAAACGCTGGTTCTGAGACTCTGTTTCCTATTTTAAATTTTAAAACCCTTTTCTTTATTGAACACTTTAAAAAATATAAAACCAAAACTGCTCTTTTTGATTGACCTCTAATAAATTTTATTCTTTGAGGTTACCCCAGTCTTTAGTGGAAAACATGGGATGAAATGTAAATGCTGCCTTGAGAAAATAAATGTTTTAAAAAAATTTTCATGATATCGTTTTTGTGTATTTTTATCCTCTGTTCATAGGAAAATGTGGTTATTCATGCAACATTTGTGTCCAGACCTGCTGTGGAATTACCAGCATTGTTCACATATTGCATTTCTACAAACCTGTAACCAGGCTAGGGAAATTGCTGTAAAGTGCTTTTCTCAAGACACAACAGCAAACATGATTTTGTTAAGGGCGTGAGCAGTTGTTGTGCACATATTGCATGAGTTAGACCAATCTTGATTGAAGTGGAGTTGAGCCATTGCAATAAATATTGGCAACCTTCATCATTATTTATTTAGTAATTGGGGTCACTTACCATGTGGAAGTGCAAAAGGCCTTAAACGATTTTGGTGGGATTTGAATCCATAGCTTCACAATTACTAGTCAAATGTTCTACCATTTAAACTATGGAATAACAAGCTCTCCCACAGCTAATTTACCTTAAACGAGCAGCACCTAGCTATTTGCTGTTCAAGAGCATGCAATGAAGTTGGTGTTGGTTGCACGCCAGAGTTATAAAAGGTAATGTTCTTACAAAGGTTTACATTCATACTTACATATATATACAGTACTGGTCAAAAGTGTTAAAACAAGACCCTTTTTTACTTCTATCATGTGGACATCCTACATAAGTAATGAAAAATGATTAATATAATTATGAAACTTATAAATTTTATTCAGTAAATGGTTTTACGTAGATTATTAATTACAAAATCAATAAATAGTGAATGATACAATATTCAAATAGTGAGTTATACAAGTAGCAATATTATTTAATATTTAGTGTGTGACCCTTTTGCCTTGATCACCACCTTTATTCTTTCAGGCATCAAAATCACCAGTTTCTTTGATATTTCTTCTGAAATATTCTGCCAGGCAGCTTGTAGTTGTTCCCACAACATATGTTGAGAAGAAGTACTTGATTTACTAAGGTTTTGGTCCAAAATATCCCACAGGTGTTCAATTGGATTAAGATCTGGGCTTTGTGGCGGCCAATCCAGTTTTTGAAGCTTTCTTTCAGCTTCTTTTTTATCCAAATAATTTTTACAGAGTTTTGATGTATGTTTTGGATCATTTTCTTGCTGATACACAAAACCTTGACCAAGTAAGTGCAACCTTGATGGAACACCATGACAAATAAGAATTTGGTGATTCATTTTTTAATCTATTTTTCCCTTAATTCTTTTCAAATCTCTAATACCTTGGCCACTAAAGCAACCCCAATCAAGAATATTACCTTCACCATGCTTCACTGTTGAAACAATACATTCAGGATGATATCTCATTTGATCTGTGCCTTACATATCGTCTCCTTTTAAATTCAAATATTTCAAATTTTGATTCATCTGTCCAAAGTACTTTCATCCACTGTCCAGTCCTTGTGTGTTTTTGCAAACTTTAAACGTTTCCTTATGTTAGCTTTACATAGTAATGGTTTCTTCACAGCTACTCTTCCATGCAATCCATTTTCACGAAGTCTTCAGGAAACTGTGGGCCTATAGACCTGCTCGTTTTCAGGAAGAGCTATGTTTCATTCGTCCATTAAGTCATGGGCTGTTCTTTTCCTGTCTCTCAGGCTTTTTAAACATAGAAGTTTTACAGCTCTATTAGAAAGTTTTCTTGGCCTCCCATTTCTTGTTTCAAAGTCTCCTGTTTCTTTTACTCTATCAAGTGTGTATTTCCCAGTATTTGGGGAACATCTGATGTCTGTTGCAATTTTTCTGAGTGTCCACCCAGCATCTCCTAAAATTTTTATTCTGCTTCTCTGTAAAATGAATAGTTCTGCTTTCTTTGGCGTTATGGGTTGCTCATATCAATAATAATCCAGTGGGCATGTGCTTTGGCAAAACTTAGCATTTCTTCTTCATGTCTTCAGTCAGACTGGGCTTTTGCGCCAGTTTGTGCAATTTTACTCCAAATTCAGTAAACAGGCAATGTTAGACAGTTCTTGTACTCCTTTACATTCTCTTTCCTGTAGCTGAGATCGAATTTTTTCTCCAGAAGCCATAGGTGTGCAAGTTGCTATATTCCTCATTAAGTGCTTATCTCGATTGCTGAAAATCTTGGGACATCTTGTTCTTTTCCTATCTGCAAAATTTCCTTCATTTTTGAATTTTTTGATGGCATTATGGACAGCAGTCTTGCTTACTTTCAACTTTTTACCAATTTGACACTCAGACAACTTCATTTTGTTGAGCGCAACGATCTGAGCTCTTTGTGCTATACTGGAAGGACTTATCATGAGGCAACATAAAACATTGAACATGATTCCGGGGATTCAAATCCACACCCATCTGGTTATCGATCAGACGCTCTATCATTTTAGCTGTGGAATGCCAAGTCCAAGCGCTGCTAATTTGCCCTTATAAACTTAGTACCTAGCTATTTTCTGTTTATAAACCAAGACTTAAGATTTTATGATGCCATAGAGACATGCATAGCCAATTCACATGTCCAGAGACACCATAGGCTTTTTGGTCAGGACTGGCATGCATCCATATGTCCAAAGCAACATTTAAAAGCCAAGGCTTTTTTATTTTTTAATTGAAATGAAAAATGTACTGTAAAATGCTGATTATCAGAACTAATTTGGACTGGGGTTGGTTTAGGTAATCCAATAATAATGTCTATATTGCAGCAAACTGCTAGAGAAAAACCACTCACTTCTTTTGTTAGATGATCTGTAATCTCAAGTTTTCCTCAGTTTTTACTACATTCTGTTTTCTTTTCATGAAAGACATAGTCATTGAAATAGTTTGAAACTTCAAAGCTTTTGCACTTAAACACAGTCCATTAACTAGTGCTTTTTGCTTTTCGTGCCAGATGGT